>CM041044.1:12500-612500 GCA_023078785.2 Hyles euphorbiae
ACACACACAAACATACACTATTAGCACTTTCTCACACTGACACTTACATTTAATGTAATAACAATTATCTTTAACTGGTTTCTCAAGACACAAGCAACGCCTAATTTGAGAACCGCTGCAATATTCTCCATATGTAAAATTGTTATTTTAATAAAGATTTTTCATTTTCAAGTGATATTCTATCTTGAAAAGAAGTAAATCTTCTTACGTGTGAATATTATTTATTTAATTGTCCTATATTTATTTAGCTTCATAATATATTCTCTTTTGGTTCCACAAAATAAATTTCTGAACGCATGCATAAATATTTGACAACCAATTTAAATATCAATCGCTTTTCATTACTGTCATTAATTTACATCTTTAAAACCTAAAATACGCCATTAATCGAATATTATGGATATGTTGTCGATTCGAAACCTTTATTTAAATACGTTATTTCATTTGAGGGAAGAGTTTACCGTATCGACGGGATGAACATTAAATGTTTGACAGTTACGAACCCATGAACATTTTGTATGAGAAATGTTAATAAGCTAATAGAAACTTGGGAAACCAGGAACGTGATAAAAAGTATCCTATCTCCTTCTCCTGATTCTAAGCTACCTCCCCACCAATTTTCAGCCAAGTTAGTTCAGCCGTTCTTGAGTTATAAGTGACACGACTTTCTTTTATACAGGGTATATCAAGACTGTTACCGAAAACGAAGCCGTTTGGTAGTTTTTGTGTTAATTAGCAAATTAATCAAAATCTACAAATACAATGAAACAAATGCCATTGTTTTTCATAAACGTATTTATTGTTGTCAGGCAGATATCGGTTTAAACGATAAGTCTGTCCATTCTAAGACTATTCTTCTTGTTTCTACAATGTGTATATTTTGTTTTTGATACAATATAGAGTTTTAATATTGTAACGCAGGAAAGTTAAAAACTGTAAATATTAAACCAAATCCTCGATGAAATCCGTAAAAAAATTGTTTAATCTCAACGACCTCTAAAATCTTTTACAATGAAAAAGAGTGATTTGTGGTTCCCAGAAGGCGGAATTGGTGATGTCTTTCATCGCAGAATCCTCACCAGGATAACTGTAGCCTCAATAATGCTAGAATATATCCTAGCATTATTGAGAAACTTGCTTTGTTATTTTGACACAAGATAATGATCGAACATTACGGAATATCGTAGAATGAACATATTTTAGACGGTTAGCTAGACTACCAAAAGGACACTTTGGTATCTTCTTTTCTAAAATATTTAGGAGCATTACTACATTTCTTCAATCGTAATTTAAGAATCTGAGGCAACTAAAACAAGTAAAAATAACAAACAACTTAAAATTGAGCCTCCTTGTAATCTTTCATAATTATTTTCTACTTCCTTCTCCACTTTAAGAAGGCTCCTATATCTCTTCGTACAAGTCTCTCGCATTGTGGGTACCAGAATCAACTTTCCATTTTCACAAACACCGAAACCCGAAGAGAATATTAAACTCATATTATGTACATAAATTGTCTCAATAAAGGGATTATGCGACCTTTCGCTTCTCAGCCAGCGTCTAACCAACTGCGGAACGGAGGCTATCACACATTAAACTATTACTTGTATGTGATTAATCACTACATAGTATAAAACAAAGTCGCTTTCTCTGTCCCTATGTTCTTTTGAAAGAAAGAAAGAAAGAAAACTCATTTATTGGTCACAATAAGATGACGCACACACTCGTTTAACATAAATTAATATATCTTACATACAACAAGAAAAAAAAGTCGGTTTTACGGGCGAAGATTTTACGTGACAACGTCTTTTTCTCGGTAGTATATTTATTGATATGAATATAATTAAATTGCACAATAGGAACAAGGAATTGAATGAAAACAATAGTATGACATAACCTATAAACTCAGTTTCTCAACTTTTGTGTCAATCTAACAATTAATCAATCAATCATAGTTTACGATAATGAAATATCAGTGTACAATTATTTACCTTTATTGTTGTAGTTGTTGTAAATGATAAATGACGAATCTAAGCACTCCATATTTTCACTACAGACACAGCTGACGATACTTTAACCACACGTGTGAACTTGTATTGTGACGCTTTCTTGTTTTTCCAACGCCAAGAACGTTCGAGAAAGACAAAGACAGAGACACAAGCATGCGCCGATTCAATGCGCCTAATTCTCTAGTGCTGCGCGCGCGGCAGACCGATCATAGTTGAGTGGGAGAGAGACGCAAGGCATTCGGCGGGCCTCTCTCTCGTTCGGTGACTCATCGTAACGTTACCGGGCGTTACACTTTTTCATAAGTGACTCCCAGCCGCAACCTAATTTAAGACGTTGTCACGTCAAAAGGAGGTTTGTACGTCACATAAATGTGACACGTAGGTGACCACTCAGCTTATTGTTGCACTGCAACGAGCCACAGCGCAACGCTGGTTTTCAGTGGTCACCTTGAGTGACATTCGAACGCCAGCCAACATACTAACATAAATTAAAAACATGTTATATAATTAAAGCTTAAAAATAATAATAATAAAAAAAAAACAAGTCATAATAAGGAACAAAACAAAGGAAACAAGTAAAATAAAAAGCCTACTACACAAACAGTACAACACCTACAAAGAAAATGCAAATATATATATATATATATATATATATATATATACATACACATACATACATTACACACATATACCCATTATAGTTTATACAATTATAACAATTATGATAACAAGTATCTAAATAACAAGCCATTGCATAATGCTCGGTCCCGCTTCCACTCGCTAAACACATCAGTGAACCCGCGCCGCGCCGCGCCGCCCGCGCCGAGGCCACGCGGGCCTTAACATTGCACAATAATAATTAGTGCAAAATGCTCTGCGATCTGCATTCGTTCGACGACGGGGACGTGAGAGGACGTTCTTTGCCAATTTCAATGCGTAAGACCTGAGGCGTGCGGCTAGTGCAACGCGTCGCAAACAACGAGTGATTGGAGGCATGACTAATTGTTCTGGCGAGCCAAAAATACCACCAAACTGTATAGCATACAATGACTGTCTCCGGTAAGTGCAACTTCCCTAATAATGAATATGGCATAAATATGAAAGATCCTATTAACCTATTAACCTTAGTAATTGTATCGAGAAAAAAAAAATGCAATCAATAATAACAGTAATATTCATAAGACAATTATAATATTTTCAAACGACATGAAAGGGACAAAGGGAAACTAATCACGTAAAAAAAACAAATTGAATAACTATCTAACGTCCTGGAGGAGCGCTGCCACCCACCGCGAGGACACTATCACGCCTCGCCGATGATTCATAAACATTAGGTAAATATAAATGACATAGATGTACATACAAATATATTAATAATTCCATATTTTATGTAAGTACTTAGTTTTGTTGGAAGTTCTTTTGTTCGTATAAAAAATGTTTTTTAATATGTAATTTAAATGTATTTTTTGTTTTTAGGAATCTCAATGGCGGCGGAAGATCGTTCCAGCAGCGGGTGGCCGCAAATCTGAAACATCCTCTGAAGGCGGTAGTTTTACACAGTAGTACAGTATCGCAATAATTAAATTTTGAAAGTATCAAGGAGTCAACCAATCTCTTTCTCATAGTCAAACTAAGGTAGTCTCGCATTCTATATAAAATCTTTAAACGATAGAAACAATTTTTTACTACTCCGTTGATGTGTGTTTCAAACCGCAGCTCCGGGTCGAGCACCAGCCCCAGGTTACGCGCAGTTTCTACTCTCTCAATGCTGTGCCCCATGATTCTAACGTCAGGGTTTGCCGCAATAATTGATCTTACTTGGTTTTTGCTCCCTAAAATCATGTATTTCGATTTTAGGGGGTTCAACATCAATGAATTGCTTGCAGACCACGCGGCGATTCAATCAAGCTCCGAGTTAAGAGTTTTAATTGCGGGTGATACCCTTTGGGCATCACAAGAAATATATATTTGGACGTGGTATTTGGAAGACTTAATATTGTTAGTCATATCCACGCTGTATAATATATATAGAATCGGGCCTAACAATGATCCCTGAGGGACACCTCTGTCTACTGATTGTGGGGAAGAGGACAAAATTGTGCCATCCCTATTAAAAATTTCAACTCTCTGCGACCTACAGGTCAGATAACTCTGAAACCATCGTATTGTGTTGTATTGAAATCCGTAATATGCGAGTTTCGACAATAGCAGAGAAACATTAATTGAGTCGAAAGCTCGTGAAAAATCAAGTAGCGTGAGTATAGTCCCTTCCCCACGATCACGGGCTTCTAGGATGTTTCCTACGACATCTGCCAGAGCTGTTGCGGTGCCACGACCCGTTCTGAAACCTGACTGTAGATCTGGCAATATACCATTGGTTTCGAGGAATTTGGTGACCTGTAAATATACTACCCTTTCCAACACCTTGGATAGACAGGTCAAAATACTAATTGGACGAAGATCATTATAATTTAATCATTATAATTTGTATTTATATTAAATTTTTAAAACTACGCAACGGATTTTGATGCGGTTTGTTTTAATAGATAGAGTGTTTCAAGAGGAAGGTTTATATGTATAATGCGTACATATTATTGTACAGAAATCTATTTGTACCCCGACGAAGCTGGGCCGGGCCGCTAGTACTTGATATAATGTGTGCAGTCCATAATATTTTTTGTTGCTTACTGTTGGTGCAGTGGCGTATCTCTCGTGTACGTAATGAAGCGGCGATACAGTGGAGAGTGAGGGCGCTCGTAAAAGGAATGAAGTAAAAACCGCCACAAACGTCTGCAGATTAAATCAAAGCCCATAAAGTGAGCTTAAGCGCGCGTATTGTGTAAAAGTGCGGTCAACTCGCGGCGGATAATGTGATTGAAGAGTTTACGAGCGGTGCGGGGGGCGGCGCGGGGTGGGGCGGGGCGGCGGGGGACGCCGGGTGAGCGCTATTATAAGTAAGAGTGGACTATTATTATTGAAAACTACGTTTATATTTGTTGTTAATATGCTCTGAATTAACTTAAATAGTTAAACATTTTAACTTTAGGCTATAGGCGATAAATATAGTGCGTTTATCACTATTATAATAAGGAAAATATATAGTAACACAGTATAAACTAAAAGTTGGGCCTTGGTAGAGTTGGGGTGTGAACAATAAGAAGGTTGGTTCTGCATGATATCAAATAACTTATCTCGTTCTGTCCAGTCCCTGTCCATCCTGTCCCATCTCAACAAGCTCCAACCCGTTCAGTTCAGTCTCGTCCAATTATATCCCGTTACATCTCGTTCTATCCCATGAATGCAATCCACGAATTAAACTTTATCTTATTACAAAACGTGGTTTATGTTAAAACCTTAGTTTAACTCGCAATAAACTATGGTTTGTTATATGTTTTCACTCTTATACAAGGTAATGTATAAGAAATGGTGGACTAGTAGAAAATGCCGACGGCATTAAGTCCGCCTGTACATATTGTATAAAGTTTAAATTAATAAATAATGTATCTGTAACAGCCCATATACGTCCCACTGCAGGGCACCGGCCTACTCTACAATCGAGAATACGATTGAGAGTGGTTAGGCCATATAGTCAATATATATACATTATTTGGCCATATGGCTATATGGCCAAATAATGTATAGTTTTCGAGAAATTAATCAAAATAGTTAAATCACATATGTATTAGGTAAAACGGAATGTCATTATAATAATAATAAAAACTTTATTTCTGGGGGCACGGCAGTACCCCCTCCTAGTCGAGCTAAAAAGCAGCACTGTCGTACCATCCTTTTCTCGAAGAATTTACCATCCTTTTCTCGAAGCAATTCAGACCATTTTCTACCCTCTATAACTTCGTTGTGGTTGTGCAAGAAGCCTGAATTTTCAGTTACTAAGCAGGCATAGTATAAACACTGTATATTTAATATTTTATTCTATTTGAACCAGCAGTTTAAGAATTGTAACATGTCAAACTTTCTTAATTTTGTCACTCACTGACTGACTGACCGATCATCAAAAGTCTAAGGCACTTATAGCAGACATAGAACCTTCAAATTAAGAATATAATTAGTGTTTAGTGACTAAAGTAAGGGAAAATTGAAACCTTACATAATTTCTGTCTAGTTTTGCAGCATTATGTATAAATTGTACGATACAATATGTTTTCATGCGATGGCCAAGTCGATCTATTTATTTACAACGTAAATAATTTTGAATATTAATATGATAATAACTTACGTAATAACTTTATACAGAAGGTCCCTTAAGCAAGGACTAAATCTATTAATCGACTAGGTATTACATGCATCTCACAATTTTTTGCGGTAGAAAACCTGAGCTGCGAGACTTGGATTTTTTTACAGGATGTTTTTGATGGGATCACATTTTTACAGATATGTACATACTCGTATATATGTATAACAGTAAGAGCTTACAAATAAATTACAGGACTTGTTAATTTGTCACAAAATGAATCTGTACAAATATATTTAACTCTGTCTCTTAAACTAGACAAGCCTGTATCTTAAAGAGGCAAAATCATCGTCATATTGGGTGATTGACAATCGAATCATTAATAACATGTCAAATATATTATCTATGGTTTAAAATGCTAAAATGGAACGTAAAATATACGGCTAATAATAAATAAATAATTTATAAATGTTTTTTTGTTTTGTTTTTTAATAAACTTGTAAAAACAAGTTATTCATTTTAACAAGTTATTAATTTAAGGATAAAATAGGTCAAATTTATTCGAAAACCGACTTAAAGCACTCCGACTTCGAGTAGTCTTTTGGGGTACTAACCCTAGAATATTTATAAATAAACGGAGGCGCGGAGCGGGAGCAGCCACCGGCCGCTGTAACTAAAGATAGGTGACAAGCAAGCCGAAGCTACGGAGATGTGCTTTGTTACGCGAGGGCGAAGGGGTTGCACTTCCCACAGCACCGGAGACGTTGCAGAAGCAACTTTTGTTTTAACAACAAGTATTTTGAGGTAAGGTTACTTTAATTGGGTTTTCTTGGGGAATTGATGTCTATTTCATCGTGTTATGTTATTTTTACTCTAGAAATTGATATTAATATGATGAATTTGTTCGTTATTAAGGACTGTGAAGCCTTTGAACGATTAAAAACATAATGTTGGCCTGCCAACATATGTCTACGAGTCAAATAGAGAGAGTTAGAGTCAGAGTTTGTTTTGTATTGATTTCTCCAATAAAGTTATACGCAAAAGGTTAGATTTACCAAACATTTTGCGATGGATTTTATCCATTATTAAATAGCAAGCTATTTAAATAAATGTTGGTTTACTCACTTTTCCCTCACTTCTTTAATTCACAGACCTTTTTTCCGTTTCTACATTCACCACAAGATGATATTACTAAATTAATTTCATATGTAATTACCTAAGCGACAATTGTTTCATATCAATTCACTTGATATACTTCGTTGATTAAATACATTTCAATGCTAAATGAACTGAGTTTAACCCGCGATAGTTTTGTTTATTGTTATGGTTTCATGTGACGCGCCAGAACGTTACGTTCCGTTACAAACGTTTTCATGTTTTACTAGCTGCTACAAATTGATACAAATGAAAAAAAAAAAAAACTAAACTGTCATCGACATACCAGCCAATATTGAAATTCAAACAAAATATCCAGCCCTCAATTATAGTTTCAATACGCCTAAACATTATTTAATCATTATCAACTACGAGTTTTGATAACTACAAGTAAATGACTGGCATCAAAGCGGTGGTAGGTATTTATATTTAACGAATTCAAAATTATCGTAGTCAACTTGAATAAACAATATTATTTCGTTTATTTGTCCTCCAATTTTCTTTTAACTATAAATCCTCATTTTGTCACGTTATTGCTTTTTATATGGAATACATTTTTTAATTAAGCATGTAGAGTCTAAATCCTTTTTTATATTCACACGGGTCAAATCAGAAAGTGTTTCATATTACATGTTGTATTATATGATTCACAACACATCGCAATTCAAAGTTAATTTTAACAAGCTATTTTGAAATGAAAGGATGCAGATTGCAGAGTTGTGTGCTACTTGGCGTCGTGCAAGTAATGCAAAGAGAGCCCCGCGGCGCGCGCTCCCCACGCGGCCGTGACGCCGGTGTAGGCCGGTGCGGCGCGGCGCGGCCTCTTCACGTCAATCGCATTAGAGGCCACTTTTTCACCGTCCTAACTTAATTTACGTCAAAAAACGGCGGTCCCTGCTCGAGTGGCGGCGGCTGAGGAGACACACTTGCTCTTACTTATTGATATCGATTTGATACGAGCGGTAATGGAATCGACGCCTTATACATGACACTTGACGTGGAAGGTAACATATCTGTAATCATGGTAAGCTAGTGAAACGCTTCCCCAATTGGGAAGCTGTAAGTTGGCTCGGGAGGTGCCGTTTTGGTGTAATGTTTTCTGTTATCGTATGTAAAAGCCAAGTAGTGGCGTGTGCAAGGTGTTGTTCAACAACGTGTATGCGCGTGCACTTGCCGTCGTGTCGGCAGCGAGGTGATGCAGCGGGTGCAGTAGAGTGCAATGTATGTGTGTGTGTGTGTGGGTGCAGTGTGCGGGTGTGTGTGTGTGTGCGCATGCGCGCGCGTGGTGACGGCGCGGCGCGGCGCGGCGGCGTGCAGTGCTCGCGAGCCGCGCGCCGCCTCGCACGTGTCCTCGCGTCGCTCTCCGCCACGCTCGCGACACGCGACTACTCACGCCGCCGGCCGCAACGAAACACAACATTTTTAAACTTTATATTAACGAACAGTGCTGTACGGAATGCGTGGATTTTAATATACTTTAAAATATTTCATAATAGTAACAGTGAGAAAAGACTGATTTTTTGAATTAGTCTGTGCAGTGCCTGTGGGTTCGGGTATCGAGTGCAGTCGCGCGTGTAGTGTGGTGGTGCAGTGCGTGGTGCGTGGTGCGTGGTGGCGACGCCGGAGTGGTCCCGCGGCGGCGTGGCGGCACACTCCTGTAAGTGTGGCCGACGAGCTGCGCCTCCACACTACTCCTACACACGTGTACAGGGTGTAGAGCTCTTGTGATGTGGTATCGTCCTTATCGGCTTTGCTGCGCTCTCTGTATTTTTTATCATCCATGTACTACTTATGTTCATACTGAAACACGTCTCCATTATATACAACAGATTTGGTCAAATGCAAAATTGAATCAAATTCAAAAGCAAATTCAAACACAAATTATGTTTGGCTCACTTTCTGCATAGAGACCGACATTGTAGTAGAGCATACCTGGTACATAGGTCTCTTATATTATGTGAGGGTTTGCCTGGGTACCACCGCAATGTCTATTTCTCCCGCTAAACAACAATGTAAATGCACGGTTGTGTTCCGGTTTGACGGATATTGTAGCCTGCTATTTAAAAGATATTGTACTACGCGACATGCTGAACGCAGTGAATTCCAAAAATTGCTCTTTAATTCGTGGTGTTGTTTGGTTTTGCTACTTCCATGAGTGGTCGTATCGCTTACCATAAAACTATTATTCTATTCCAATTACTCCTACATCTGGCGTCCCACAAGGATCTAGATTGGGACCGTTATTGTTCATAATCTTTATCAATGACCTCTTGGAGAGTTTACAGTGCGAATGCTTGGCATATGCCGATGATATCAAAATATATAACAAAATATGTGTGCTGGATGACTGTTTGAAACTACAAAGTGATCTTATTAGAATTAATGAATGGTGTTCGACTAACAAAATGTCCTTAAATGTAAGTAAGTGTAAAATTATTACATTTACAAATAAAACTAACTTTGTTAATTACAATTATGGTTTGGATGATGTTAATTTAGAAAGAGTGTTTACTATTCGTGACCTTGGTGTAATATTTGATACCACATTATCCTTTCGCAGTCATGTTGATCACGTAGTATGTAAGGCAAATAAAATGCTTGGTTTCATATTACGTTTGGCAAAGCCGTTTCGCAAAACAACAACTGTCTTATTGCTATATAATGCCTTAATTAGGAGCTCACTGGAGTATTGTTCCAGCATTTGGTCTCCTTTTTATAATATTCATATTAACAGAATTGAAGCGGTCCAAGCGCGATTTGTAAGATGCATCTCGATTAAAACTGGTGTTCGCAAAAGTATTAAGGACTATGCTGAGAGATTGCGGCATTTTAATATGATTAGTTTAAAAGAAAGACGTACATTAACCGATCTCCTGCTACTTTACAAAATAATAAACGGTTCTTTGGATTCACAATTAATTAACTATTTTTGTTTTAAAATGAATAATCGTGTTATGCGTCAACATCGGCTATTTGATATTCCCTTTGTGGTTTTAAACACATCGTACAATAACCCTATAATACGTATGTCTAGGCTTTATAACGAAATATCAATCGCCATTAATGAAATTGATGTCTTCTCAATGAAATTTGGTGCATTTAAACGACTTTTATATCAGCATTTGTTTTCTTTTAGTAATTTATAATGTGTTGAATATTTTTTTATTAGGTATTTATTAATTTTAAGTAGTAGTCTCTAGTTAATATGTATGTTTTTGTGTCTTTTCTACTGTTCTATTCGTCTAATCAATACTTTATAATGTTATGCATGCCTATAAAATACGTTATGCTGTGTAATGTGTCATTTTTTTAATTACTCTTAGTCTAAGTTACTGTATGCGTAATGTAGTTGGTATGCTTATTAAATAAAATAAAAAATAAAAATAAAATAAAATAAAATTATGTCTCTTTTATTACATTTAAAATACAATATTCACACTGTATCAAACGGTTTTATGTATACTTAAACTAGATTATATATATATATTGGAACACAATTTAATTGTTATTAAGTATATATTTGTCAAAATAGGTCGCAGTAGCAGTAGCTACTAGTAGGGCGGTTCGATTTCGATTTGTCTTGAAATTTTTATTCGTAATTTAGAATTAGACTAGGCATCTAGAAACTCGTTTGTTATCCTATTATACAAAGCAGTTGTTTTGTGTCATGTTGTAGTGAGGCCAAAAATCTGTGTTTTCTGATACCCACAACATTAGTTTTGGTCTTTTTCTGAGAGGTTAAGACAATGTGTGCAGTGATGCAACTATATTTTCAAAAGAGTAGGGAATAAATGAAATACGCACAAGTTCCTACATTAAAGTTTGTATCTGTATCAGCACATATATGGGCAGCAGTGAGTGGGACTTATACGTCCCACTGCAGGGTACGGGCATCTTGGGCATCACAATTGAGAGTACGATTGAGAGTGGTTGGGCCATATAGATATAGATAATATAGATATACATTAAATCAGTAGAATTAAATTTCGTGTATTGTTGACATAAGCAATTATCGCCTTTATGATAAGTCAGTACAAAACAGAGACTATAAATCATCAATGGGGTACCTAAATAGTATCGTCAATAGTCTGGTGAATAACTATCCGTGGTTGTACGAGTCCAGTGTGGCTGCTAATAACAAGGAGAACGTAAATAATTGCTCGTGAAATAAAATCAACAAAACACCTCAGGCTCTGTTTTCCGCTCTTACATAGAAATGTGAATTCCGTATGTACAAATAAACGTTAATAATATAATCGGTAGAGAATTATCATATCATACATTGGTTTAGTTTGTTATAAAACGAAATGTTCCTTGCAATAATATAGTCTAAGCGTATATATTTATTTACTAGCTCACAAGACGCTTTTAGTGTGACATAAAACATTATATAATTTAATTGTGGCAGATTTATTTAAATTACTATAAACTGTATACTTTTCGTCATTTACGTTTAATTGTTTCTTTTGTTTCTACTAAATGGTACGGAAAAGCTGAATATTGTACAGATGTTGTAACTTATTACGAGGCTGGGTATTATCTTATATTTTTCATTCATGTAGAGGTTGCACGCAGGTCGATGTGGATATCTTGGCTAAGGATAATTATAATTATTACGATTTTTCTGACAATTCTATATTTGATTGTTTAGAATTGAGATTATTATTTATGTACGTTTGTCAGTAACTGTTGTTCTGAAATCGTGATTTACGTTATTGTAGTGTGTAGCTCTCGTACAGATTGTGTTACTGATTACAATTATTGCAATACTATTATCTTACTTACCTTATGCTTTGAGCAAAGACGACTCAAAAATATTTATTTATTTTAAAAATTTACTTTATACCTGTGATAAGATAAATAACTGTATCGACCATTAAATGTCTCACTGCAGGGCACGGCCCTCCTCTACAATCGATATTATGCTTGAGACGGGTTAGGTAGAAGAGAACAAAATAGAAATAATGTACAAAAGGCGGTCTTATCACTCCGAGTGATCTTTTACAGGCAACCAACCATAGAATGGATAAGAGAATACGACAATTGATAGTTATATTGTGGGGCTTAGGCCGAAATTAAACAATTTAAATATATAAATTAAATAGATAGAAAGAAATTGAGGCGAATAGAAGCAGTTGATAATAACAAACACACGTCATTGTGATATCACCTATTCCCTACACTATTAAATCATATAAACACGAATATTATTAACCACGATAACATTTGTCTCGATTCAGGGACTAAATCTACGGACTATTGTTTTAATATGTCCAGCCAGGTGATATATTATGATACAATAATTATAGTTTACAGTTCGCGCATCTTCAATCACTTGAAACCATAATAAACATATTGGCCCCTTGAACATTATCATTATCTTCAGTATAAATAATTATTGTATTTTTTTTATTTTATAATTTGAAATTTAATTTATAATACATATCATCCACAGAAAAAAATATATAAAAGAAACAACAATAATAGTAAACTAGCAAAATAAGCCGCAGCTAAACGTTTATAACAAAGTAAGGTCGAGGTTCTTTGTGATCATATTATTATCTTTTTAGAGATTTAATATTTTGTTGAAAGAAAGAGGGTAGAAAAATATTTTTTATGGTTATAGCTAGAAATGAACGAAATTTGTCACGTTAATACAAGTAGATCGGAGTGTGTGAAGTGTATATGCGTTTGTGATTAAAATTATGCTAAAATGGTAGACTCACGACGATCTAATGTTAAAATTGTTATTATATTATTATTCAATTCATCATTTGGATTCAGTGATTTTTTTATTTACCACCCGGATCGAAATGCGGTTTTCACTAGAGAAGAACGAGCAAGAAACTCTAATGTTGCTCTTTTCAAAACTAGTTTACAATGTAATGTTTATTACAAATTTTACAATTTGGTTTAAATCAGTCCAGTTCATAAATAATTCATTGTAAATTAATAAAAAATATAATATAATAACTTGAAATTCAGTATCGTGTATGTATGTGTAATGGGTACATTTGAATAAATTTATTTAACACGCTTATCATCCTCTCTGTATGCACCACCCAAAAGTTGAATGGCAGACAATTCTCAGGCATCAAGTCCGCCTTTATACAATATATGTATATACGAAGCATTAAATAGATAAAAAATAAATCCAACGTTTCTGACCCACACTAATATAAAATCGAGTCTGGTGTCTTGGTATTAGAGACTTTTCGGTCTCGCAAACTTCTAGACCAACAAATACCTGTAGATTACACAAAATATATGTTTCGGTGGGGAAATCGAATTCGCTGTCTCACGTTTCACAGCCGGTGTGAGGTTGTTATATAGTCTACAACGAGTGTACAGTTTTGTACCGGTTTTATTTTGCTCAATCTATTATCCTAGTTCCTCCCGCGATGCCAGTGAGATAAGTTGATTATTACTATAAGTAGATGTTGTGTTTTATTATTCCACGGAGGCCGAGTGCTCGTGGGTGAATAAATGATTAAGAGCGTTTCTATAACCAAAACAATAAATATTTTATTACTTTATATTATATTACAAGAACTACACTAAAATAAAGTTTTACCATAATATTATCTTCTCTAATTGACGCCACAAAACATAAAAGTAAAATTATGCAGAATCAAGTATGTAGATGCAAGTATTATTTCTGATCTGTACATATAAACAGTAATTTATTAAAGTATTATTGGTCACCTGTTATAAGGGCATAAGGGTTATTTAGTTTTTTAAACCAGAAAATGTACATTAGTATTCATAGACATGCATCAGGGAACATGCAACGTTGATTTGAAGTATTGGTTCATGCAATAAAAGGTCAAAATCCAATAATTTATTGTTGTTGAAACGTGTCAAAACATTACTATAAGTGCAATTGCTCTGATGAACGGTGCTTGATGCGATATGGTCTTTCATTTAATCTTATCATTGTATACACGTGCGGTATAGAGGTAAGATAGGTATAGAGGTAGTATAGAGGTAAGAGTAATGCGGTATAGAGTGTAATAAAATAGCTTGTTGGAGCAGTGGATGTATTCTATTCGATTGTAATTGAGATGCAGCAGAATCAGATTCCAGTTAGCTTTTAAAGATTTATTCTTGATTAACATGTTACGATATTTAAAATGTTTTGTTCTAAAATGCGACGCGTGTGAATAACGTTTGAAATTGCACACTAGTTGTATAAAATTGTTCGCTGAAGTTAACGTAGAGTCAGCATAAATTGACGTAATATAATATTATATGCGTAATATTATTATTAACGCAATATTTAACATATACTTCGATGTACAAAATCGTAAAAGTTCGGATTTATGGTTTCATGATAGGAATACGCTCAGAAAAAACTTTCTGTTTTTCAATCACCATAAATTATGTTTATGATTTGAAAAGCTAAAATATTATTAGTTTATCAGGCCTGATATTTGAACACGGACTCTTACGGTTCGGAGCTCATATTATATGCTGCCTCTAGAATAACGAACTAATATACACATTGCTTTCTGCGAGTAATTTAAATTTGTAAGTGGTTTAAACACGTTCGTGCCAACATGGTCGAAGTTACATTATTTTTTATGGATGTTGAAGTTCAGAGCATACACAGAGTCACTCATTAAACTGAACATCACTTTGTGCTACAGTAAGATATGAATTGCGACGAACATTTACGAAACTCCACAAGTAATAATATTAACGCTAAAGATTGAAAGCAGCTGAAGAGCTTCGGTTACAAACTAAAGTTTCCAACATTTATTTCCAAATATGTATACAGAATGGCGCAAGCATTAAAATCACTCAATAAAACGTTCTAAATATTTAACAAAATGTTTTTTGAAAAAAAAAAATATTGCTTACGGATTTTAGCGCGGATTTGGTTTAATTTTTACATTTTAGTAGAGTCCGCCCTGTGACCACGAAAGCTGTAAAGTAATCGAAACGTCGGGAATCCAAAAAATGTAAAAATTAAATTAAATTCGCGATAAAATCCGTAAATAATAGTTTTATTTCAATGTGTAACATTCGCGTAAATCTAAGTAACAGAAATTGTTTTTTGTTTCCATATTCCGCAGGTAACTTAAAATACTTTATTTAAAGATTATTTTCAATAATATACTTCACATCCGACAATAGACATTATAAATGGGCCCATAGTCGTTTGGTTTATTAATAGGCTTTCCCTGTGCAATCAACTTCCTAATTCTACATCAGGAGAAATGATCAGAACTAATTACAACGAATCTAATGAGCTGGCGTGTACAACTGCGCAATTCAGAGTTTCGTCTTTTATTTTCGTGCTCCATCATTGAAGTAGCTCGGTCGTACCAGCATACATTTATTTATAAGTACTTTTTATTGCTTACATTAGCATACTTTTATACATGGGTGTTTCAAATGTTAGGTCACACGTTATATGTTTGCCAAACGCAGGTACCAAAAAGAACTGTCGATATTCAATAAATACACAAATCAAACAAGTCTTCAATAAATTGTATCTAAGAACCATCTCGATAACGTCAGCTTTCAAACAAACAAAACCAACACATCGTACTCGGCCATTTGTTTCGATAGGTTTCGATGCTAAGATGCTCCTGACAAACACAGATACGTCAAACTTATCACACTTCTCTTTTTACATGTAGGTTTAAAAATTTAATGCACAGAACGTTAATTCAGCCGGTTTTTAATTATATAGGTACCCCTCTATAAATTGTATACAATACCGTATAGAATCCTGAGTCATTCAATGTATTTTACTAAGAGTACCATCTGATCTAAACTGTCACTTTCAATAGGTTTCCAATAAAATATGTTACTCAATATACCGAGTATTTTTTACTAAAATTTTTACATACTTTAATATATAACTCCGTGAACGAAAGGTTTGGCTATAATTACAATTATATTTGATTGTTATTAAACATAAACATTTTGGAAGCAGTAGAGGCTGTTTGTTTGGGACCTATGCAATACAAATGCAATATGCAATAAAAAGTGTTTGTGATTATTTCAACTGGCACGAAGAATTTATATGTATAAAGTAAGTACAGTCATGCCAGCCTGTGTGAATTCTGTTATTCGCGACTAATTAAAACATTAAAAATAGTTTTATTTGCCAATGTGTAATATTCCCGTAAATTTAAGGTAGATGTATACGTTATAAATAAAAAAGTAAATATTTAAGTTAATGGTGTTAACCGCGTGAAAAAATAAATAATAATAAACGAATCTTAAGCATACCATGTTACTATGTGGGGTTACCTACCATCACGTTAGCAGATTTAGTGATGCGTCCAGATCGCTTATAAATCTGATTTCGGCATAGTGAATGAAACCTCTCGGTGGCTATCAGTAACATTTCCTCGTAACCTTTTGGTGTATTACCATTGGAGATCCGTAGCAACGTTCTCGGTTTCGGAGTCACTATTGGTATGGGTATAAGGTATTTTCAGTATTAGGTTGATAAGGCTCTTACAAGGGGCAATGAATGGCGTGACAGATTTCCTAAATCCTCTTATATCTAGGCAAAATGCCTGTCCACTGGATGTATAAATGAATAAGACTATTATTTTTAATTATGTTGTTACAGTAAGTTTCACGGTCCTCCTGAAGCCAGGCTAAACCCAAGGTACTATAATTAGTACATCGTTGTAGTACGAGAGATGACAACCAAAATTTTTGTCTCATAGCAATACGGCCACGACCGCATCAAATTGATAGATTTGATTATTTCGAACTCGAAAATACCAATTTCAGACATTTTTCGCGTAGCGTTGGATAGAACTGAATTTTCAAAAATTTCAACTAATTTTACCGGACTGTATCATAGCAATCTGTCTCATTTTCTGACTGTAGTTATATGATAGCTCTAAGATACTGAAAACATATTTTTCAGAAGTCAATAGTGTAGCGCGAAACCAAAAAATCATTTAGAAAAATTAAAAATGAGACAAAAAAATATGATAATAGCAAGCCGTCTGAAAATGTTCTTTACGGGTAAATTAGGATTAGTTAATAAGAAAAAAAAATATTTTCAGAAGGAAATTTGGATGCATCAAATTTTGAGACCATTCTAAATATGTTAAGGAATTTTACCGATCGGTATCATAGCAATGTGTCTGAAAAGTGTTGAACTTGATGAAATGAATTAACCAGATGTAAAAAAAAATATCAGAAGAATTCAGTGTAGCACCACTTTATCAGACAACTTTTCGATATCGACCGCGTTGAAGCGTGACTGATTGCAAGTTGGGCAATCACCTTGCTTTTGTCTTGCCAAAATACAGCACGAACAACGTATCTATGCTATAAAACGACTATTATAATTGATAATTTGGAATTCTTAAAAACCTACTCTTCCATCCCCGAAAACTTCGTCAATGGCAGATGAGCAAACCATGCCTTATCATTGGGAATAGAAGAAAAAGAGCTTCCGCGAACCCTCGGACAACCAGCGACACACCTACGTCCGCCTGGGCAACTTATAGTTTGTTGTCACTTTAAGTGAGCGTCAATTCAACGGTTAGGACAGCTGGTGAGTGACTATGTATAGTAAGAGAGTGGCAGGAGCATAATTTTATTTTATTTTATTTTTATTTATTTAAAAGACACACCAACGACAGTAACACAAAACTTACAAAAACATATAACATTATAGCTTTGGACAGAGTGTACTATCCTTACAGGTGTATACAACATTCATTATAACTAGCTTAAATTAATACAATTTACTTATACTAAACAAAATGGAAATAAACAATAAAAATGAAGTGGGTGATGAATAGGTACAATCTAGATATTTAATAATAATAACTAATTTATGAGGAATACTATCAAAATAGAAAACAGAAATAAACAAAAAATTAAACTAGGCAATGGACCACTAAGGTGATCTAGCTCAATCACGTTTCAACGACCTTAGTAAGGTATTCTTAAATTTCCCAATAGGCACACTGAAGATGTCAATATCATTGTAGTGCTTATATATATCTATGGCCCGGTTCAAAGGAGAAGTTATTTTTGTCCTGTATGATGTTTTACGGAAGGTTTCTTTCAAGGCATATCTAGGAACTTTTCTCGGTACCACTAATTGAAGTTGAGCGAGCAATTTTGGAGCATCTATAGAGCCATTTATTAATTTGTGTAAGAAAAGTACATCAAATACCTTCCGTCGATCTTGCAGGGAATTAAGTTTAAAATGTTTGAGACGACACTTATAGTCCGCCCGATAAGGACAGTTTGGATCTTTAAAGGCCAAAAATTTTGTAAATATTTTCTGTACTCGTTCTATGCGTGTATTGTGTATTTGATATTCAGGGCTCCAAACAGTGGTGGCGTACTCTAGAACGCTACGAACCAAAGCATTGTATAAGCACAGTAATGCTTGAGTGTTAGTGAAATCACGGCATATCCGCTTTAGGAAGCCCACCATTTTTAATGATTTAGCGATAGTCATGTCAATATGCTCGACAAATTTCAACTTACTATCAATTATGACACCCAAGTCGCGGACACTACTGACTTCATTTAGCTGCTCTGAGCCAACGTAATAGTGCGTGGAAAATTGGTTTTTATTTTTCGTTAACTTAATATGTGTGCACTTTCCTGCATTCAAGGTCATGTTATTTGTAGAGCACCAAGTATTTATTGCATTAATGTCTCTCTGAAGGTCTAGTGAGTCGTCAGTGCATGATATTACTTTATAAAGTTTCAAATCGTCGGCAAATAACAGGCACTTGCTATACCTTAAGTGATCTGGAATATCGTCAATAAAAATAGTGAAAAGTAATGGGCCCAAATGTGATCCCTGAGGAACTCCAGAAGAGGCAATATAGCTTTCGGATTTGTACCCATTCATTGCGACTCGTAAAGCTCTATGTTTGACGTATGATTGAAACCACAGAAGCAGAGGACCATGTATACCAAATCTTTTTAGTTTGGTTAGCAAAATGTTGTGGTCAACTTTATCGAAGGCGCTTGTGAAGTCGGTGTAGATTACATCAACTTGGTTTTTGGCATCGATAGATTTTGAGACGTCGTTTATGTAGCTAACCAAGTTGGTAGTCGTAGACCTTGATTTTAGAAAACCATGCTGATCAGTAGATAATCTATTTTTAACAAATGTAGCCACTGAAGGATAAACAATACATTCAAATATCTTGGAAAAAATGTTCAAAATGGATACCGGGCGGTAATTCGTTATAACCCCCTTTGCACCTTTTTTATAGATAGGAACTACGTTTGCCTCTTTCCACAACGTTGGAAATGTGTATGTTTGCAGAGATCTTTGAAAGATTAATTTCAGTGGTAGCGTCAGATGTTTTTGGGTCGATTTAATAAAATATGGATGTATTCCGTCTGGCCCAGCACCCTTACTTCCGTCTAGTTTGGAGATTGCTTTGTAGATCATGTGCTCCGTTATGTGAATTCTATGTAATGTATCTTGCGGATATACCCGTTTATCATTGGTGTGCTCGTTTTTATAAACATTCCAATGTGAACCGTCTAGTTTACCAGAATATAAAGCGGAGAAGTGTTTTGCGAACAGGTCACAAATGTCTTGACCTGTAGAAGCATTTTCATTACCTAATGTCATTTGACGTGGGATTTCAGGTGATTTTCTAAGTCCTTTGACAAACGACCAAATTTTTCTCGGGTATTTTTGCACTGACGTTTCCACTGATGCAATATAAGTTTTATAACATTTTCGGATTGCATTACCTACACGCTTATTAGCAGTATGAAGCTCTAATAGATCCCTAGGGTTCTTGTACAATCTATATCTCTTTCTTAACGTTTCTTTTTCTTTGATAAGTTTAATTAATGAATTGTTAAACCATAGAGGATATTTCCGAGGTCGTTGCTTGGCTTTAGGTACGAAAGAATCAATTATTAATTGTAAAATATGGTAAAATTTCTGAGTCATGACATTGACATCCTCGTTAGCCAACTCCAGATCCCAGTCAACTTGACTTAGCTTGTCATAACATGAAAAAAACCATTCCCATCGCAGCAGGAACGTAAGAAGCGCTCAGGCATCGGTCAAACGACTCCAAAACGTTCTTTTCTCTTTTGGGAGTACACGCGACATCTAAAATGTCTGAAAACATTTATTTTGCAATCCTGCCAAAACGAACTGTAGAAAAAAATCATTCGGATTGCTATAATACAGGTCGGCTAAATTTGTTGATATTTTCAAAAATTCGCTTCAGCTATATACTACGCGCAAAATGTCTGAAAACCAACTTATTCGTCATATAATTATAAAATCCGTGTACATTTCCAATATCAGACGTATTGCTATATTGATACCCAATGCCTTTATTTTGGACACAGCAGAAATAGCCTCGCATGTTACTACCTACCTAGTCTGGTTCAGAATCACATAATCTAACGATTTTATACAGTTTCGACCGTATTGCTATGATACATGGTTTTGGTCGTCATCTCTGGGACTATAGTGTTATTATATTTTTCGAATGTATCAAAACATGCAGAATTTTTCTAAAAAATCAAGGAATGTTGAAGTTGATATACAGTCCGAGGGTTACCGTTGACTTGAGTGTGGTCAGTGCGTCGGCCGCCAGTGGCCTGCAAGCTAAGTGGCTTGGCGCCAGCACGAGGACGAGCGCGGGGTGCAGGGCGGGAGTGCGCGGGGATACACGGAGAGATTTCATTGAATTAGTCGTGAGTGGTGCGAGAGGCGCGCGTGTGGTGCGCTGGTTGACCTATATGTACAGTTAGCACAATGGAGTGTTCGTTAGACAGCAATTAAAACCAGTACGTAGCACTAGTATTGACCATCGCATTCCTCGCTCCCTTTGTCACTGTTCTTCTGGCGCGGCTATGATTTTGTCTCTTTATATTTTGTCTGTTGAAGCATCACCATTGGCCATGGCTCAAAACTCACATTAGATGTTCTTAAACTGCCATCACTAATTAAATTTTATAAAACAACATGTTTCTATTTTATTTGCGTCGCATGGTAGGTGTTGAACTACAGGATATAGTAAGGGTGAATCACTATAAGGAAATAATCTAGATCGATCACATGACACCCGTGTAGACCACACTTTAATTGTTTTTGACATGCCATATTATTGTTATGGCATGGCAGCAATAGTTCCCGAGTGTCACCGGTGGTTGGGAGTGTGTTTGTGGGTTCTCGCGGCGCCGCTCATGTCGTGTGTGAGGTCGCGGCGGCGCGCGGCCTACTTCCCGCCTTCATTAGCTCGCAGACAACACGCTGGGTACACTCGGCGGCGCGCATTGTGTTCACCGTCTTACTACACCCTCCCCCCGTTCCCCTTCTCTCGCGAGTCCCGCACACACGCCGAGGCGCAGTTTAGTAAGTTCGGCGCGATATTCAAGTGTCTGCGAGCGTGAGAAAGGATGACACCTCGCACAACTACTTAATGAAGTTCGACACCCCACACTAACATACAACTTGTGATTACAACCAGTAGGTGTAAAGCTACCATTTTTCAAATAATTCTCTGTTTCATAGTTGGTGAGCTTTAAAATTCATAGCGCTCATTCATACTCGTATCACGCTGTACGCAGTTGCCTTAGAATTTCTCCAAATATTTCTACAGTCAACTCTCAAGGCACCAAGAATACTTTTTGCAAATTTATCCACTAAATCATGTCAGTAGTTGACGCAAACCTTTCTAATCCGACCATCAATATGCGATACTGGCTTCTGAGATGTTGTCAATGGGAATTTCCGCGGCATACTTGGCCAGTATTTTTTGTAAATATTGCGTTGCGTAGAGGACTAAAGCCACGTCGATGTCTGTTTATTTATTTATCAAAGAGCTACAAAGCCGGGTAAATTATGTTTTATTGGTTTTGAGTTTTCCATTTATGTAGAGCAGCGCTACTCAACTTTTTTTACACGGGCCGCAAACACTTTTTGGGTAGGATGTCGCGGGCTGATTCAACGCAACTAATGCGGTAGGGTTTTCTAGTTTCCAATTTTTTTACTCGATGAGCAAAGTTTCTACGATTGGCGCGAAGTTTCAAAGATTTGCAATCCCAGGCGGGCGGGCGGTTGAGTGCGGCTGATGTAGAGACTAGGGTTCGTCTGCGATTGGATTTGTATCCGACGTGGATACGGTTAGGCCTCTATCGCGTAATGGTCTAGAAATATGGTGTTATTGTGCGAAGGAATGATAATGGCAGAAGTGGACGCCGTTTGTGCTATTTTTATTTTCATGGATTTAGTACAAACCTGGTAATGTTTACATATATGTAAGTATGAATAATTATTTAGTTTTTTCTCCTGGGATGTAAGTAGAGAGGATCGATCTCTATTCTACTTTGCTAGATGCTGACAACTCACCACATTGGGCTCATCCACTTTTTTAAATCTCGTCGTGTATTCTTATCACTTTGAAGTACTTCTCACGAGACTTTTATTAAAGATGTCACTGACTTGGAGAATCTCGTGACTCTTCCATGATTATTAGTTATGAGTGCTTATAACATATAAATTAAACTAGATACTTAGAAGTATTGTTACCATAAAAAAATACACTCCAGAATTTGTATCCATCCGTGAACTATAATTAATTACTGAAGTTTTTTCGTAAATGCCGATTTTGTAGTTTCATGATAATTTTGATTACAATATACTCTTCAGTACAGTTTTCAAGTATATAAGGGAGATGTAAAATCCTGGTGTTTGTTTGACTCGGTCTACTTCATTGCTGGTGACATCGCGATCATGAAACAATTTCCACCTTCAGGGAAGTGATTTTTTTTCTTTAATTGTAATGAATGGCGACACAAGCATGTCGTTTGCCTGATGATAAGCGATACAACAGCTCATAAACAGTAGCAGAACCAAACAACACCTTGAATTTCAAAGCACTGCTTGGCATTCCACTGCACTCGCCATCCTGAGACATAAGATGTTAAGTTTCAATATGTCCAATAGATACTCTGGCTACAATGTCCAATCCGAAACACAACAGTGCATTTACACTGCTGTTTGACGGGAGAAATAGATAATTCGGTGGTACCTACCCAGGCGGCTCTCACATATGAAAGACCTATCACCAGTTCGTTGCTGAACCTACTCTCAAAGACTACAGGTAATTTGAAAATCAAACTCATGCATTTGTTCAGCAGTGGACTTCATGTGGCTCTCTCAAAGCTCTCACTTAGATATTGTGTTCAAGTTGCAGGAGTGGTACTAACTTACACGTCTCTTCCTTTATTCATATGTAAAATATGTCACTAATTAAAAGGTTAATACAAACAGAAACATGGTAGTAGTAGACTCTGTTGATGTACCTGCGTGCTTTATTTTATTCTGTGTGGTAATTTGTGTACAATGGTGTGGGTTATATGTGTGTAAACTCGTTAAGTTAAATTTTGTTATGTTTGTTATTAGCATATAACCGTTTATTGTTCCCTTATAAATAATGAAAAAATGACTATGCTCTTTCTCTGTTTATCGTCTCTCGTACCCCAATCTCTACTATCATATAAAAAAATTATATCATATCGATAGATCGAATTTGTTGGTCATTGATCGGATCTCTTTCTTGTCCTTCCCTACGAAACCATATCAGTGAATAATCCGATTGCGAGTACTTATACTTTACCTTATATCGTCGAATCGAAAGAAAACATCGCGTGAAAAACTACGTAAAATAGAGTACTTTACTGAAATTTCCGTGATATATAAAGCCCGGCAATCTGAAATAGTTCATCCTGACAGACTGTGACCTAAGCCTTCTCAATCGAACGGCGCTGCCTACATTACCTGCACGTGGCAAACAAAAATCACCCGTTATAACATTACGGATGAGTGGGTCGCGGCAATCTATTGCGGCGTGTTTCAGTGACCCAGTATCAAACAATATGCAAAAAATATGAGTTGGCTTTAATAATACCGATATCACAATCAACATTCACATAAAAATTTGGATTATAAGAATCATTCATTTATTATGAAACCAAGCCATCCGTTACCACGAACGGGACTCTTTTATAATTCGGAGTTCAAATGAGAGGATTGAGGAAAAATGACTAAAATACTCGCTTAATGAAAGTTGTTGGGCCAAGAATCTATTCGAACTACAGAAGCAAAAAATGTAGTACTTAATAGATTATTATTTTTTAAATCATAAAATACTGATAGTTAGTCTTTCACATGTGAAAGAGGCCGTGTTTGTAGGTACCACAAAAATGACTATTTTTCAAGACATTGTAGTCAGAGTAACTACTAGACGTATTGATGTTTAATATCTTATGTCTCGCTGAACTCGCAGTGTTTGCGTTGCTTGTTGCTTTGCCTTGTAATTCATCGTGTTTTTTGCTTTTGCTACTGTCCATGAACAGTATAACATCAGGCGACTGGCATGACTATTTTGTTTTTCTCGCTATACATCGCAAATTAAAAAAATCAGCGAATGACTGACACGATTTGCTATCGTATGTGAAGTTCATCGATCCAAACTATGTCAGCGAGTCGAGTAGAGATATATACATAAATGCAATAGATTAGAAATTAAGTCCTATTTTTCGTTTTCCAAATGTTGAATTTAATAGTTAGCCTTAAAATAACAGTAATGGTATTATTTGAACTTCGTACAAGTATCCAAAACGGCAGGTAAGAGATTTGGCTCTAATGCGGGCAGCTTGGTATAAAGTGTGGTCAGCAGTGCCCTATATTGGCCGCGCGTGCCTTCGTGCGGACTGAGTACCCCGCGCCCACATCACTTGAAAAGCAACTCACGGTAATGACCCACTGCACTAGTTAACTAACTAGAACTGTTTTTCAGTTCCGCTCGTCTCGTAAAGCAATATCTCTCCGTATCATTTGTGTTGATTATTTTGCACCTGTTGGAATAGACCTTCATCATAATATGTATTATATCCGCACTCTTCATAGTCAAAGACAAAATGATTGACTACAATGTGCTATGCAAGTCAAATAAAGTATCGAACGCCTTGGGGTAGTCATATTTCACCGATCGATATTTCTGTATCAGCCTATACAGGTCTGATTGCATGACAAAAGCCTCTTCTACAATCGAATGATGTTTTCCTTTACTGTTATAGTGCGTGATGATTGACTAGCAATACACACATGACTTCGAAGTCAGAGGTGTACCCTAGGATTTCAACCCGTCACCACCGTAAACACATTTGCAGCTACGCATGTTCCATTACCAATAAGCCATCACGACATAATCTCGATATGAAGGAAACTATTTTGGCCTAGTCAAAACTGAATATAATAATAATGAATCTCTTTATTAATACACCACAAAATATAAAATAAAAATATTAAGCAGATGTTAAAATATTATGCCTTATCGCTGAAAGCGATCTCTTCCAGACAACCAATCAAGTAGGTAAAAAATGCCAAGAGATAATTAATATGTACAGACGGACTCCAAAACGCGATACTTGCCCGTCCAGCTATGACGAATTATTAATCGCTAGCAGTACGAGAATACCCAATATTTAAATACCTGGTAATAACACCCTCCAAACCACGTATGTATGTTTCACCGGCCTCTTAGACATATATTTTTTGCTGATGCCAGTATATTTGTATACGAAGGAAAGCGACAACCATGCGCAAAGCATATAAACACACTCACTCTCACTCACATAACAATCTTATAAGAGTAGGTTATAAGCCCTTTATGTCTGTTATGTAGGCATAACGACTGTAGTAAGTAGACTCCTTTAGTGTAGTGCGATAAATAATGTAGAAGTAGCTCTTAGCACATTATCGTGTTGTGCTCGCCTGAGTAGACGCGGCCTGAGATAACGTATTCAACAGTCTGTATACATACAGTTTTACACACATGTAGTACATATGTGTAAAATTCTGGTGAAACAAGTTACACACTCCCAGAGACTGGCTAGGTGTTATTAGTATGGTCAATACGCATGTCTCTGTTGATTTTGGCTAACGGCAGTTGCAGTGGCGAGTGAGAGGGTGAGAGTTTCGGACAAACATTGTGTTACAGATACATAGTGTATGTACAGATAGTTGTTAGTTGTAACTTAGGCATATGGTCGTCCTGGTGTCGGAAGCGCCTGGCCTCGTCACTAGTATAGATGTGTGCAGGTGTGCGGTGAGCAGGGGAAGGCAGTGGTTGTAGATATTGTGCGCTAATCCCGTCGTGGACTGTTTATAGCGTCGTAAAATGTTTGACGAGAGCCAAGGCAGCGCTTCCGTGCCGCCTGACGCCGCGAGCCATCCGAACGGGAATAAAATGTTTACTGCTCAAATATTCCATGAATTTTGTATTTTTATTGTAACAGATTCTACGGGCGCATTAATATGAGCGATTTGCTTTATTTTACGTAAGAGTAAAAAATTTACTACTCAATAAATGTTAGCTCCCATTTGTAAACACAAACAGCGGCGCGTCAGCCACCGGTTTACGTCGTTTATACAGTTTGCGAGTTTCGGCATCTTTTTGAATTGCTAACTGCCGTATGTGTTGGTACCGTAGTGAGGAAGCGAGCCCTAACGTGTGTGTGTTGTTTGTCGCAGATCCGGGAGGCAACATTGCACCAGTAGGGAGCCGGAGAGGATGGCCCCAGTGAAAAAGAGAAGACACCACAAGAAATACAAGGTGCGGTGAGGCGCGCGCGGAGCGGGAGCGCGCGGGGATGTGTGATGTGATGGTGGAGGAGGCGCGGTGCTGCTGGGGCGCGGGTGGCGCGGGGGGTGTGCGGGGCGCGGGCGGCGCGGGGGGCGCGGTTCCGCTGTGCTGCCGGTGCGCGCACAAGCGCCGCGCGTCGCCGTTGGCCTGCCTCGCCATCTGCTTCCTGGTGCTGGTGTACAACCTGCTGGGCGGCTTCCTGTTCTTGGCGCTGGAGGGCGGCGCCGCGCCCGAGGAGACCGCCGTGGCCGCCTCCAAGCCCAACCTGAGTCAGCCGCACGCCGGCACCGACCTGCGGTCTCGCACCGTCGAGCGCCTCTGGTCCATCACCGAGGACCTCAACATACTCTACAAAGAGAACTGGACCAAGTTAGCTGCCAAGGAGCTCATGGACTTCCAAAAGGTGTTGATAAAGAGCATGCGGGGCGGCGGCGGGGGCGCGGCGGGCGCGGGCGGCGGGGCGGCGCCGGAGAGTCGGCTCGGCTACCAGCACGAGGCCGACTACCGCTGGACATTCTCCAGCAGCTTCCTGTACGCGCTCACACTCATCACTACTATCGGTGAGGTTTGCTCAGCTCTTATTATTTCATTAGCGATGGTGACCCTACCGGACACATACTATAGACCAGTTGATGTTCTTTTCACATCTTATTTTTTTCGTTTCTTTCGGGGTCCGATCTAATCACTAGTTCATCTCATGCGACTCCGTTGCAATAAGACTTGCTTCGAAGTTTTTATTTATGTTTGCTCATCACTTGTTTTTGCTCCGGTAGTTTTAAGTAAATTCAAGTCGACTCAGACATCTTGCTCTGTTCTTTGTCTTTTAACATTTTGATACTTGATATCATTAGAAACGGTTGTCGGCCATTTTAACAGTAATTATTACTATATATAGTTCTGGTATGTTATTCAGCCTGGTTACGTTCCTTTTTTCTTCCACGAGAAATTATGTGGACTACGCGAATTGGTTCTAACTTACTTGCTACCCCCATGATTATCTTCCTGAACTCGTATGGAGTACTGAATATATGAAATTGTACAGAATGTAGAGTTGTACGGCGGCGGTGTTGTCGGCAGGGCACGGCAATGTGACGCCGCGCTCGCCGGCCGGCAAAGTGGCGGCGGTGTGCTACGCGTGCGTCGGCATCCCCATCATCATGCTGTACCTGTCCACGCTGGGCGAGGCGCTGGCGCGCAACTTCCGCGTGCTGTACTCGCGCCTGTGCCCCTCGCGCCTCGCCGCCGACGCGTTCCACTCGCGCGCCGACTGCCTCGCCGCTGCGCCGCCCGACAAGCTGCCGGATCGGCCGCGCCGCACGCCCTTCCAGGCCGCGCTCAACCTTGACAGCTTCGGCGGTGGCTACCACTGGACGTGCCGCGACCACACGCGCGTGCCGCTGCTGCTCAGCGTGCTGCTCATCGTGCTGTACGTGGCGCTCGGCACCGTCGTGTTCCACGCCACAGAGAAGTGGGACTTGGTGGACGGCTGCTACTTCTCCTTCTCCAGTCTCGCCACCATCGGCTTCGGGGACTTGAAACCGGGGTCGTACGCGAGCACGGTGTCGGCCAAGGCCGAGGACATGGCGGTGGGAGTGTGTTGTATTTATATCTTAGTGGGTATCGTGGTGGTGGCGATGTGTTTCAATCTGATCCAAGAGGACATGAGCTCGTTGGTGCGCAGTGTGAGCGCACTGTGCGCCGGCAGCGCCAAATCACGCGCCGTGCACAGTGCCGAATCGGTGTGCGACGACAAAATCGCTATGTCGCTGGTGTCCTGACACAGGGAACCGGCCGAGCCCGCGCCCTCGGCCGCGTTCGACAAGCGCCAGCAGGTCAAGTTCCGCATCGACAGCTCCAACCCGACCAAGTTCAACAGCCTGCCGCGCCGAAAATCCTCGCACTGCGGCGAGGAGAGCTTCCAGCGCAACACGCCGGCGCGCCGCTCGGCCGGCCACGCGGACCGCTGCGTGGAGTACTTCGTGCCGCGCAGCCTCAGCGAGTTCAACCTGAGCGGCGCGGGCGCGCTGTGCGAGGTGCCGGCGCTGGGCGCGCGGGGCGGCGCGTGCGCGGGGGTGGGTGTGGGGGGCGCGGGCGGCGGGGCGGCGCTGCTGCTGGCGGGAGGGGGGCGCGGCCGCGACAAGATGGTGACGTTCGAGGATGACCGGCCGCTGGAGAAGGGTCTCGGCGACGACGTGTTCATGTGACGGCGCCGCGCGCGCGCCGCCCACGCCATCACACTTGACGAACATCTTTGTTATATAATTAAATATTAACATTTTACATACAAAATCTCTTTCATTTAACTCTACACCACATCTCTTGTGGCCTTTCCGACGAATCTTCCTATCACGCGTGTTGCTTCAAGCTGGGCGCCACGCACCATCTTCTCTCGCATCATGCTACTGCCGTAGTTATGTGAACAGACATATACGGTGGGCAACAAACACATGAGTACCTACCGAATATGGCACGAGTTCTTCTCGTTAATGTGTGAATTAATATGACTCGTAATTTTAAAGGACCTAACAGGTTAAACTAGCAAAACTGGCAAATTCCCCGAGGATAACAGGTAATAACATCACCGGCGCGAGGTCGGGTCACCGCAACTAAGTGAGCACACAACGATGTTGTGAGGTAATTCGCGTGAAGTGCGTCGCGCGAATGTCAGGTGATTATGAATTCGTGGCGCCGACACATCTACACCACCAGCCTAATTACTTACAATGTACACGATCTGCACATTTGACGATGTAAATTGTATGTGGAATAAAATTTAACTTATATTATGAAGAGTGTACTTACAAACTACTCTCTTTATAGTCTAATTTTTTTAAGTGAATGTACCACAATAGTGGGTCGTAGAATATCTACATATTCTACGATCTACTCACACCGCATAATGTGCATTTAAAGCAATTGTCGTGTTCACAGCCCGCAAAGTGGTTAAAAATACCAAAACTTACGAGCCTTAAACAAGCGATTTATTCATGTCACTGCATCTATGTATATTGCCAACAAATCAGTTCTTTTTAAGTAGTAGTATCCCTGCCGATGTCAGAGTACCCAACATTACAAATCTTTATAAGAGTAAATCGTTCATCGGGTATTGCTGGGGTGTGCTGCCCCCCGTCCCCCGCAGTTCCCCCGCGCGTGCCGGTACGTCGCTGCAGCGGCTGTCAGCGACACTCATTGGTTCAATTACCGCGCTGCACGGCCGCCCGGCGCCGCCCGTGGCCGCCCGGGGCCGCTCGCTGCATTATCGCTGCCCCGATACTAATACGACGCGTCGCTACACTACCTATGTAGTCAGTAAGAGTCTCCACTTCACAAATATACAAGAGTGCCGTCTGGAGTCAGCACATACTCGACGGTATGTCGGCAGTCGTGAGATATCTCTCAATATGGCTGTATTTAACGCGTCTTGTTCTTTCACTTCACAGAGCCAACACTCTCAATAGGTGTTAGCGTTGTTGATACGAAACATTTTCACACGAAGCGATTCTTTTATCGATAGTTTCATTCATTTTCATACGTATACATAACCGCGCTTGTGTCTCATAGGGATAGGTAGAGAGCATAGGTCGCCACTTTGCTTGATCCTGACATACTATTTTCGCTTCATCCACTTTCATCAACCTATTCATGCATTATCTTCGGTTCAGAATACTTTTAACCCTACCCTTGTTGAGGGTATGTTCGATTTGGTAGCTGTAGGTTCGCTGAGATCAAATCATACCCACTCTTCCATTTACACTCGTCTTGTATATTTCCTTGGTTAGTTTCCTTGCATCCACCCTCTCTACATGACCAAACTATATTGCTTTGTTAATTCATTCGTTTACGTAATTTTACATTTGTCAGCAAGCTGTTATGAGCAGTATTATACAATACATATACTGCTTGCAGCGCCTTGTGCGTGCCGCTTAGTGTGAGGCTGGGTGAGGCGAGGTGACGCGGGGTGACGCGGGGTGCGGAGGGGAGGCGCGGCCGGATCGGATCACTCCGACACGGCGTCATTCAATTTATTTTGTCGTAATAAAATATCTTCAGCGGCCCCTTTTAGCATTATATTGTCGTGAGGTTGAAATTTTAGTGACGTATTTGCTCCCTCGCGTTAATGAAGCGAATCATGATTCCACATACATATAGGCGCCCACTTTACATGGCACTGACGAAGAGACAACATGTAAGGCTATGTCTTCCAGTATGCGTTACAAGGCAATATTACTTATTGCAAAAAAATAAGCACTTTTATGGCAAGATATAATTTGCACAAAATCATCTGAAGCATCTCAGCAAGTCGGTCTAATTGTGTCGAATGGCATGAGACTGCCGTCTGATGCCATTCGATACTCTGCCTGGACAGCATGTGCGCTTACCATCAGGCGCAGTGAAGTCATCATGCTGGGTAAGGATAAAACAAATAGTTTAATGCTAGGAAGACTCAACACAAGTTGGGGTACTGCACACGCTACACATGCGATGCGCCGACCTCTGCTAGTGTTTACCTCACCACAATATGGTGCATCCACACCGCAGTTACTTTTCGTGGAACAAAGTTACTAAATGCTACTCAGCAACATATGATTACAAAATATTATATGTTGAGTAATGTTGCCTAACCTATAGCAACAATCGATAATATTGTTGCACAATGTTACTGAATATAACGTATAACTACGCCACTGGTATAATAATTAAGTTTCATACTTCAATATTATCATCTATAAAAGATTATAATTGTATCAAGCTCCATCAACCAACAATGTAAGAGATATAGCCTGTACATGTACACGAAGTCTCTTCAAGGCGTTGTGCGAGCGTGATCGTATTAGATCGCACAATTATGGAAAAGGCATGACCTTTCACAGAACAATAATATATTTAGGTTGCCGATATAATCACAGCGCGCGTTGTTCCGCCGCGTGGCGTGCGGATGTTAAATAGAGTGAACACGCGGCGACGTGACGTCACATACAATGCAGACAATCATAACCGGCGCTGCACTGCACGAACCATATTAAACACCATTATTAATTACAGAAATACATAAAAAAATACCTCGATTTATCTTATCTGCATTCATTCAACTTCTTCCTCTCTCCTCCTTGAATCTTCCTTTTGAATATTAGTAGCTCTCATTTTCCATGACAACATCAAGTCTTTAGTATGTTATGTGATTACTAATATAATATAATACAAGTTTAAAAGCAATGAAACTATAAATTAAACTATTAATAACTAGAGGAGTCCGCCCAGTGACCACGAAAGCTGTAAAGTAATTAAAACGTCGGAAACTCAAAAAGAAAAAAAAAAATAACACAATTCGATATAAAATCCGATATTAATAATAGTTTTATTTCAGTGCATTCATTAATTAACTCAAATCCGTGCCCCTCTGTGCAGTAAAATCGTAGTATTGTTTGACATGGAGGCATAGTACCTCACGCTCCGAGTGTAGACTCGGAGAGTAAATGTGCGGCGTGAGTGGCGCGACCGCAGCACTCCCGAGCGACGTCGCTCCACTGCACTTAGTTTGTGTGCTTATCATTCATCGTCAGCGATTCGTAGCCGCCTACGAACTTGCTACGCCGCTACGCGCTACGAGAGTCAACACATACACGATATACATTTTTTTTTCTTTTTGTACGTGTGTACCCGAAAGACAAAAGAAGTTCGATCGCATAAAACTGGTATATAGAGAAATATTGATTTAACAACTGATTAAAAATGCTAAAAGCTACATTTTTTTCTTTCATGTTTTTCAATTTCTTTTAATGTTTTTTTTAAATACATGCCTTGCATCAACGGTGCAGGGTGCGGTTCTTGCGAGGGCGCGGGGTGCGGTGCGGGGCGCGGGGATGGCACGTAAAGGGAGGAGTTGGTGCAATTATTCCGCTCGTGAATCCCGTTAACGACTTAACCCCAATTAACGTAACACACTCGCTGAAGAAATAAACATAAAACTCATTGGAGCAAGAAAAGCGTTGTTGCGAGCTGCACTGCCCGGCAGACTCGGCTACTTTCTCATACATACTGGTCGCTGAACACAATCCAACGATTTTTTTTTTCAAATACATTTTTTATAAATAATTGGTACTAATTTTCTACTGGTGGTAGGTCTCTCATATGTGAGAGGCTGCCTGGGTGGGTACCACTGCAATGTCTATTTCTCCCATCAAACAGCAGTTTAAATGCACTGTTGTGTTTCGGATTGAAGGACATTGTAGCCAGAGTAACTACTGGACATATTGAGACTTAACATCTTATGTCTCAGGATGGCGAGCGCAGTGGAATGCCAAGCATTGCTTTGTAAATCAAGGTGTTATTTGGTTTTGCTTCTGTTCATGAGCGGTCGCATCGCTTACCATCAGGCGAACGGCATGCTCGTCTCGCCATTCACTGCAATAAAAAATAATAATAATAATAATATTAAATTGTCTCGCATAGATCATTGCTATACAGTCGCTACTGCGGTTACAAACAAAACATTACGGATCAGCATTTTACACACAGTTCTTTCTATAAACACAACACAATGGACCGATGTCCGATATCCACAGAGGGATTACAACAGCAAATAAGAACTACAAACGGAATTATAAGTGTGTGTTGGCGGATGCAGGGGCTCTCCCGAGAGAGCGCTCTACATGTCGCCTGTGTGTCGCTAGAGCACGTTCTTCAGCATCGCGACAGTACGAGAGTGCACGCGACACCACTCGCCACGTACTGACTCGCTGATGACACCAGTCCCGCGGGGCGCAGTCTGCAACCAGCACATAGAGCGAAGATATGATGCCATTGATTGAAACTACGTACGTGTCGCGTCGGGAGTTAGTGGGGTATATTCAATTATAAACTGTTTATTCGTTGTGTGGTGGGAAGCGGACACATTCTAGCTATTCGAGACCTTGTTGGGTGGCAATTACTAGGGAGGGTTAATAAAGCATTAAACTATGATTGTTTGAGTATATAGCTATCCTATATTTTTACTAAATAGTTTTTTACAGAAGAACTATGTGCATTATTTTCTTATTTAGTGTTTAAGATTCTTAATTTCTAATGTGCCTTCATTATCAATTTAAAAGTATTTACGAGTAGATTGATTCGTGGTAGCCGTATGGTATGTTAATAGCGTTGTGTTGCCACCTCCTCGTGTATCACTGCGGCGAGGCACGGCGAGTACGAACCGAGATACCGTCTTATGTTCTGTACCACATCCATACATATCACGTCTGTATGTCCGTAGGGATGAAAAACATGCCACTAGTGAGGTTGATATTAAATATTTTTTTACGGATTTTATGTATAATGTTTAAAAATCCAACGTTTTGATTACTTTACAGCTTTCGTGGTCACGGTGCAGACTAAGGCATTAGTCATTCTCTCAGTAACTGTTACAATATAACTACCCTTAATTTACAATTATTATTTTATAATAAAATTAATTTACAAAGGTTGTCGGTTTTAAGAATAAGAAAAAAAATTACTTATAAGATTGTGCAACTTAGAATTTGCATCCAGAACTGTATGATTCATAGACGAATGAGGCGACGGCATGGAAATATTATTATTGAATTACAATAAGTGCACAATTGAAGGTTCAGCGAGGAGAAAGGGTTCAATGCAGTGTCACGTTCCGCTTCAATTCAATGCAAGAGTTCCGCGCTCGTTGCGCGCTGGTGTGCACTGTGAAGGAGCGCGCCGATTCACTTGAGATATCAACGATGAGTGCTGGCTGCTTCGTGCTCATTGGAACAACTTGCAATTTGTACTTCTTTACTTACAGAATTAATGTTTAGTACTTATTTTATTAAGTGGTGGTAGGTCTGTCATATGTGAAAGGCCGCCTGGGTAGGTACCACCGCAATGCCTTTTTCTCCTACCAAATAGTGTAAATACACTGTTGTGTTTCGGTTAGAGGGTTATTGTAGCCAAAGTAACTACTGGACATGTTGAGACTTAACACCTTATGTCTCATGATGGCGAGCGTAGTGGAGTACTAAGTCAGTTGTTGTTTGTCAGTTATATCGCTTACCATCAGGCGAAAGGCATGCTAGTCCCACCGCTTAGAAAACTGTATCTGTATCAGCCCATATACGTCCCACTGCAGGGCATGGGCCTACTCTACAATCGAGAATACGATTGAAAGTGGACCGCTTAGAAAAATAAAAATAAAATATCAAGTATACAGTAGGCACTAAGTTAGAACCAGAACTACAGTTACTACTACTAAGTGATCATAAATAATTATTAAATAGACGAGGTGTCTAAGTAAATCATGGTTACACGATATTGGCCTTTCAACTATTCATGTAAGTAAAGCAAATCTTGTTAGTTACTACTCAATATACACATATACAATATACGTAGCGTATTTAAGTATATTTACATACTATTATTGTTATGAATATATATGATTTTCACGGTTGTGCAAGTAATTTTTTATTTGTGTAAGACAAAGAAAAACTTGAACAAAATATACACGTGCTGCTGATGTCGCTCTTTGAAGTCAGCATCAAATGAAACAAACACAATCGTAAGGGTCCTGAATCGCTTTGATTTTCCACCAACTTTTTACACAAGAATCAAGTTAATTGAACGTCCAAAAAACAAATCGTTTGTATGGAAACGTCGCGACACACACGCGACCCCCCGTCGCGCCGCCGCAAACATTATTATTGTCGTACATTTACACTTCGAGTGGCGTGTGTTCGCTCTGTAGCGCTGCGCTAGTGTCGAGTGTCGAGAACGAGTGTCGAGTGTCGAGAGTCAAGTGTCGAGCGACCACGAGTCAAGTGGAAACAATGTACCTAACTAAGCTTATAACTTGTACGAATATATTTATGAGCGGGACAGTGTTTCGGCAGCGACACTCTTGCTGCTTCCCTTTGATCGGAACTTCCTGGGGCTAAACTAAACCAACGGTATTACCTTGATACTAGTAATATATGGCCAAGTTCAGGGACACGACGCCATGTAAATGCAGCGTGTTTTATAAATAATTAAATTCCTAGCTGATCGGCTTTAAGTGGTGCGTAATTACCAACTCGACTGTGCTGGTAGTAATTTTTATACAAAATTCACGGGAACATCATTCTTTTTGCACGTGCCTCAATGGATGACTTTTTTTATGGTCACGAATATTGCTCTCATTTCTCTCTACCATGCTACCAGTACATCTCAACTCAAAAGACTGCAACGCATAATTTTAAACGATTTACATCTACAAGGAGTGGTCATTATTTATTTATACCTTAGACCATATCTCGAATCTCAGACCTAAAATGACATCTCCACTGTGAATGCATATTATATTACTGAGTGTGTGAGTGAGTGGCTGAGGGCGCGCCGCTGAGCGTGCTGTACAAGCCGCGTGAGCTGCAGTGCGAGGAATCGCGCCGGCTCGGGGCGTCACAATCGCCCGCCGCTATTTCATATGCGAGAAAGGTATTGCGGTCATGTTTTCATTTCATATTTTATAGAAATGCGGCGCGCGAGTGAGCCGCACAGACAGGGAATTGGTCGCTTGTTGCAACCGACACAATTAAATAAAAAAGTAACTACTGGGTATATTTTGACTAAATATCTTATGTCTCAGGATTGCGAGCGAAGTGCAATTTCAAGCATTTCTTTGTAATTTAAGGTGTTGACACGACGAGCTCGTCTCGACACTAATTGCAATAAAGAAAGAACACACACACACACTAATTACTGGATGATAAGTGTATAATTCGAAAAGAATATCCGCCGTTAAAAAAATCTTATATTATACATATGTATATCAGCCTCGTGAAAATCATATATATTATACAGGTCAAACCCGAAACATGAAAAACACGCGCACGGTTCTATAACGGTTTATGCATCACTTTGTACGGTGCTTCTTTTACCCATAGATTGCTCGGCTTTCTCTGTCTCCAACAATCTCATTTAATGGACGAAACGCAATGGCAATAGTACTTAACGTCAATTTGGTTTGATACAGCGGCACCACACCAATTGACGACCTACGACCATGCTAAATATACAAATATATAATGTAATAATATAATGTCATAGTAGGATGTGGTGGAGAGCTAGGTCCGGCCCTGCACTCTGGTCCGAGGGATTGCAATATGAATGGCGCGCATTGAGCGCGGCGCTTTGACGGCGACCTCTCGCCTCCCACGCAGCGCCCTGCTTACACACGCTTAGACCAACTTACTTATTAACCATCCATTAATGATGTGTTAGACTCCGCAATACTGAGCTACCAACCAAAGCTAGCCACAGTGCAATCTGTTTAAACTGTGTCTTGTTTAGTATGTCGCATATTTAGTGGCCATAGATCTTCGTTTGAAAAATTGTTACCAATTCGACGGTATCGCCGGAGTTTGTGTCAAGTGGTATATATATTATTATCATACACCACTAATATATAATTGTAGTAGACAAAGTTTATGGGTATAATATAATACGATCTAAAGATAATTTAATCGCTAATGCATGCGATGCACTGCACCTCCGTCGCAACCTACACCGCGCAAACTTACTGCTCACACACACACACGCACACACACACACACGCACACACACACAGACACACACACACACTTATACGCAGATACATAGCCTGGGGCGCCCACATGCTATTACAAACTTTCAATAAGGATAATAATACCTAGTATACGTATATTATACTAAAGTTTGTGGCGGTCTGTCAGTAACGGACTGGAAGAAAAATCGATCGTTTGAATCCTAGAGTACTCCATTATTATATTACGAGCCATGTGTGTGATATTCAATGAAACTTTTATGCAAATTGCAGCTTGAGTCACTATCTGCATCATAGGCTGACGCTACCCGACGCGCACAGATTGTATATTGATACAGAAATGAGACTGGCAACTAATCACATCAATATCCTACTAGTATCACAAATTAGAGGATATCAGGCGATATGACTGACCAAACAAAATGAAACAGAAATCCTGCTAATTTACGGTTTTATAAGAGACAGATAGACACCTCGATCTATACGACCTATACGTACTGCAACTTTAACGAGCTACAGAAAGGCTTTATTACTTTTTAAAGTGCACTTTTTATGTTTTTTGCCTCGGTGGCGTAGTTGTACTACGGTTACGAAGCTGAGGTCTCAGGTTCGAATCCCGGGTTGGGCAAAGTGACATTGAATTTTTCTATTCATTATCAGCCCAGAGTCAGGAATTTGTGCCCTATATGGCAATATGCTCGCTACCTATCATATCGAGACGAAATAAATATCATAACAAATCATATCATAAAAAAAATATCATAACGAAGGCAAAGTGTGGGTGTCGTGGCATCTTTGCCTACCCCTTCTGGGAGAAAGACGTGAGTTTATGTCTGTATGTATTTTTATGTTTACTTTTTAAAGCATAAGTATGTAGTAAATTTTGTATGTGGTGCATGTCATGTAAACTTAAACCGCTTGTTGTTGTCATATGAGCTTCGCGAGCGCTGAGCGTTGAGTACTGAGCAATCGAATTGTCAGTATGGACCATGAACTAAAACTATGACGTGCATGTGAGTGATGAGGGAGGCAACACACAAAAGCGTTCGTGCAAACTAACACTTCAGTAAAAGTTGACTCGCCACGTAGTGTCACTCACAGTAGTGCGCGCGCCGTTGTCAGTGCTCCAACATTCTACATTTTTTGCGGATTTATTTCATAAGTCCCAAATTAATCGCGGAACTTTTCGTTTTTAATTTGAACTCTTTCGCACCGCTCTTTTGTCTTTTTTCGCTGCGACAATTCAAGTTAGAACGGGTTATTAAAAGCCGCAATGTCGGTAGAGCCTGACCCGCACCTCCCCGATATAGTGGGGGGACCATCTGTATAGGCGACACATACCTTATTACTAGACTGTAATGACGCGTGAAGTTTGCCAACTATGTATAATTCAAGCACGGCACATCAGTAAAAAAAATCTCCGGCGCACCTGGTTGCCTGTAGATAACGAACAAGGCCTGGCTATTAACATGTTCAAGGTAGTCGCATTTGGTGATGCGGAAAGACCGACGTGCCATGCGGTGCGGGGCGGTTGCGGGGATTGGCTGAGGGCCCGAAATGTATGAGCGGTGAAACAATTGGAGGTTGATGCTAGCAGTAATAAGCGGAGTTGGCAATATATTGTATAAGTGGACTGTAATTTTGATGTCCCCTTCAGAAGGGGCTGGTTCGCGGTGCGGATGCGGTTGGGTCGGGATCAAGTAGAGGAATGCACGCCTACCTTACATCTGCATCCTCGGCGAGGTGGCGCGCAGTCCCGGCGTGATGGCGTCGACGCAGCACTACGTGACACGACACACACAAACAGGGGCTTGTCCCGTGGAAATAGTTATGCCGGCATCAACTATGCGGTCCTCAGTCCTTAATTAATTGGTGTTAATATTTAAGCGGCGTGCGATTAATTAATTATTTGCGGATTAGCGGTGGCGCCATATGCACACATGCAGGGTAGCGGCGGCGGGAACACTTACTTAACGCGAATGCGTGTGCGGCGCGTGCGGCGATGCGGAGCGAAGTTGCGGAACTGTTGCGTGAGGGGTGCGCTAGCGCGTCCCCGTGGTCCTCGCGTGACGTCACGCGCGAGTACGAGTACAAATATGCGGTAAAGCGTGCGTTAGAGGGAGAAGGAAAAGGGCGGGAATGTTGGATAGTAAGGATTCTACAATACTGCCAACTGCGCGTGAAATACATATAAAATGGCGGTTTGAGACATCGTCGAATAGACAATGACCTTGTATCGAAATGTATAAATATGGCGTAACCAGCATTTTTATCCGAGACCACTCCTCCAACCTTACGAGCTTATGTCTGTGTTAATAGCTAGTCAATCACCACATATTATAACAGTGTAGGAAACTACGAAAACTAAGTGTTTAATCCTGTATGCCAAAAAGATTTGCAGGAATATGTGGGACGTATATAGGCCGATACAGTTATTCGCATATTTGTCAAAAATATTTCTGTCGTGTGATTGGCACAGCTTCGTATAGATAAGTGGAGCAGTGAGTTGTCTTCGGGTCGCGTGCACTAATGAACGTTTCCGTGTGGTTGGCAACATTGTACCGACGCCCGGCGCTGGCACGCGTCGCGGCGGTACGTGGCGCTTCCAAACAAGTCAATTACAACAAGTCCGCCGCGAAACAAGTACCGGTACACACCGGCTCGTCGCCACCAAAGAGTTTGTCCAACTGGCACGCGTCACTCCGCGCTCTCAAACAAACAACTTTTATACTATTCTGAGCGTATTTTTTATGGGTCGTGGTAAGTGTATTGTACTATGGCAGCGGTGGTAGTTTTTTAGTGTTTTTACTGTCATGGATACTGGTATGGAGGGTGGTGGCTCGTTAGTTGTAGGTCAGCTTTATTCGCTTGAGCTGGATTCTTTAACCAGAGAAATATAAACGATTAGAAAGATACGAGGCAATTTCATTCGCCTCAATTCGCGGCTCTCGCTATTAAAGAATCATTACATCGATGTAGAGCACTTCCAAAATACTGCAGTTGTGAAATAAACTTCACTTCCTCTGCAATTTGTTCACGCTTCATGGCAGTGGCGGCTCTCGAGTTGAGCGACAGTTCACATCGCAGTAGCACGTGCAGTGCCGTGTGATGTGTGAAGTGTGCGGTGAGGAGGTATCGTTTGCTCTCCCGACGCACCGTGTTCACACTCAATGAGCCCCGCGTGCTGCCGGACCGCGGGGCTGATGTGTGATGAAGCGCGAGAGGGGGGGTCCACCCGCCCCGCTCGCCACTCGTAAAACAGCGCCAACGGAAATCCATTACTGAGTAATGGATGCACGGTAATGACATTACCGGCACATACAGACCGACACTTCCCCCCTACCCCCCTCACACATTGCTCAACCATAAACTGAGGCACAACGCCTCGGCGGACAGATGCATGACTGTGCTATGGATAGGGCTGATTACAAGCAAACATTCATTTTAGAATTAATCAAACTGTTCAGTAACCGTGGAGGCGCAAATCTGCAGCAATTAATGACAACAGTATATACGTACATACGATTGGATCAAACCCAAGAACTTTCGGCCTAAAGGCTATGTATGTACGTACATTACCAACACATCAATCGAGTTATACTTTAATATTATAAGACTAGTCCTTATTGACTCATTACCTGATCCAGCAGTGCCTTTAAACGTGCACCTTCTGTGCGTGTAATGTATTGTGTCACACAGCGCGCCCCGCGAGTCGCGACCCGTTGATCGGGACAACTCGTTTTACCCGCTCTCTAACATATTACTAACATTTCGCCTACATTGTATTGATTGTATCTCATTGATCAGTGTCACTCTCGATAGGGCAGATGACGCGTTCTGTGTTTGTCACAAATCTACGCACAATATGGACTTTTGACAAACTAGTATGGTTTTTGGGAATAAAAAAAATACTGGCCTGGATAAAATAATCGAAAATTCATAAATGTTGAAATAGTGATGAGTACTATTGAAGTTTCAAAATCATGTTATCTAAAAGGCATTGAAATACATAATATATAAGTTTGGTTAAGTTGACTATCAATACAAGTAGAATATTATGTGTATGCAGAAAATAAGACAGGGTTGGATAATACAATAGTTGAACGACAGGGATCTATTCGAAACATATTCTTACACGGGGCGGCTTGTACAATGTGTGCTCTCGAGCGTCGAGACGCGCTGGCCGTCAGCACAGCACACGGGAGCAATACACCCGCACCACGAGGACCAAGTAATCACAACGCACATAATAAGAACCGGTCCGTCGAAATTTACGGGACATTTACGGGCGTGATATAATTATCTATGAGCTTAAAATGTGACGCACTCTTGCGTGTTACTGTAATCAGGAACACACAAGTTTTCGCCATAGATTTGGTGCGCATCAGGGGCTAATAGAAAAGATATGTCCCACTGTTAAAAAAGGGATTTCAGCAATCACATTTATAGATTGAAACAGCAAAGCCCAGCTGTCAACCGATTATTCAAACAACCTCTTATTACACATATTATGCCGATAAAGCACGTGTGGTGTGGTAAGTGCGCGTGTTTGTGAGCGCGGCAGAGCTCTGTAAGCTCTCAAGCACGTAGCCGACAAGTCACAGCGCTCCGCCGACGCAGAGCCGCCGCGCTATAGATGGCATCATCGAGAGAGGACTTACAGTCGCTTCACTCAGCACACTGAGCCCTACAGCCGTCCCGGCACTCAAAAGGATACTAAATACGCTGCATTAAATAAAAAATCGTGTTAAATGTTTAATCCAGAAAATATGTTATTTTTTAATCCTGTTGAATTGTTTTTATCAGGGACCGAAACCCATTCGACATTACGGTACCGGTATCGACGAATTTCGGTTACCTTTAAGATTTCGGTAACCGCTATGACGCATTATAAAGGTTACCCTTATATACGGGAACCGTTTTAATACCGGTAACCTAAAAAGACCTTGAATGCAAAACAAAATGCGTTGTTGTTGTCGTGTTACACAATATCGCTTGATTCGGTTCATTTCTTTTATGGCGGATAATTCTAGTGAAAAAATCATGAAATGATTAAAGATAAATGTGTGGTATAGTGTCATAATGTTTAGTAAAGACAAACGGCGGTATAACCACACACAGGCACTGCCCCCTCTTTGACTTATAAGGAACGGCGCATGAAACATAGAGGTAACCCTTATTTCGGTTACCGGTATGATACTGGTTAAATTCTAGGAATCTAATAAAATTGGCGTATATGGGTTACCTTTAAAAATACCGGTATAATTTTTTTCGGTTGATACCAAAAAATACCGGTATTTTCGTTACCGGTTTCGGTCCCTGGTTTTTATTCCAACAAAACAACAAGAATTATATGGAAAAATTATAATTTCTCATCTTTAGTGAATACTATGTAAAGCTTTTTGATTGGGTGAGTCTGAAAATCATTTGTACTACGTAAAAAAAGACCCTAAAATCCTATGTGCAGCTTGATAGGCTTATGACCACCCTAATGTCTCTTTCTTCCACCAAACAGCAGTGTCAATGCGCTGTTGTGTTTCGGATTGAAGGACATTGTAACCAGAGTAAATACTGGAGTGAAGTGCGTGGTGGCCTGTTGGTAAACGGACTAGACGCGGCTGCCCACATGTTCACGGTGGTCGCGGGTTCGAATCCCAGGGCACACCTCTGACTTTTCGGAGTCATGTGTGTATTGATAGTCAATCACCACGCACTAAAAACGGTGAAGGAAAACATCGTGAGGAAACCTGCATACCATAGCGATTTATAAGAATTTCTATGGTATGTAAGTCCGCCAACCCGCACTAGGCCAGCGTGGTGGACTATATGGCCTAACCACTCTCAATCGTATTCTCGATTGTAAAGTAGGCCCGTGCCCTGCAGTGGGACGTATATGGGCTGATACAGAAATACTGGACATATTGAAACTTAACAACTTATGCTTTGTAATTCAAGGCGTTGTTTAGTTTGCTACTATTAGATTACAAAATAAGTGTCAAGGACGCAGGACATACTTGTTGAGCAGAGCGTACTCGCGCCGAGTGTGAAGAGTAACTCCTGCAGGAGCCGAGCGCAACTCAAACACGCGCCCCACACACAGTGTGCACAGGACTCGAGAACTCGAGAGCAGACGCGCGACACCGACGCCGGCCCGCACTCACTCCGCGCCTTCGGAATGTCGGAAGATATACAGATGCTGTCTGTGAGGTTAATCTCTATTATACACTAAAAGGTTGTTTTAAATTCGTAGAGACAATAGGAATGGTCCGGTTGCTAACTGGGGTGGTGACATTATCTCATAGAAACCATAAATAAATGCACTCAACAGTCACCTACATAGTCTTGACCCCATACTAAGATTAATTATGTTTTGTACCGTGAGTATCAGAAAGTACGAGAGATTTTTCGGTCCCTAGTGTCTAGACACACAGACCTGATAAAAATACTTGTGGACCTCATAAAATTTCTCCTCGGTGCGGAGATCAAACCCGCGGTCTCTTATTCTCATTCTTAAGGGCCGACAACGTGCCTTACATCCAAGTATTTTAGATGGTAACGGTAATGATCATTTGCCATTACGTGAAGATTAATCTGCTTTGCTGGACCAATAAAAAGAAATCGATGAGCTTCGAGATGAACAATAGTTTTGTTAAATACAACAGAATGGTATGAATCATGATGGAGCGAAAATAAACAGGTGTGAAGTGTCGCGTGCTCGGTGTGACGTGACGAGTGTAATATCCGTAAGGCGACACTCGCGAGTGCCATCTATCACCCACTACACACACTACACCCACTACAGATAAGCCTTTTCACACGCGAATGTGTACTCCATGATCGCTGTTTACATAACATAAAACATTTATAAACTGTGCGTGGTGGGAGGGGGGGGGGGACATAAACAAATACACAAAATTGTACCACACGTAGTCTCTCACCAATATATGAATATTAAATTGAGATCAGAAATAACGAAATCTTTTTTCCATTATCGATTCATGAAACAAAATAATTGAGCGATCACAGAATAAATAAATGACACCCAATAGTCACATACAAAGTCCTGACCCCACACTAACATCGAGTCTTGTGTCGTAGATATCAGGAACTACGAGATACTTTTCGGTCTCACAAACACCCAGACCCGAAACAAATAATTATGGGCCCCATAAACATTTCTCTCGTTGCGGGGATCGAACCCGCGGCCTCTCGTTTCACAGCCGGCGTCTAACCAACTGCGCCACGGAGGCAGTCAGAACTTTCAGAAGAACCGTCTAATAGGTTGTATTGTTATTGAACCTGCTTCAAAGCTTCTAAGCTAGGTGTCTTAACCAGCAGTACCAAGGAAGCTGTGAAGTGACAGACGTGTCCTTACAGAGTTGTTGACATCGAGCGTCAGCTCGTAGGGAGCGGCACGATGACTCACAGCACTCGCACTCGCATCGACAGTGACTGCACATCCAGTAACGAATATTCAACAATACTATTAATCATTTATAACATAAGGAATAAATACTATCCTACGAGGATAGTATTTATGCCATTAATTCTGTTGGAGAAATATAACCTCCGTTGTGGTTATTTTTTAAATAGCACCGGAGAGTAGAAAAATCTTTGAGTTGTATTTTTGATATAAAATTTTTGTTTTCCAGGCCTAGATATAGGGCTTCATTTATAAACTCGTGTCAGTCAACATCCCTTTGATTTTTCAATGTTTATCCACAAAGAATTTTAGCATTTTCTAATTATTATAACAGGAACTTCACTTATCATAAGATACAGAATAGTCTAATTGTCGTGCCAGTGTTTTAAAACCCGAACTTAAAACAACATAAAGAAATAAAATATACCCACCAACGAACTTGAAAAAAAAAAACATTCAGTTTTAAAGCTTAAAGTCGCATGTTGTATTTAATTTGTGATACTAATTAACATTTACGAGTACACGTGTAACATTACACACTTGTAACAAGGTGGTGTTGATTTTCAGAAGCTATTCCCGTTCTTATTCATTACACGAACATTAATTTCGACGACAAGTAAAGTCAAGTCCAAAACAAGAAACTATTTATAAAACCGGTTTGTGTTACTGCGCGACAATGAACTAGGCCACTACATCACGAGAGTCAGTGGAGCTTGTCTTCGCTAATTACATCTTAGACCGACGACGTCTGACGTCTCACGCCATTATCACCTTTATTCTCATAGTATTACAAGTTAAATTCCCGTGTGAAGGGTGCTAGGAAAAAATACCGAGGTCTACGTGAGACATTCCGGCTCGACACATAAAGTTCTATTAACAAAGGGAGGTCGGCCCTCGTGTTTGTCATCGTCAGCCTTCGCCGACTGTAGAGCTGACGCGACGCGTTTTCTGTCCGCTGGAGTGCTACACTGCTACGACTCTACGCTGCGTTGCTACGCCGCTACGTAGGGGCACGATATGCTCCATTGATTGACTTGTAATTATCCGTAAAGCATCTATAAATTGATATAGCTCGCTCATTATAAATTTACGCATAATCCATGTTACATTATTTCACATTAATGATTCAAACGATTGAATAGAGTGCGCTATTTTTATGCGAGTCTGCGAGTGTTCAGTGTGTGTGTAGTTTGCGCGGCGCTGAATGGCTCGGCGCTGGCTGTAGTCCCGCCGTTGGAATTTACTCGTCCGTAAAGTTGCTAATCTGGTTTATACTGGTGCTGTGTGACGAGAAATGAGGCTGACTTTTATCGTATTTCTCGGAGAACTGACGCCGTCTTAGATTTTCTTGATGTGCGTTTAAATGTAGCGCGCTCAATTCAAAGCATACATTTATAATGTGGGAACTAAGTTGAAGTACATTTAGTAATTCACTTTTAGTTTAATGTCGGCTGCAGAGTGCTGGCTATGTCGCGCGTCTCTTCAATTACTCGGCAAACGGCCTTGTTAATTATACTGATCAAGAATGTTTTGCAAGAATTTATTGCATTATTCTTGTTATTTCCTGAGTAATTTTTTGCAGAAAAGTAGCACCTGCCATAATGTATAATCAATTCAATTATTTTAAATCAATAAGAATTAAGTTAAGTGCGTGGTGGCCTGTCGGTAAACGGACTAGACGCGACTGCCAACATGTTCACGGTGGTCGCGGGTTCGAATCCCAGGGCACACCTCTGACTTTTCGGAGTCATGTGTGTATTGATAGTCAATCACCACGCACTAAAACGGTGAAGGAAAACATCGTGAGGAAACCTGCATACCATAGCAATTCATAAGAATTTCTTTGGTATGTAAGTCCGCCAACCCGCACTAGGCCAGCGTGGTGGACTATATGGCCTAACCACTCTCAATTGTATTCTCGATTGTAGAGTAGGCCCGTGTCCTGCAGTGGGATGTATATGGGCTGATACAGATACAGATACAGAACTTAATCTCACCGCTTTATGTATTTTTGCATCCAAGGTGTGATGTGAAACAATATTGTGTCTGGTTTGAAGGGCATTGCATCCAGCGACTGGATATTCAACAGTCTTTATAGGTTATGTCTGGGAGTGACGACCACAGTGCCATGCAGTGCTCACATTAAGTACTGAGTCCTGTTCTATATTTAAAGGAAATCGTGACTTTTAACTCCATACCAAAATAATTAAATAATAGCTTTAAATAAAATACTGTTAGAAATACAATAGTAAGAAATAATGATAATTGTAAAGGAATGAAACAATATGTTCTTTTTTATTTGACTCAAAAAATAGCACTAAGTATTTGTTATTTTGATTGATATAGTTAATTTAGTATAATAAGTTTTTTTTTTTTTTTTTTTTTTATAATGGCCTGGCATAGTGGCGGCATTGCACCTGATGGAAAGTGCCAATGCCGCCCAGGCAGAGTTTCCATTGGCATCGGACGGCAGTCCCATGCCAATGGAAACATTAAAAGTATTTAAAATATGTAATGATTAATTTGGTGATTATTTTTATAAACAGTAAATGTATCGATTTTATATGGAATGAAATGAGAGGCACCTTCATTAATTGCTGTAAAGAAAAAAACTGAGTGGTGGGTGCATCCCCTCTGATTCCGATTTCAACGGTGTAAGCGGTAACAACAATAAAAGTTATACATGTAAGAGTATTTAGTTATTTTTCATCGGAACTCTACTAACTTGGAAAGTGTTGATAAAAGCCTAATAATACTGATAAGGAATTTAATAAATAAATACAATTCATAAATTAATTAAAGTAAGAAATTAATATAAATATAATAAGTATAGAAAATATTAATTGGTATTTAAAAAATATTTTTTATGTGTATTGACTTTTCATAAGAGCTCTTTTATTGCCTGTATGACCAATAAATACATTCCATTTCATTTGACTCATATTACACTCATTTCCTAATTGAATAATAAACATATGAATTTCACTGTAGTGGGAAATGTGTTGCGAAATAACAGGATGTTCTAAAGTGGAGGCATTTCGACTGCGCCAAGACTGACTCGCGTGTAGTTGCGGAGGAAATGGCAGCATCACGCGCGCGTCGGCAGCTCAGCGATCACGCGGCTTTGTGCGGAGGCACGCCGCGGGACCTTCGAGCGTGGTGTGTGGCGGAAATGTACTTCTTACTGTTGTACTACAATAAACATTACTATTTAAACCGCTGGTTGAATATTACTACCTTTCATACTAAACATCTATTTAGTGGGTATGTAAAATGATGAGTTGTTCCTTCAACTATCCAGTGGGTATATCGGTAAAATTATGTTGTTGTTTTTTTCAAGTATTGGATTTTGATTATGATATTGGTTTTTATTGCTTGTTTCGTAATACATAATTTTACTCCGTATTATAGAAGGGTAAGGAAAAGATACCACTAGTTATTTATTTCTCAAAATTTAGCAGCCTATATATTTTTTTTTCATTTATTTATTATATTAAGACAAAATAACAAAAAATTACAATTAGTCCCACAAAACCAATTACTTGGTTTGTCTGTGAGTACATAGTAGTGTTTCACATACTTAATATCTAGCGAATTGCGAGTGCCTAATTATAAGGTTGATAGAAAATACTTTTTAAAAGCTTTAATATCAGACTTTTTTCTGTTAATCGCTGCCGCGATTTCGGAAGGGAGACCGTTTATCAAGTACGGTAATCGCTTTCGCAGTGTCCTGTCTCCGAAGTAATTGTGGATCCTTGGTACAAGGTATTTCCCTGCCGATACCGCTCTGGTTGGCTTATTGTGTTGCAGCGGTACCAACAGCTCTTCGCAGCTATGGTTATTAGTAATCAACTGAAGCTTGTGATTTAATGAGGCCGGTAGTATATTGCATATTTTAAATAACTTATAATAATTTTCTTTACATTTATTTTTGGTCCCACTTTAGAGCGCAGGTTTACTTTATTAATGTAAATCTGTGAATATTTTATCAATAATACAATAGCCACTTATGATAATTTTGAACATATTTATAAACCGCATTAGTATGTACAGTATCTCACTAAACGCACATCCGTATGATGTATGTGTCAGGAGGGGAGGAGAGGGATGGTCAAGCCTCTGGCGGCGCTCGTACATCACGAGTACTAGCACTCAGTAGTGACAGCGGAGATGTCGCTATCGCGCCAGCAGCCGGTACTCACACCTCCTGGCCGCTCTGTGTTCCTAGTAGCTACCGGTACACGTGTTCAACTTTATGTATATATTGTATTATGTGAATACATTAAATGTCACATGTGAGATGATTTATTGTTGAATTTGATTAACGAGCTTTATACATGGATTAAAATAATGTACACTGTGAACTAGTACATACCTACGTGGCTCATACTCACTATGTAAACAACGTTAAAAATAAAAACACTTACTATTAAAATTACTATAAGTAGGGAAAATAAATGAATATAGGGAACAAGTGCATACTTAAGATACGTGAAATTGTGGACTGGAATAGCATACTCGGTACTTAAGCGTGTACTTGTATTTGTTGTTTACAACTCAATCGGTGTATAATATAAATTTCAAGATAGGTTTGTGTGTGACCTGATCTAGGACACAGTTTATGTTCCTACGAATTGTCGTCCATCAGAATGTGAGTATATCGCATGCATAATCTGAGAGATATGAGCTGACACGATGTCTCGCCGGTCAATCAAGGTGACTTAGCCAACGATACATATTGTATTAGGACGGCACTCTGGTAATATGAATATTATGCAGATGACATTACAAGTATAATGTACGTCAACTTTTACTTAAAATGTAAATTTCAATATATTTGAAGTTACGAAAAGTGAGTAAAAATATATATTATGTGAAAAATATATATCGGTAAAAAAAATTAGGGCGTGTGACCGTGGTTTAGTTGGTAAAATAGATTTTTAATACAACTTTGCTGCAGTTACTTTAAGTTCGACTTCTGGATAAAGAAGCAATAACTGAATTTCTTTTATGCCAATGGAATTATGAATCGGTTAGCAGAGCAACGACGACGGTTATTTATTCCATCACATATTCACAATGAAAGGAAATAAACAGTGCTAGTGAATTTTATTTGCTCTGAACCTTTTGGGACAGTAATATTCGTAAAACAGTAAATAAACATTGCACTGCGAGGAGATTCGCGAGCCGCGCGCGTGTGTCTGTATCTGTATATGTGTTTGTGTTGTTGAATGCGCATTCAATCTCGAGTTTGCATATCGAGCGCCATTGAATAATAAATATTGGAAAAAAATGTATTTAAAGGCGCCGGCGGCCGCGACCTGCCGCGCTGTAATCAACGCGCGCACTCCGACTCCGCGCCGACTGACGATGCATCTGATACAACTACCCGCCCATTGAGAGACAGAACTGCTCGTTTTCTGTATCCCTGTAACTGATATACGCATATATAAATACTGCCGCTGCTAACTTTTTATTTTTTAATGATAACTTTTTCTTATTGAAATAAAACTATTATTTAGGTATTTTACTTTTCTCAGACATACAACTTTCGTGGCGCAGTTGGTTAGACGCCGGCTATGAAATGAGAGGATACAAGTTCGACCACGCACCGAAGCAAATATTTGTGTGATCCACAAGTATTCGTTTCGGATTTGGATGTTTCTGAGACTGTAAAGTCTCTCGTCGTTTCAGATACTCATGACATAACACTCGATCTTAGTGTGTGACTGTAGTCTATAGGGTGTAGTTATATGTTTAGAAGTATTTCGGTAATTTTTTATGCATATGTTCCTGGTGTTCTTGCATATGTATGTTCTTGGTATGTTCTTAAATAAAATATAATCTTTCTTAAATAAATAAAATAATTAAATAAATGTCTATGTTTACATGTTTAACTGATAAAATGGTAATACGACTAGTTTATATTGCTTAAGCTTATCAGTTGCGACAGAGACTGTGCTGCGCTTGGAGCCTGCGGGTACAGATATGGGCATGTAATGAACAACATCGCGAGTACTCCATCGAGTGCAGATGATATCGCCTCCATCACTCCGCGGCGGGCAGCGAGCGGCGAGCGTGGTGCCCTCTACATTCATCACTCGAGGCACTTTGTTACTGATCGCCTGTTACTCGTGTCGCTCCCCAACCAGTTACACTCCGATAAATATAAGATTGAAGTGAAACTAATTTAACGGATTGTATCGCGGTTTGTTTCAACTTGTCAGTATTTCGAAGCCTTTAGATCGCTCATGGTCTCGGAGCGGACTAATATAAATCATTCAGTTACTTAATACCGTGATAAAATAATTAGAATTTGTTTTATTTATTAAAGCTATTGATACAAAGTGTAATGGGGAACTTAATGCCTGAGGAATTTTAGATTTTTAGATATGGTTCTGCGGATTGACATAGTTTTGGTTCTATGAAATTGTTACATGCACGCTAGTCTTAAAAGTGGCTATGAAAACCCATGCGGGAGGTCTGTAATCCTGACTTTAAAGCTGATCGAAGCTGAACTGAGAGAAAGAGAGAAAAATAGGGAGAAAGAGAGAAAAAAGGGAGAAAGAGAGAAAAAGAAAGCGGTGTCGACTGAAGATATTCACTGTTTTGGCGAAAAAGAGTATACTGATTCTTCGTTCTGGGCGACTTCGCTTCACTCGCCATAGTAGTAATTATAATATAATAATATTCGTATTAAAAATATTTTTAATAAACTGCTCTGATTTAAACCAACTAGTAAATTATGTAATAATCACTAAATTGTAAACTGGTTTTGAAAAGAGCAACACTAGAGTTTCTTGCCCGTTCTTCTCTAGTGAAAACCGCTTTCCGAACCGGGTGGTAGATAAAAAAATGACTGAATCTAAACGATGTTGAACATTTTTATGGATTCAATAAATTATTTTCTGTTTCATTTTCATTTAAAGACAGCACGGTGTCAGCGTTGTTGTCAGTTTACATCTCTATTAAAGCAGCATCGTAGGGTTGGGTTGAAAATGTTATGACAATTAAAATGCTAATTACCAGTACACAGAAAAAGGCGCAGGCGACGCATCAATGCGTTGTAATGAGGCCGTCGGCGGTCACGGCATGGCCATCGCGCCCGCGGTGACTACACACACGTACACACACATGCACACACATGCACCCAGATGGTCATTACTTGTGACGAATTAGGATTATTATAAGATTATTTATCACAAAATGAACCTATATAATTATATAAGCTGGATATTTTTTAAAGAATAATATGTATTTGTGTTTAGTCATTAAGTAATATCGTAAAGTCACAATGAAAAGCTACAACTAAGATCATAAAAATTAAAGATAAAATATCATCACAAATTTGTTTCAAATGTATTTTTACATCCAAACTTCAAGTGGATAAAACACTCACAGTTGAAGTGGATAAAACACTCACAAGGAATGCAACATTATCGTGGGCTAGAGAAATCTCCTTACATTTGTATGTTGACGCGCAACAAATGCGAGCAATGAGCTTGAGCATGCATGTTGAGCAGTAAAGCACTGATAGCGGCTTGTAATACGGAGAGCGGTGCGTATACACTCATACCTGCAGAAACTAACATGATAGTGTGTTTGCATAGTGACTAGTTCATGCTACCTCCTATGACAACAGTGCGGCTGATGGGAGAGAAATTTGTCCATAGCACCTTGCTTGTCGCCATCGTGAGCTAAAATGTAAGAAAGAAAAGAGAAAACATTTTGTTTGATGTTGTACTATTCTTAATTATTGCCCCATTCTCCTCTAATCCAAAAATACGCAGGGTAGACACGTATGATGTATAGATAGCATAAAACTGGCTGATTTGTACTAAAGCATTATAAATACGTGCCGCGAGCCGCCACAGAGCGATATAACACTATCGGCTTCCAGTATCGTCGCGCCACCTAAACCGATGAACTTTAAATAAACTCGAAAATTCGATAGTTCTATTATCATTATGTTGTTAGTTCAGAATATCGCCATTAAATATTGGTTTTATTTTACTAAATGCAATTATTTTTAATTGAAATTTCCACCGTAGTACATATCGGTAGTTCGTAGCTCGTAGCTCGTAGATCGTAAATCGTAGCTCGTAGTGCTCAATCGTGTAGTGATTTGTAGCACGTTATCATTTGATTGTATGTCGGTATTTATCAATGAGTGAATCGTTTCTGGGAAATGTATGTTTAATCTAATTTGTGTTTGTGGAATTAATCAGTAAATGTACTATTTATGTGACTAGCATTAACAATGGCTTGACATGTGAAATAATGGCAACATCTGTAGTATAATTTGCTTTTCATTTCTAAAGAAGTTTTAAAATATAATATCATGACGTACAAAAAATAAACGCTTAAAAAGTTGGAACTTTAATCGCATAATTGATATTTAAACAATATCAGCACAAAATCGTCAAATTGACAAGAAAAAAAGTATTTACGAAGACTTTCAGCCAATTAATAGGTCGAGCCCACTTCAAAAGAAGTGAATTAGAGGCTTTTAAGCGCGATCTTAGAGCGGCGCTGCGGGGGAGGTGCCGCAGGGTACCGGGGGAAAGGGGGGTGTATAGAGTTCAGATCGCGGATGGCGTGGCTCCGCGACGAAGCTTAATGGAAAAATAATTGAATCGTTCGCGCAAAGGGATCGTGAAAAATGACCAAAAACCCACCCAAAAGAGTTGTACATGGATAAAGCTTATAGGAACGTCGCCTTTGGAAATGGCACTTTTGTGACGGTTTCCACAGCATTGTGTCCTCCCCCCCCCCCCTCCCCCTGCGGTATTGGTGACACCGTCGCTGCTCACCTCGTTACAGCTAATGGCGAGCTTGTGGACGTCTGCACCCAAATAAGAAACAAACTGCGAGAACTGTGAAGTAGGGCGCCGACTTGTTGGCTCGTACTATAATGAAGGATGCGACGGAGAGCGGAGATCACGACTCTTGCACTGACAGTTGGCCCACACAAAATTTATAGAAATACTGCACTTAGCTTTTTAACTGATAATTGTATGCCGCTAATAGAAAATATTTTAATGTGCAGGGCACTGCAGGGCACGGGCCTCCTACGATCGAGAGGTTAGGCCACATAATCCACCACGCTGGCCTACTGCGGTTTGGAGGACTTTACATACTATAGAAATTCATACAAATCGCTGTGGTATACAGGTTTCCTCACGATGTTTTCCTTCACCGTTCTAGAGTAAATTAACCAAAATACGTTAACTAGGTTACGTATATTGAGACACAATTGTTAACTAATTTGTGATCATTATTTATAATGGCGTATGTGAGGTTTTCAATAAATATAAACTCAGGTAGCACACAACTTTCTAGAATGAAACCTCACAACTTCAACAACAATCTGTTGCATCAACTACAATGTTTACGAAACAAGGCGTGAAGCTGTTCGAAGCGATCTTGTTACTGTTTAATACACGTTGAATTCTCTCTGGGCTGGATATCGAGTTGAACAGAATTTCTCAGAAATCTGCGTCTGAAGAAATCCGATCGCTGCGGGACTGGATCCGCCGCGTGATCTCACGCTCGCTCACGAGAACTAATCATCTCGGCGACGGTACAACCTATTGTCATGCAACGCCTGTGGTTGAGCTAAAGTACGTATAAGTATAAATAGATACGGAATGCTACCGTTCCGACTACTCAGTATTAGTATTCACAAACCCTCTTGTTGGTAATACGAAAATTTCATAAATTTAGGGTTGGCTGTCCTTTTTGGTGTCTCAAAATGTCTAAAGTAAATCTGTTAAGGCGATGAGTCAGGAATATTTGACGAGTGTAATCAGGAGATTAAATAGAAATGTTCATTTTCCTTATGAAAATACCTGCGGGGTGTTAGGCGAGTGAAGAGGATGGGAGATAGAGGAAGGGGCAGGGGGAGGGGGGAGGTGACGATTAATAAACGGTTTCCGCGGCTGCAGGTGGACACCTGCACCGCGCCGCCTGACACCTTCATAAAATCGAACGCTTAACGAGTGAACACTGAAATAATGCCTGGAGGACATAAAAACTGAATAACTTTAAGAGGACTCGTTGTGCCGCACGGCCGCCGTACGCAGCTGAGAGAAAGGGGAGGAATCAGGGGGAAGGGGGTGTAAAGCCGTGCCCGCGACACATAATTAGCTTTATCTGCACCTCTGAAGCGCCGTAATGAATATTGAGTTATTGCTAACGACAGCGATGCTTCATTTTTAACATAAGGCGTGAAGGACAAAGGTTAATGGGCTGACGGACGGTGTTTATGACACGCGCACAAAGCACCCATACTGGGCCTGTGATACTGTAATAAAAATTATTGCTTCAAAGCGAACGTTTTAAAATTCAGCCCAATAAAATGTTTAGAAAAATTGGGAATAATATATTTTATAACGTTATTGTGTATAAAAAATCTTGGAATTGTCTGAGGACACGTCTAAGAATTTTGGTCAAAAATACCAGTAGGTGACTAAATGCCTACATTTTGAATGTAACTACCATTAGTATTACATTAGTAGGTCCCCACCTCTTGTACGATTAAGTAGCCTGTTTGTTCATTTGCCCACTCATCCGTAGGCAGTGATCTTTCCACAGCACATATCATATAAGCTATTATATAGCCGACCGATGCCATCAACGTAGTAAGTGCAACGTTATATAATATATGTAAGATAAGCTTTGATTCATTGGTTGGCTCAATGGATGTGCTGCGTGGTGCAAATTACTACAGGGCAGTATTGACAAACAAAATCATTGTAGGCATAATATTAGTAATATTACTTTACGAGTGAGCGTTGAATCAGTGAGCCTGATAACCATAGTATGTGTTCAGATATACCAGCAGATAAATTATATGCTCACTTCTGAACTCGATACTTTATTACAATGGAGTTCGATTGAAGACGCTTAAATAATAGTCCACGCTGCCTTATTGCGTGTTAGTCGACATTGAACACAGTAATCATGCACTCGTCATAATTGCAGTCTAAATTTTTCTCGACAGGTGGTTGCTTTCAACATGTCCTGGCATATAGATAAGCCACGGACACGGTTTTTACATGTTATTAGTCAATGTGTACACAGCCGCAATATGTGGGTGTAAGCCGCGGCGGGCGCGCGTGTGCACTCCGCTTTATTTAAAGTATGCGCTCCATTCTTCTTGCTTAGCTCCAGCGCGATCTTTTGTGCGGCCCTCACTAAACTCCAAGATTTATTTTTTAGCAAACTGTCACACTTTGTGTTTTCAGCTTTTTCGTATAATGGCTTTCATCCATTTATCATCTTGTGTGGTGACATAAAATTAGCACTAGTTTTTTGAAGTCAACTTGTTAAGAGTCGTTTTTCATGAAATACCATTAGTAAAAATATACTAGCATTGTACAATAATATCTCTGCGTTTAAAAAAAAAACGAACAGTTGCTTACTTACCAACATAATATTATATTATGTATCTTTAAAATAATACTCGATAAAATTACCAGGATCTTAAAAAAAATATTAAGACAGAATTCTACATTTGAATTTAAATTTCGTAATATAACCAGATCATTATCTCTAAATATATATTTAAGTATAAACGAGAGCGTTGTTCTTTAATTTTCGATTATTTTTATTACAAACACAACGAGATGCTTGTAGAAACAGCGGGTACGTAAAGCGCTAACCTTTTATTAAGAGCCGTTGATAATGGCTCAATTTAAACGTTGGTAGTTTTCTCGTCGTGTCTAAACCATTACGGGGAGCATAATGAAATGCTTAATACAAAATTGTCTAGACTTTGCGTAAAACAGTACAATATTGAAGCGTTGTTGGGACAGGGCGGCGGAGACTGCTGTGAATATAAGTTGATTGTTCTGAAAATTAAAATATACAAAGGATGTTCAGGTAAATAAAACAGTAATTAAAAGGGAGAGCGTTGAAAGATAAACACTCAGCTTCAATTATAACCTTAACAACGATGACTAATTTACCACATTTTGTTTGTTAATTTGACAAAGGACTAAATAAATATGAAGCGATGAAATTATTATAAATATTTTCGATATACATAGTGATGGTAAAATATAATTCGCACATATTATATCCAGGGACATTCCTGAATGTTAAAATGGGTGATCTGGCTAATTATAGCCATTCTTAATTTTTTAAATACATATATGTTTTCGTGATTATTGCAGTGAAATAGTAAATAAGCTGTTTTTTCTCGACACGATAGATTTGAGAACCAAACAGGCTGCCTTTCATTTTCCAATTCGACAGCCTCCGTGGCGCAGGTAGGTTAGATGCCGCCTGTGAAACGAGAGGCCGCGGGTTCGATCCTCGCACCGAGAGAAATATTTGTGCGGCCCACAAATATTTCTTCCGGCTCTGAGTGTTTGTGAGCGACACAAGAGTCGATCTTAGTGTGGGGTCAGGACTATATATGTGACTGTTGGGTGTATTATTATTATTATTAATTAGTGATTTACCCAACTGTGCTACGAAGACTAAAGCTCTTAAAATCAAGAAATGATCTGTTTGTGATATTGTGATAAAATATGTTTGTAGTCATTGCTTTGAGATTAAGATCTAGACACCTCCCACTTAACAATATTAATTAGAAAAACCAATTCACCCAACTGTTTGTGCTACTGTGGAATACGTTATGTATTTATTGGCGGAATGTGGTCGCTATTGAGAGGAGAGATATGTGATGAAGGAATTGCATTTTAATGAAATGGCGTTGGGTGGTTACATACTCATTTATTGTTTATTTTATTTCATCATATTTTGTTCGAAATAATGTCCGACTAGGCTTATAAGTTATTGAAGTTTATAATATTACGATTCTGATTTTTTCGATATTTAATTTTACTGTTATTTAGTATTTTAGTTTGTTTTTGTTTAATTGGCTGCTGAGATATTAATTTTTTTTAATTGTTTCGTTTTTTATCTCTTCTTTTGTTGTACATATTTCATTATGAGGTATCATGGGACTGGCATGATTATCAAGTCCCTTTAATTTTACTAAAAAACGGTGATATGTTTAGATGACGTAACCTTGTCGTCAAAATATTATAAAAGTCCACATAGTTTCACAATGATTTATGTAACAACGCTACGTTACACGACAGTAAGAGACCTGTTCCATCAGGTAATAATCAGGTGATTCGTATTCCTCACGACTGACTTCACAGCGTTCGCGCGCATCAATTCCAAGTGTCGGCGCCGGTGGAACCGCACCTTAATGCATCTTATTGATGACGTCGCATTAAGAGCGCGATCTTATAAACCATATTTAACACCGGGAATTGAATATTTTTTTTGCATTCAGATCGGAATACTGATTGCATCGATAAAGAAAATGGATTCAGCAGATTCAGATAAGATTGAGTTGATTTATTCCATTCATTATTAAAAAATGTGAGACCGCTCTGGGATGTCATTTTTCTGTTGAATATTTTTCATTTATTAATACTAGGAAGATATATCCAACTGTTGCGCAAACAATATTAACGCCACAGGAAAATGTAAGCCTTGTCTCGAGGTTAACGGAAGCTACAAGAAAAAATTGATCTCACAAGAAATGGAATCAAGATAAATATTTGTCTATCACACTAACAGTTGCCATGATGTCTGATTAAATCTTCGGGTTCTGGTAAGACGACTCAACAAAACGGCAATCCTTATTTTCGCAATTACTTACACCACTGGCAGATAGTGTGGCTATTAAAAGTCACAATGGACGAGTGACAACAAAATACAATTGTCGGTTATAGTGCGGGTGCGCGGGCATGCGGGGTGCGGGGTGCCGGGTGCGGGGTGCGGGGTGCGGGGCGCGGGGGAGGGGGGACGCGGTGGTTAAGTGCAGACGGGCGTTAAAAGCCGCGCTTTGCGTCGACTCAGCGCTAACTTGATCGCAATTCTTTTTGCGCGGCTCTGTGCCGCCACACTATTACTATTGTCACACAAGTGCCGCCGTGATGCATCTGCCGCTTTTACATTTACTATATTCTCTGCATTTATTTTTTGACATATTTTTTTTTAATGCTCTGCATGGCGAGCGATGGTAAGCGATACGATCTCTCTTGAACGAGTAGCAAGATCAAGCAACACCATGACTTAATTTATTTTCACTGTATTCGCCATCCTGAGACATAAGATGTTAAGTCCTTTAACCCAGAATTGTTAAATGGGGCATTCACCTACCTGTATCTGTACCAGCCCATATACGTCCCACTGCAGGGCACGGGCCTACTCTACAATCGAGAGTACGATTGAGAGTGGTTAGGCCATATAGTCCACCACGCTGGCCTAGTGCGGGTACCTACCTACCACGAGTTAAATTAGTTATGATTTATGTTCGGTATAGATATTACAGTAGACTCTAAATTACCTGTCAACGTGTATCTAATCTAACACATTCTGATTGGGTTGGTTCTACCGAGGTAGTAATACGAAATTCCAGGGAACCACAATAGAATAGTTATGCAGTCGTATTTTGGTACTAAACTGTGACTGATCAATGATACATTAAAATACTGGCAACTCATCTACAACTATTTAGTATAGTGGGTGTTTATAGGAAGCGGACTCTTGCAATTGATCAAATTGTTGATGATTACAAGTACTAGAACTGAACAGTTTGTTCTTCAGCCTATAGCAGTCCGCTACTGGTACTCAAGAAGGCGTCAATCAACCCGGTCCTACATAACTCATTTTATCCATTCGTAACATTTCATATTTATAAAGCCACTTAATCAAAGTAGTCAGTAATAATTCCATGCCATGTTGCCAACATGATGTGGAATTATTAACGCAGTATTCTCAAGGTAGACAGCGAAGCTTCACAGTTTCTGAATCAACAAGACAAAACTTTATCAGAGCGGAACAGGGGAGGCGCGGCGCGGTGTCACGCGACTCACTCGTTATTAACAGCTCGTGTTTGATTTCAGTATGGAGCGAGTAATTGCCAACTTGCATCGCAATGTGCCATCACTGTCGTGACATTGTTTGTGTGTGATATACCTGCAGCAATTCTGCCTTGATGTGCTGACTGAGAGTAATAACACTGGGTTAGAGGTCATTCTAATTGTAAGACAAAGAAATAATAATCATTTCTCAATAATGCTGTCCTAGTGCGGGATGAAATGCTTCAAACAGTTTTGAAATTATTATAGAGAGCTCAAGGTATATAGGTTTACGCATAACATTTCTTATAACCATTGAAAAGTTTATTAATTAAATGTCAAGTTTCTTGATGTATATACCAAATAACATTATATCTAAAAGTGAGCATTACTAATACCGATGTCGTTGTACCAAGAAGAGTTCTGTGAGCAACATTTTGCACAATTGCATACGAGTACACTTGTCGCAAACAAAAGCGAATTGAGAGAATTGTGTAAAGTTTGAAGCACATGCAAGTCGTGAATTATGAGGAGACCGTTTTTATTATACTTTTTTACAATAGATCCGCTGTAGTGACTTCAAACTATAATTATGAATGAGTAGGTTAGTGGAGTGGTACCATTGTTTAATACAAAACAAATGGGAGGTAACAAAATAAGCATAAGGCTTTTCCATCGTAATAATATACGCGTCAGTGTTTGAGTTTTGTAGTGAGCCTTCCTAATTATATAGTTTTTCGTGATACTTTAACATTTTTTTTTTAAATTTTACTGCCTTAGTATGGTATGTCATATTGGTCGAACACTTATCGCTGGGTTTTGTCAAGTGAGTGGTAAATTAATAAATACTGTGCAATCTAAACAAAGTATGGACAGTATTTTGGTCTAAATAATAATTAATATACTGGCCCGCTGACACCGTTACTGAAACTATACAAACACAGGTTGAACCTTATACGTCTCGGTGGCGCAGTTGTACTACGGTATCATTACAACACTGAGGTCTCGGGTTCGAATTCGGGTCGTGAAAAATGATTTTGGATTTTTCTATCCATTATCGGTATACGATAGACCTGCGCCCGATCACAATATGATAGGATGGAACACACTAGGCAAAACGTGGGTGTCCTGATAACACATGTACTTACCCATTCTGGGAAAAGGTTAATGTAAGTATTTATTTTTCTTTCTTTCTTTTTGTATGTACGTAAGGACATATTATGCATGTGAATTTAAAACGCGACACCCGAACATGGTTCAAGATGTCTAATTTTCCTCAAAAATTCAGATAATTTGTGTACACAGAAATGTATCTGTTTTTGTAATCGAATACAGGCATGCATAAGTAGTGACGTAGAGGACGAATGTGCCACAAAGGGATGTAATTGAGTCAATTAGCTTTAGATAACTGTTGCTGTTCGGCCACTCATTGTGTTTGGCTCGAACTCGTAATTAGCTTTGTAGATTACTCGCAAATGAAGGGTCGTTCCGTACTCTATGTAATTTGATGTTGGCTTTTAATTATTTATAATACATGTACTACTTTCAACAATTACAACGATTTATTTTAAATGCTTCTCTTAAGTTGGTTTGTTTAATTAGCGCAATATTTTGAAGATGAATTCTTATTTACAAAATAAGATTAATTTATTATTTATCGTAATTCTATTCATCCGATAGACATGGACATTGGATTTATGACTTTATAATCTAGCTGGATATTAAATAGCCAAGGCTTCTCTCTAAACTGCAAACAATAAAAAATGCTCCGATCAAACAATATATGATAATCTGAAAACTCGTCATACAAAAACAAAACTAAATCGTTCAACGTGTTTTCTATCTTCGCATGGGTAAATATTTATCTTGCCTATGATAGTACGGGCATTGACCCACAATACAAGAGCAATGCTAATATGGAGCAACGTTTAATGAACAACAATAATATGTGAGATTAATACCATAAAAATATGGTTGTCTGTAAGATCTTTGTTCTATAAGACCGCCATTAGTACTTTTTATTTTTGTGAAATCCGTTTTAATTTGTTTGTTTGCTATGTGTGAACAAAATAAATAAATATTATACATAACACTCATTGTGTCATAAAAAGAAAACACTGTAATTACCAACATTGGTCCGAGTTTGTTTGCTCGCGGTCCGATCCTCGCGAATACTAAGAGGTAATGTGATAATGTGTGTCCGAGCCGGCCGCGGCGCCTCGCAGGAACATTGTGAGGCGGAAATAATAATAATAATAAAACATTTATTAAATTCCTTCCTTAACCTAGATTAACAAACATAAATTGACTTAGTCATATATACCGGGTATCATCAAATGTAACATTACTGCACTTTACAGCTTACACGAGTTAACTCTAGCTTCATTAAAACTTAGTTACACAATAAAGAGAGTATACAAACATAACACTTGCTTGTGGCTTCTGTAAAATTGTCGCTATTTATTAATATATAACCGTCGTCATACTGTATCTGGGAATATGTGTATATAAAGAAATATACTCAACCGTCGTACAGATAACTCTAACCCTACAAAATATCAATCAAGTCTTGCATATTAAAACTGCGAGAGACTTTTCGTAGACAGAAACACCTAAATCGAAACTTGTAAATTACACAAACATTTTTCACTAATTCGCGGGCTTTCCTTTGACAAATATCTCTCCAATTACGTATACTGTCAACATACGTAAGTGTCGACTATTAACGCAATGCACTATGTAACTAATCCCGGAGTTTCAGTTATACTCGTCGGTCGGTAGTTACAACACCGTGTTGGCGATTAACCGCAGGCAGCGTGACCGCGGGGAGCCGCAACGCACTTCGCACGCACTACGCAGCGTCACAGCAGAGGCGACGAGCTGCAGACACGCATCGCAGTGAGACAATACAACTACAGTTACATATATCATCTGTATGCAGCAAATACGTGGTAACTGGCAGGTCTTTCATATGCGGGAGGCCTAAATGCACTGTTGTTTTTCGGTTTGTAGGACATTGGAGCCAGTGTAACTACTGGACATATTGAGACGCAACATCTTATGTCTTAAGATGGCGCATGCCAAGCATTGCTTTGTATTTCAAGGTGTTTTTTTTTTGTTTTGCCTATACGTCATAAGTATTGGAGTTGTAAGATCTTGCATCATTTCGACTTTATTTTTGTTGTTACAGACTCTGCAATGAGTTTGTAGCATCTTATTGTACGTAAGGTCTCATATAGTCAAGACAGAGTACCAACCGGCATCAAACATTTTGGCATTTGACACAATTGTATCCTTTTATTTGTTGATCACATAGTTTTGTTTCGGTGTGAGAAACGAGTCTGTTCTCTCTAGTTCAGACAGCGCCGTAACCATCAGTGTCAAGGATGTCAGAGCAGTGACGGACTCAGCAACTGCTTACTGAGGACGGCGCGAATCAATTAACGCGAGCAAACATTCGCGAGACTCGGCGGGACAACTCAAACAATAAGGAGTATGCCTCACCTCCAGTCAATTACACACAGTACTAGCGTAAAGCAGCGCGCATTACACGCTGTGCAAGCTGGCAGGACGTGCGGCTACAGTTAACAGGCTACGTGTAGGCGCGGTGAGGCGTGGTGTTTATTTCTCTTGACTAACGCTGATCACTGCTCGTACCCACAGACGTATTTATTCACAAAGATAATGCTGTGTTATTTAAATTAGGGTATGTAAAGTACTATAGAATTTTGTAACCAAGCATTTTATTACAAGTTTCCTGACAAAGTTTTGGATACAACACTATAATTATGTTAAATAACTGTAACATGTTTTTGTGTACATTATAGATTGTATCCTGAGGTTCGACACCCGCATGTCGCGTGACGTGTGAGTACAGCAGCCGCGAGGAGGTCGCGTCGGCAGCCGCCTCGCCGCACTCCTAATCAACTAATTCAATTAAAATACGATCGGATTCGCAGCGCGCGCTAAACAAGCGCCCACCGTTCAAGTCGTCATTAAGCCGCCCATTTTGTTCCTCTAACGAGCACAATCTCCAAACTCCGCTAATCTATTCACTTTAAATGCGTACCTTTATCCATTAAACGGACGCTCGTTCGGTCACAAAGGCTGTCAGTGCAGCGACCCCTCCTCCCCTCCGTTCCTTTTCTCTCGCCCCGCACCACCCCGCGACCCTTCTTCGAATTATTCGGCCCTTAATCTTCGCCGGTTGAATGCGGAGCAGAATGCCGAAGCCTACGGAACGATCGCGCGCCGATAACCGAAAAATTACGTGCCACAGTGACGAGCGAGCTCGGGACACAGCCGACACAGATACGCTGCGGTCGGATATTGTTTGCTGCCGATGAAAAGTTTCGATTTTAGGCTAGATTTTTGCCCCGATATATTGAGCGTTTATGTAAGTTTTATCAATCAATTAAGGATGTCAATTTAGGTAAAAACAGATCAGTATTTTTTGTCAATGGAACCCAATGACTTTTACTGTACTCCTGACAAATAGTCCGCAAATGTTTGTTATGGTCATTTAAGTAATTAAGACGTAAAAGCGATACATACAAATACTTTTTTTTTACTTATTTATTTGGAGAACCAACAGACTAATTATACAAAAAATTAAAAGTTCGTAACTAAATTACAAGTTTTCATGGATATAGTAACAATATAAAACAACGGTATAATGTCAACACATTAAAATCATAATTACAAGATTAATTATGCAAAAAATTAAAGGCTCAGCAACCGTCTTGCTCCGATAATGCTAGTTGCTTGATAAAGTTATTGCTTGCTCAGGCTATGTATTATAATATTTTTTAATGCAGTCGCTGATTGAAATGTGGCATGAAAATGTTTAGTAATCCATATCTGAGGATTAGACTTCCACTCCACACAGCACATGTCATAAGCTAATATGGTAATGACGCATGCAAATCTGAGATCCCAAGTACTCACGAACAAGCATAATGTACGTGGTAGTAACAGCGAGCACGACACATGTAGCCTCCTCGGCGTATTATAATGCGGATCAGCGTGTTAATAATTATGTAGAGAGTGCGTGGAGGCTGTTTGGTCGGGATTTATTCCCTTCGCAGGTAGCTCCTCGCAAATCACTGCGCGTTTTTCCAAGTCGGTGTGAACATTTATTTCCGAAAATCTTTTCATGCGAGTCAATGCGTAATACATTACACCGTACCTCCGCGTCGCTACAAGATTCATGTTGGAGCGTCTCGAGATTATTCCGAGTGGATGGGAGTCACTGAGTCATTTAACGTATTTCTATTGATGTGAGTTAAGTGTTTTACACAATAGAAAGCTTTACGATTGCTAAAAGGAACTTGTATATAAGTGTATTATGTAAGTTATCGCATTTATGGCTGAATGAGGTGGACATAAGTGCTACTAGCATAATACACAATTCACCCGGCATAATTGTGTCCTTATATGATAAAAGGTGAGCGCTACTGTATGCAAATTTACTGAAAACAACCAAATAGTTTCTAACCAATACATGCTATACTACTGAATGGACTTTGTGAAACGCGTTTATAATTATATTAGTTTATAATATTATTGTTTTCGCAAAATACACTATAGCAAGGCTGTTCATAATAAATCTGATGCCAAACTGATAATATCCCGCAAATTATAATCTAAAATTAAATTGTTATGGATTAAAACAACGATAACAAAGGACCATAATTTTCAAGCGAACTGCACATTATATAACTTGGGAAGTTACTCTATAAAAACGATATAAACTTGGAATGTTCGGACGCCGTACGTAAAACTTCTCTAATGTGCCTACATACTACACAAAATATTGGAATCCTTTATCGTGCGTCGGCACCATTGACTTAGTTCGGAGAAAATGATAAGTATAATAGAGATTAATATTGATTTTTAGAAGTGGAAATCTTATATCCTACTCACGGCGTCGAACATGCGAACATTCGAAATTCGTATCGTCTTTATAGAGTAAGCCTACTGGAACAGTTTATCACAAATACTAGCAGGTATAAATTGCATGTATATTTTGGACCAATCACAATATATAGGTACATATACCGGGAGATATGAGGTTATTTTGTGACAGTCTGATTTTTATCTCTAATGTTTTTTTTAATTATTTCATTACAAAGCTTTATATTTTTTATACTAGTTTACAGGATAGACGTTGTTCTGCATTTATTTAATGTGTGAATATTGAACAGAACTAGTTGTCTCTACGTTACAACATTCCAAAGTGTGACACGAATTAATGTAAATAGTTTAAGAGTATATTAATATTTATTGATAATGTGTTACGTATTAACACTAACATCATCCAAATCGAATTTAAGCAGAAAAAAGCCACTATATCTATATATTTTTCAATATGTTAATATTGGATGATATTGTAAAGCTAGCCAGTGAATTTTTACCAAGTCATAAATTTAATATCGTTTGTGATGTTTATACGAGTAATTGTCTTTAAATAACTGGGAATGTTTTCTTAACGTACAATTAGATATTTTATGGAATTGCACAAAAATACACACACTTGCGCTGCATACGATTAAAAAGGAAACACAGTTATTATAAAGCACTGTTAAAAATTCGCGGAACGCACACAGAATGCAAAAATATTTCCAACTGCGTATAATCCAACTTGCATTCTTTAACATGCCGAGCGCGGCTGTAACCGAATCAAGAACTACATACATGCATACAAGAATTACATACATTAATGTAGGCTGAATAGTTTTATTTGTTTAGTAAAATGTTTAGGTAATATTTGATAATTAAAATCGCAGGGAATGGATGCATTAACGTAGTTTTAATTAACATTTTTTTTAGTGTTTGCCTTTGTATCGCACATATTATATACACACATACTCTGAACCCTATAACAAGATCGAGTCTTGTATCGGGGGTGTTAGGAACTACAAGAGAATAAAGTTAATATTTTTACCAGTAAAGTGATCGATCTTTTCGATAAACATGCTCCTGTCCGGCCTGTAAAATTAAAACATCTACCATCTCTTTGGCTTACAACCGAAATAAAAGAGCTGATCTCTAAAAAAGCGTCGGCCAAGTCCAGGTACAATCGTAGACCCAATGAGTTAAATTGGCAGAAGTATGTCTCAATCCGTAATCATTGCAGTAAGGTGTGTAGGAGTGCTCAACGCCGATATATCCATAACTCTGTCGAAAACGGAGACCCTGCTAAGGTTTGGAAATTTCTCAAAACAATGGGAGTGGGTAAGTCTAAACAAGACTCTTTTTATAAGTCCATTGATTTAAATTCCTTAAATAATCATTTTTCTTCATCGTCTTTTCTTGATAAGGCGATGAAAGATAACACTATTAAGTTCCTTTCGACCCTCAAGACTCCCGATTGTTCTGCTTTCGTCATTAAAAAACTTGCTGCTTGTGATGTTAGAAAGACCATTGCGCTCATTTCGTCTAATGCGACGGGAAACGACTGTGTCAGCCGTAATATGATTCTCCCTATCCTAGACGAAATCCTTCCTATCATCACCCATATCCTCAATTATTCTATTTCCTCTGGTGTCTTTCCTGCTGCTTGGAAACAAGCACATATCATTCCAAACCCTAAAAAATCCAATGCAACCAATCTTACAGATTTCCGTCCTATCTCCATTCTTCCTTTCCTCTCCAAAGTCCTTGAACGTCTAATCCATACCCAGCTGAATGATTTCCTTTCCAAAAACAATCTCCTAAATCCTTTACAATCGGGATTTCGTCCTGGACATAGCACGACGACCACACTGACTCATATTACGGATGGCATCAGGTCGGGCATGGAGGAGGGCAAGCTGACTGTCTTAGCATTGCTGGACTTCAGCAATGCCTTCAACACCGTCGATTACGATTTATTACTTGGCGTAATGGGTTCTCTCAACATATCTCCAACGGCAGTTGATTGGTTTCGTAGTTACCTGTATGGTCGCCAGCAACGCATCACTTTTGAGGAAAGCTTTTCTTCTTGGTGCTCTGTTTCTGCTGGCGTACCTCAGGGCGGCGTACTATCTCCTTTACTTTTCGCTGTCTTTATTAATTCCATTACTATTAATCTTCGCTCATCCTACCACCTTTATGCCGACGATCTGCAAATTTATACTCGGGCACCCTTGGACAAGATGGTCGACGCAATAAGATCAATCAACAACGACATCCAACATATTTGTCGCTGGAGTAATGCCTATGGATTGAAAGTAAATCCTTCCAAAACCCAAGTCATTGTTGTCGGCAGCCCCAGGATGATATCAAAACTTGCTTGGGACAAGCTACCGTCCGTTTACTGTGATGGTATCATTGTACCATACAGTGACACGGTTAAGAACCTTGGCCTTTATATGGACAAGTGTTTCACCTGGGGTCCACAACTTCAGGAACTTAGCCGTAAGATTTTTGCCTCCGCTGGGTCTTTGCGAAGGTTACACAATTTTCTTCCCATTACAACGAAGATTTCGCTTGCACAAACTCTCCTACTCCCCATCCTTGATTATGTCGATGTCAGCTATCTTGATCTCACCGAGGACCAACTTAATAAACTTGAGCGTCTTAAAAATTTCTGTATTAGATTTATATTTGGTCTACGCAAATATGATCATGTTTCCGAGTTTCGTGCTAAGCTCAAGTGGTTACCCATACGACTTCGTCGGAATGCTCATATTCTTCATTTTCTTTACAATATCTTGTTTAATCCTCTCACTCCTACATATCTTAAAGAACGTTTTCTATTTCTCCATGAGACACATTCAAAGTCCTTGAGGTCGTCGGAGAACCTGAAGTTGAGAATGCCAGTCCATACCACGAAGTTCATGGATCAGTCGTTTACAGTCCAAGCTGTTCGACTGTGGAATGCACTACCTGTTAAAGTGAGACAGGCTCAAACACTAACTACATTCAAAAAAATGGTCAAAGATCACTACCTTTCGCTCTGAACAGCCAAAATGAAAAGTATAATTCCTTGCATTTGAACCTAAAAGTAATTTATAGTATATTTATTTATGTATGTATATTTATCTATGGAAATATATATATATATATATATTATTTATAATAGGTGTATGTATTTAAATTATGTATCGTATAGTGTGTAAATACTAATTATAAATAATTCTATTATTTTATTGGAGCTTATATCTTTTTTTTTTTTCTAGACTGCCCTCTCATCTTTTCCTTTTGTTTCTATCCATCCAAAGGTTGTCTGTAAGAAATCGCCTAGAGCGATAAGACCGCCATCTGTACTTTTTTTTTTTAACATGTAATATATTTAAGTGTTTGTAATATATATTTTTTTTTTTTTTTATTGCAGTGAATGGCGAGACGAGCAAGCCGTTCGCCTGATGGTAAGCGATACGACCGCTCATAAACAGTAGGAACGTTCCACTGCGCTCGCCATCCTGAGACATAAGATGTTAAGTCTCAATATGTCCAGTAGTTGCTCTGGCTACAATGTCCTTCAATCCGAAACACAACAGTGCATTTAAGCAGTGTTGTTTCACGGGAGAAATAGACATTGGGGTGGTACCTACCCAGATGGCCTCTCACATATGAGAGACCTACCACCAGTATATTTAAGTAAGTGCGTGGTGGCCTGTTGGTAAACGGACTAGACGCGACTGCCAACATGTTCACGGTGGTCGCGGGTTCGAATCCCAGGGCACACCTCTGACTTTTCGGAGTCATGTGTGTATTGATAGTCAATCACCACGCACTAAAACGGTGAAGGAAAACATCGTGAGGAAACCTGCATACCATAGCGATTTATAAAATTTCTATGGTATGTAAGTCCGCCAACCCGCACTAGGCCAGCGTGGTGGACTATATGGCCTAACCACTCTCAATCGTACTCTCGATTGTAGAGGAGGCCCGTGCCCTGCAGTGGGACGTATATGGGCTGATACAGATACAGAGATATTTAAGTGTTTATCCTTTTTTTGTGCAGTTAAGAATAAATAAATAAGAGATTTTTTAGTCTTACAAACACCAAAATCGAAAGAAAAACATAATGTGGTCCGCAGAAACGTTCGTCTCGGTGTAGGGATTGAACAAGCAGACTATGGTTTGACAAGCAGCGTCTAACGACTGTGCCAAAGAGGATGTCAATGCATGTATATTTTATTAATCTAAGTTCACCTAAAACTCTTAAGAGGTTGAGCTTATTTAGCAAGTGGTAAAAGACAGTAAAGTATTGTAATGCCAATAACATAATATTTCACAAATATGATATTTGTCAACCCAAAAACTTACTCAAAGGGATCTGAGATTCCAACAACAGCGCTTTTCATGAAAGTGTCTGATAACTTTTTGCAACCAAATGTGGTAAAAGACAAGTCAGATATTCCCAGGCGGGCTTCAATCCACGCGTCCATTGTCTGCGCTGGCTTATAGGAGTTGCACTGGCGCGTGTGGACGTCAGATAGTTTTTGTCACAAAATGCGAATATTTTATCTAGCATTTAAACGACGTAATTTCACCGCATTACTGTCACAGTACTGCTCTGCGAACTAAACGCTCTTTTAATAATCATATTTGTTAAATAGGATTTAGTTAGTAAATTAATTAATACCCTTTGTTCCACGCTAAATACAATGAATCCATTATTAATTATTACGCTATCTAAATCCTAGTCCGTATTCAAATGTGATAATTGTTCGGCAGTAATTGCTGCGATAAATTCAACTCGGTAATTATCGCTTATACATTTAGTTGTCTGGTTGTATTTTATTTAGCCTTGTATAAATATTCACCTTTGCCGGTGTACGCTCTGTTTGGATTGCCCGGCTTACACCTACCTCTATTTATTTCCAGTTAGATTAACTCTAGGTATCTAAGGAACCAATTTTCTTTCTATCTATATCTCTCTGTGTTAATCTCTCTCTGTTTCTCTTCAGCGACCAGAAGAATACTGCTGAAGATAGGCCTTTGCAAATATTAGATTACACTGCGCTTTCTCTCACGTTACAATACGCGTGCCCCTTGTTGAGTGTTCAAATGCACAGTAGATGCAAAATCCACGCGACTATGCGACCACTGACGACAGCCACTCATAATAGATAAGGGCGGACTGCTACATTTCAGTAATAGTATTTTCAGTTATAGTTTTTTAAAATTTAAGGGACCTTTATACAATATAATACATGCCAGTCCCATCGTACCTTATACTTACATTAAACTCTACAGAATATATTGAGCAAAACAAAAATAATTTTAGATAGTTAAAATAACTTCAAAATTGTAATAGAAAAAAACAAATAAGAGTAATCTTATTCATTTTCGTTACCACTTACAAAAATGGGAAGATACAAACATACAAATATGGAAAAATACGATCGTACGAACACACGAGCAGACGTCGTGATATAGGCTATATTTTATTTAAAAAAAATGTAAGAAATTCCTATTAAAACTCCAATAATGTAACTCAGGTTGTAAAGAATAAATGGAAATATTATTTACGTATACATCGCGTGCGCTGCAAATAATATGTTAATGTGGACTGGATTCAAAACCTTACTATCTGCACCCAGGCGAAGCCGGGCAGAGCCGGTTTTATTGAATAAAAAAAAACTAAGTAAATAATTAAAAAGTGCGATGTTGTTTGCATATACAAATAGCGGCATGTATACATGATACCCGTGATTCGAGTGACCGTGTGTGTGCAGCGTCGCGCGGCAAATTTCCCGCTCGATGAGTGTGAGCGCTCGGTGCGGTGACGTCACTGCACTTATTAGCCGCCCGGGCTCGCATCACCGACCACCGTGCGAGCCGATACCCAAATATGCGCTCACATGCTCACTCACTTAACTTTTTTTTTTATTGCAATTAATGACGAGACGAGCAAGCCGTTCGCCTGATGGTAAGCGATACGACCGCTCATAAACAGTAGCAACATTCCACTGCGCTCGCCATCCTGAGACATAAGATGTTAAGTCTCAATATGTCCAGTAGTTACTCTGGCTACAATGTCCTTCAATCCGAAACACAACAGTGCATTTACGCAGTGTTGTTTCACGGGAGAAATAGACATTGCGGTGGTACCTACACAGATGGCCTCTCACATATGAGAGACCTACCACCAGTAAACTACACAACAGTTAACAACACTAATGCAAACATTTTTACATGGGAGGTTGGAGTGTGAAGATATTATGGTGTTTTATTGGCCTAGTTGCATTAACAGGTCGAGCACTCTACGCGTAGTGATATTTTAAGTTAGAAAAATTTCATATGAATGGCTTGGAATTAGAATATATGCCCGGGATGACGACAGGGTATAGGATTAAGATTAGCCCACGGCATATTGGGACAGAATTAATGAGACGACTTATGGCTTGTATTAGTGGCTCCTCTCGGGAATATGTAGGCGTAAACGTATGTACACGTTCGTATTTATTGTCCTCTAGACGATGTCAACAACACGTACTTGAATGGCGTCAAGTTCCAAACTTGCATTCTATAGAGACTGCTCGACGAAAAAGTTATATTTAGCTTGCAAAAATATAAATGTGTAGTAAACCTATAATGGGTATAAACAAGTATAAAATAAGGGATGAGTACTACGCACATTTTAATTCAATACTTTCATGTTATACGTGATGCCAAACATAATATCCCGAGGTTAATAATACATCGAAATTGAGTAGAAAGCGTTCATAACAGCGGAGTCAGACGCACAAAGCGCAGAGCGAGCTAAGCAGTAGTCACGTTACCCAGGCGAGGCATTCCAGCTAAACTAATATACAAGTAATGCGAGACGTTAATAAGGCAGCGCTGCGAGGCAGTACCGACTTGCCGAGTTTTATTGTGTACTACACGTGTTTTGCAATTCACTATACGTGTGATATAGTGACGTCACGATACAATATTCTTATTCAAAGTACTAACATCGTAGCTCGCAGAAGGAGACTAGCAAATTTTTCTACAAGTATTTGTTATTTTTGGTATTCTGATAAATTGGCTAAGTATAAGATTCTTGGAGGTGTGAATGCCTTACGACTGTTAATAAGCTAGAGAAGGCCTAAAACATGATCTAGAATATCTTACTAATAAAAACATTGGTAAAATGACCTGGACTCTGTAATTAATTTGCCTATGTTGATTTAACACAGATACCAGTGAACATAATTTTTGCAAATCTCGGCATATCCAACCAGACAGGCTAATAACATTATGTATTTTATTCAAGACGTACAGCATACTTGTTTGTACATCGTGGTGTTTGTAGAATATTTTCCATTTAAAATAGCACGAGTCGTGAACTCGCGTAAAAACCTTTACACAAATCCTCTAAAAGAGATTGACGGGCAGCGATACGACGCGGCGTCTGACTTACTACCCTAGTTGGAATTTTTAGACAGTGAAGCCGCTCCCCCCTCTCCTCCAGCCCCCTACTCTGCCTCTTCCCCTCGTTCGCCTGCTCAATATATCCGGTGGTTGCTATGGTAATTAGTGGCGAGGAGCGTTTTAAAGAATTGCATTGCATTGTTTGCGCACGTCGCGAACAATTCCAATTAGCACTGGATTTTGGGCTCGAGTTGTTTGCTAATTATCTCGCATCGTGACGTGTGTATTAAAAGAGTTATAAAATCTGGTATAATGTGGCGGGATTCTTTTATAATTTCAAAGATTGAGAATACACGTTTGGATATTCTTATAAATGGTGGACCTAGTTTACATCATTTTAGGAATGGGATAGTTGATACATTGTGATACCATTGTCATACAGATATTCGATGTTAACCAACGCTAAAGCTATCATAACTTTATTAGTAGGGCGATTGAAATTACAGGAAGCTCAGTGCCACATTTTTTTCCATCCCTTTTGTATATTTACAATCTTAGTATAAATGTTTGTTCATATTCAGCGTTGCTATCAGATTACACGTTTATTTTCCCTTTCTATAAAAACACGATTTTTTCTGGCTAATGCTATGGATGTGAAACTGTCCCGTGCCTAAGCACGTGATTAAGTTCCAAGTACGTTTCGCTCCGGCGCGGCGCCGAGACGACTTACCTGCTGTTAAAGCGTCCGGTACTAATGTAATATTGTGTTAAACTAAACTACTCTTCTGACATTCCAAGGAATACCTTACAGTTAGGTTTCAAGATATAGGCCTTATAGGTAGATTTTAAACAAGATATTTTTATTTATCTCGAGCGTCATGTTACGCCTGGATTCACTGGATCACACATTGTAATTGAACTAATAGTCTCTACGGAATTCGGGTGCTATCAATAATTACCCACTCCTACAGTGATACCTTCATGATCATATGTATGCAGTTATGTGTTATCAAACATAATCAGACTTCAAACAGCCTAATATATGTGGTCAAGCTTACACTTATTTGAATGTCAAATGTATATGATGTGCAGCATTTGTCGCTTTACAATTCCTGCTTACTGTAACAAGACAAAGCCGTGTTTCCCCGTACTTATACATTGGTGCCGCGGTATACTCGTAGTTTGGAACAGTATCGGCGCGTGTGGTGAGTTTGTAATGAGTGGCGCCAGCTGGTGCCGCGCTTCGGAACTGCAGCGTGATTGTCGCCGCTGTTGTTGTTGTTTGAATCATTTCACACAAAAACGGTGAAACTCTCTGATTGTGCCTGTTATGTAGCGAGTTGTGGGCGCATGAAAGTTTATTGTATGTTTGTTAGTTTGTTACAATATGTCCGCAAATAAATACAAATATGTGGCACCAAAGTAGAGGCAGGTTGTTGTTAGTGATAACTCAGTATGAATGGACAGATGGGGCGGTACCATTGTCACACAGGAGATTGATGTGAAGTCTTGCTGTGACGTTTCGTTCAGTGAGTCAGTTTACCGGATGCCCAATACCGTTTTCCTCTGGCCATCCTTGTCCCTTCCTACTTCCCTCCGGATTTGAAGAGCTGGCAACAAATCAGTGATCACTTATAGATGACATAATTTTCAGTGCTATGCAATAAAAGGAAATACCAAATACAACTTTACGTTTTTAAAATAAATTTCTAAAAGTGTTATGGCAAAACAATTATTTTAATTTTGAAAAGTAATTGATTTGATTATAGTGGTAACGGGTATACGTGGTGACGTCATTTGTTGTTGAAGTCACGTTGTGTGTTGAAGTGGTTGACTGTGTAACGAGCACTTGCGTTCGAGAAACCGACTAGTCCACACCTCCAAGGCGAAACTGACTGTTTACCTTACTTACTACCTATACCTAATTATATTGAATTGTGATTTGCAATAACAAATCTATGGTTAAACCTACATCGAGTTTATTTTTGATACATACAATATTGTGATAGGCCCTGTAGCACCGAACATGGACAAATACAGCACTGCCGCTCAGCCATGGATGCCGCCGACAAATGCAATTAAAAAAACGCATAAACACGCGACACGCTTGAATGCGTCATTAATGTGCGTCGGTCGCGCGACACTCGATAAGCCGACGCGACACGGCTTAAAAATTGTTGTTAAAACTGCGAGTCGATGGCGCAATAACGCACCAATCCGCTTTGCAATGCATGGAGGCTTTTCAGTGCTGTGTGGTGTGTACTAGGCAATAACTTGTTAGACAAAAGTTTATCTTGTTATAACGAACAGAGCTTTGTACACTTTATAAATACACTGAATACCTACATATTACAGCTACGTAAAGAAAACATATTACGTGGTTACCCTATTAAGTAATAAAGGTCTCATGAGTGGCTGAGACATAAATCGCGAGGTGATTCCTCGTACAGAAATGTTTATGGTTTTGTAGTTTCTGACACGATACGGGACTTGGTACCGTGCTGTAGGGACTAAGTATGTGAATGTTGGCTGTACTTATTTTATTTAGTACTAAAAGCTACATTTGGCTATTTGATTAAATTTTTTATAGTATTTATCAAACGGTATCCATGTACAAAATTTAACAAACAAACAAACTATTTTGTAAATCCATTCAGAATTAAACTAGTTAGAAAAGGTTTAATTTTTGGGGAGTAAAAGAAATGAGGTACTAGTGATGTCACTACTCCTACCTATAAAATTCATTACAGTGCGCTCGTGTGAAAGAGAAGGCAAAATGTCCCCACTATAGTCATACATTAATTTAAAATACGAATATTTGCCTCGTGTTGCACGCTATTATAACACAATTTTGACACAACATTTTATTGTAATAAATCAAATAAGTCAAATACCCTACTGTTTGTACAATACGTGGTATATCGCTGATGAAGTTGACAGCGGCATTGCATTATCGTGTGATGTGTAATGTCTCCGAGGTCGTAAATCACGGCGCCGCGGGAGAGCCGCGCCGACTGACAACTGACTCGCTGGGCTGTGCCGTGACGCGACCTTCAAGTGTCTCGGGAAACGAGCCTTGATATCTGATCGACTGTTGTACTTTTGTATCATGTATGCTAAATTATTGACAATAGAAATTAATTATTTACATCATTTGTAACAACTAACAGTTTATCCCTGGCTAGAATGTAACATTTTCAAGCAGAAATAGAGTTTAAGGGCAGTGTGCGAATTGATTCAATTATAATTAATAAACTAAATATATAAACAGCTACACACAATACTCATGTTAAAGCCTTGACTCCTCACTGACACCCGTATTCTAAGACGTTTCCTCGAATCTTCCTCAGCCTTATCTCTGTCGAGGTGACGTTTAAAATTAATTTGAGGAATCCTCGAAAATGGTATGCTTAGTTAAAAATATATCTTTCCTAGAGTCGAGGAAATACGTCATTGAAGTGTTAATAAGGTACAGATTTAACAAAAACTATTTGACATTTCAATAATAAGCTCACTTGAAATGTGACAGTCAAAATCTGTCATGTAAATAATAAACTCTATTTCCATAGTGAAAATATTTCCTCAAGAATTCCTTAAGGTAGGTCGCGACGTACCTTGAGATTGAAAGTTGATCCTTTCCTGGAGAAAGAAAAAGAACTGAGTGACGTTGAGTGGAGGAGACTTTTTTCAACTATGAATACAGATTTCCTCCAGCTGAGGCCGAGTGGAGTGGAGTAATTTTCGAGGAACGTCTTAGAATAAGGTACCTCGCGACTTACCTTAAGGCTGTGTTTCCACTGACGCGGAACTGGGCGGAGAGGAGCTTAGCGGTGCACAAATTGACCAATGACTATGCTTGAAATCTCCGCTCCGCTTCAATGGAAACAGTACGAGCGGAGTGGAGCAGAGCTGAGCGGATATTCATACATCGAGGCGGTGCAGTGCGGAGGTCAGCGAGCATTGGGGTACAGAGCGGAGGACAGCGGGGCGTTACGGAGCGGTGCGTGATTCGCGTCACTTCATCTGATTCGTTATCTTCGTCTTCAAGTAGAGAAAGATATAAAATGATTGCTTTTTTCTTTTTAAGCGACAACATGATGTATGGTCTTTCCGAGAGATTTAGTGTAACTAAGTGCAAAAATGCGCGATTCCAAAAGTATGCTCCAATCCGCTCTGGTCCGCTCACTGATCACTCACCGCTGTTCATCGCTCCTCTCCACCCAGCTCCGCTTCAGTGGAAACACTGACCACTTTTCACCGCTCTTCTCCGCTCCTCTCCGCCCAGCTCCGCGTCAGTGGAAACGCGGCCTTAAGAATACTTGAGGAAATATTGTCACTATGGAAACAGTGCTTATTATTTACATGACAAATTTTGACTGCATTGCATAATGTTGAAATGTCAAATAGTTTTTAAAAACTCTGTACGTTATTAACACATCAATGACGTATTTGATGACGTATTTCCTCGACTCAACCTCGAACTCGAGGATCCTCTAGGAAAGATATATTTTTAACTAAGCATACCATTTTCGAGGATTCCTCGAATTCATTTTGAATGTCACCTCGACAGATATAAGGTTGAGGAAGATTCAAGGAAACGTCTTAGAATACGGGTGTTAGAATATGGGTGTAAGACTCAAGTATGTGTCGTGTATATAAAATTATGATTGTTCATTTTCAAGAGACGACGAACCGAAACAAATATGAATTGTTGTAAAACTAGTTTACTAGATCTAAAAATAATTATCTGTGTACGGGATAGGGTTTGGAATATTCTGTATCATATCCGGATTTGGATTTAACCGAGCTATGGCCGCATGTTACCTCTGCGATACTAACTTATTCAAACTGCAGCATGACGAGATACGAGCTGTAAGACCAGAACATAACTGCATAATCCTCGGCCGATCGAGACGAGCTCACAATTAAACTGGGTGGCTTACCTATATCCGGCTCAAACCAGGAGGCAGAACTTATTCACGAGGTGATTGTCTCGCGTATACAGCGTGTTAGTGACGTCACGTGGAACACAAGGTTAGTCATAAAGGGTATATACAGCTGAAAGGGTATGCTACACTCATCACAATGAACAACTTTTGATGGGACAAACAGTGAAATCACAAAAAAAAAACAGTTGTTCCATACAAAAATAATCGTTTCAATCTACAAAATTGTAGATTCTCCTTTTCGGCGTAATGTACTCTTTATGAATAACGTTGTATAATTACTTATTAGTAGCGTACCAGAATATACAAATGTTCGTTGTAGGTCCTTTACGACTTGTCTGATCGTATGGGCCACATCTGACCAAAAACAAGAATCACAACTTAGAATTAACATTTACTAAGCCGTAGTTGGTGTTGCACTGCGCTCGTCACCGCAACACGTTAGTTGGTAATTCTCTTGAGACGCAATAATTTTACTGGTTACTATCTCCTTACAGCTGGAACTACTACGGTGCTTATACACTGCTGTTTAGTGGTAGGAATAAATAACGCGGTGGTGCCTAGAACGATTCCCGCGTACGAGGAATCTACCTTCTGGTGTTAGTTCGTGATATGTGACTTCTCTCGGCAGTAATATTGCACCCATTGTATTTATAATATAAGCTGACGTTCATATAGACCTCAGGGCATAAGCAATTGAGCCATTAAGGCAACCTCTATATTTTGTCGGACTCGTTTCCATCCGATATTGTGATATGGAACGAATCTAAATTTTAAGTAATTATTTCTTTTTACAAAATTGTAACATATTGAAATAGGACTACTCTGACGTGTTTGCTGAAAAGCTGTTGAGTAATTGAAATGAAGGTAAAAACAAAATTTAATAAATAAATCATTTCCGCGATATAAAATCTGTAAAAAATTCCATTCGAAATGTTACGGGTTAGTTTTGTACTCATAAATAAATAAATAACACCTAACGGTCACGTACATATTCCTGACCCCACACTAAAATCTAATCTTGCGTCGTGGATATCAGGAACTAAATAATTTATCAGCCGTTAGCTATTAATAAAAAAAAAATTACTTACCCAAGCACTTTAAATGAACTACAAGGCATTATACAGGGAGAATTCCAGTTAGTTACAAATCTCATCGGCGAGTAATGCTCGGGTTTACTTAGGCTGAGCAAGTGCCCTTATGATCCGCTTCCCGGAACAGCGCCGCGCCGTGTCAATGTAAACAACACTCGGCCGACCTCTACAGGGATACACGTGGACTTAAAGCTGCGGTTATTATCGGAGATTAGTTGCGATAACGTGTATCTAGACACTTTAAAGGTTGCGGGAAATCTGAGGATGCAGGAAGGCTTAAACGAAAAACGATAGTCGATATATCGTGCAATTCCGCGTATTAAAACCAATTTAAGTGTCATCGTTTTCAATCATGCCCACTGTTGAACGATTCAACTGGCATTAAGAATAATAGTTTTTAATTCAAAAATTTAACCGACTTCCAAATTGTAATGAAAAGAGAAAAATATTAAACATATTTTACACACAACCACGAAAACATGCAAACACACACCCATACAAACATATACTCACTGAAACACATAAACATACACTTGTGAAATATACAACAGTGTTCACACGATGGAATAGACTACCACATCCAAAAACTATCCAATCCTGACAAAATCACACAATTTTCACATCAAATAATAATACGTCTCCTTTTTTTGAAGTCGATTTATTTTATTTAAAAATACTGTTCAGACCGATATTATAAGAGTTATTTAATTGACAGTACTCACAGCTTAGTCAGCGATAAACCCAGCATAAAAAGAGAAATTGGTATATCCCTGGAAATAAATATTTCTTTAATTTTGTATGCTGTAAGACAATACTAACATCATAGAATAAATTGGATCGTCTAATAATATAACTACTGCTTCGGAACGTATTTTAGCTGTGAGTAAGAAACTGTGCAAGAAATTCCCGCAGAGTAACACCTAGACTCATTTTTAATCTTTTTAATGTTTCTCGTAGTTTCTAATGCCCACGACACAAGACTATTTGACTCTCGGACGACGGAGCGACAGTTACATGTTTGTAAAGTATAAGCCGCCAATGCTTTTTTAAAAGTAAATCCAATTTACTCATATCGCATTGAATCAGTTCTGGTTCATTAAATTGGAACGAAGTAACTGAAAATATTCCGTTTTATTGCATTTCTATAGTTTCAATTGTATTACATTTCTAGCGAGCGTGGGCAATTTTTCCGATACATCGAACAATCAGATTTAAAATGTAGAGCCACTAAACGAAACGCACGTGAAACGAAACCCGATATTATTACGCTGGCCACGATGAGATACTCTCATAAAGATATTATCATTTAAAGGAAACTAGTAAAGCGTATACTTTAGTTCTGCAACAAACGTAAACAGTAACCGAGTTGATTTGATAACAAATGACCACCGTCTATGATGATCCCGGGGCTAACGGTAATTTTGGATTAAGTGTTTAATATTAAAGTTTTGTGATAAAATAATAAACGCCTTTCATGATTTAAGGATTACTTGTTATTGTATCGTGGGAAATTTATACGACAAATTTTCAAAATGACTCAAATAGCCAAAAATATCATCTGCTCTCCGATTATGAATATCCACAAAACTCAAAGAATTGTATCAGTTTTTGGGGATGGAAGGTGTCTAAATGAGAAAACCGGAAAGAAAATACTTGAGACAGCTCTCCCTATCTGTCTCTGGTGCTCTATCCTTCTTTATGTCACTATTTCGTACATTGGAAAATACTGCCTCGGTGGCGTAGTTGTACTACGGTACGGTTACAAAGCTGAGGTCTCGGGTTCAAATCCCGGGTTGGGCGAAGTGATATTGGATTTTTCTATTCAGTATCAGCTCAGAGTCAGGAATTTGTGCCCGATATGGCGATAGGCTCGCCACCTATCACATTGTGGGACGGAACATAAAAGGCGAAATGTGGGTGCCCTGGCACCTCTGCCTACCCCTTCTGGGAACAAGGCGTGAGTTTATGTATGTATGTATGTATGTGGAAAATACCTGCACACACATATTGTACAATGAACTGAATTATAATTTCCCCGCTGTACCGTACCAAAATAAATATATAACTAAAATATTCTTTCACAGAGGCATGAGTTTCGGTGATATGAAAATGTGTCAGCTTTCCGTTTTTACAACATGATGCGTCCTAACAAAAGTGACAAAGTAAAAACACAAAGGCGCCGCGGGCGGCGGGCGGCGTGATTGCGGCTTCACACACGACACAGTGCAGCTGCGACGCACAGTAGCGCCGCAGTGGTACCACTACACGGCTATATTTAGATGCTTTTAAATGAGAGCGAGTGTGTGGGTGTGTCTTTTCCGACTGGTTTACTTTTGCTTATAGAGTACGTATCTGTTTATAAATTTTTTGTTTACCTTTTTATTCAAAGAAACAATTTCTGTATAGAAAGGGGAGTTTAGTAGTAAAAAACTACCAATAAGTTCTTGTATAAAGATTACATAATATCTAAAGATAATTTTACTAAATGAACAGTCCCAAAAAAACTACTTCACATTGAAGCAACATCTCAACTTAATATCAGTTCTCATAACAATAGCATAATAAATAATAGTATAATAGCTAATTATAGATTTATTGTAATAACGTCGCATATTTACCCTTAATAATAATAATAATAATAATAATAACACCCAACAGTCACATACATAGTCCTGACCCCACACTAAGATCGAGTCTTGTGTCGTGGGTATCAGGAACTACGAGAGACTTTTCGGTCTCACAAACACCCAGACCCGGAAGAAATATTTGTGGGCCGCACAAACATTTCTCTCGGTGCGGGGATCGAACCCGCGGCCTCTCGTTTCACAGGCGGCGTCTAACCAACTGCGCCACGGAGGCTGTCAAATATAATCTATATCATATCAACCGTTCAATAAATGTAATCTATATCATATCAACCGTTCAATAGATTAACCTAATTATCCTACTGTGTGACGTGTACTGTGTGCGCGAGGTGACGCAGCGGAACAGCGGCGCATTGTTAGCGACTCGCGCGGCGTCCACCACTATACTCGCACAACCCGTGCACACCGCCGCCGCGCCGCTTAGTCTCTCGGTACCTACGCTCATTCCATACATTTAGAATACATACTTGCAAGAATCTTAATATTAACACAACATTATTTTTTGGTATAAATCCGTGTAAATTTATAATATTTTTATATTATTAGCCAAAAAAAGTCTATGTCTAATTATGGCCTTCCAAGGATTTCCACAACCGCCTGTGTTGAGTGACTTTTTACAATGATTATTTATACTTTTATAGAGCAAATTGTTGGAACTGTAGAAACCTTATTATATGCAGTACTTGTCAAGATAGTTAAAAAAAACGAAAATGAGAAAAAAAATTGCTTGAAAATATATCATCGCCAAAATTTTTGATACCGGAAATTACAATGTTATAATTTTCTTCCTTAACCATTCACTTTCTAAATAACAACATACACTCATAGCAATACATTATGCTGGTACACAAGAGAGCGCTGCATCGCGGCAGGCGGTGACGTGTGAAGTTGTGAGTTAAGGGGGTGTTATCTCCTCGCCCGCTCCTTGATACTAACCGCGGCAGCTCACCCAGGGTACTCGTGCCGTGGAAAATAAACACGTTAAGCTTAAGCCGCATAGAATATTGCCTAAATACGGAGAAAGCAGAGTAAAGCAATGCGATTGCGACAGGAATATAAACATTTTGTTTAAAGAAAAAGTAAAAGTAGGTACATTAAAACAATGCGAATAAATGTATAACTGTGTTTGACAGTTCCAATAGATCCAAAATTTAATAAAACTCAATAGACTGATGACAAAATGCTAAAAATATACGTGTCTTTTTATAGTTTTTTATCAGTCAAAAAACATATTCGTAACAAATCCTTTGAATCATATAAGCCTTAAGTTTCACTACTGATTTTACTGATTATCAACTGCACCACAGTGACTACCAAATGAGGCACTTACAAATAATAGTCGTTGAAATTATCAAATATCAATCTCATAAAACGCTACTGAAGTCACAAAGCAGGTAATTTGTAGAGCAGTCGTCAAAACAGATGGATGTCGTTATGATAAAGGAACGGGTCCATAAAGCGAAACGACGTGATTAACACGCCCCGCGCTACGGACAACTCCAGCTGTAAGTGAAAGCCTATTGCCGCTGGAAAACTTATATTCATTATTTCGAATTTTAACTGGTATGGTTTTGCTAAGAAACTGAATTAGGTATTTGTAATTTGTAAACATTTTGTGCTTACAAATTAGCGTTTATACCTGGATATGCAGAGGAGCGTTTATTGCTACTTAACATTTTGCGAGCTTATTTCTATCTCAAAAGTTAAGGAAGAAAAGCTTACTGTTTGTTATTCCGGGCTTAATTACCACCTACCAAAACTCAAAATAAAATTTTCAAGGCGATAAATATGAGATGAGATGCGATTTAAACTACATCGTCTTTTAAATCCGTTTTAAAAAATCCATACCAACCAATTAAAAAAAAAACTAATAAAATACCATTATATAGCAAGGAGCGAATATAGTAAGAATTAGGGATACATTTCTGTTGAAAATATTTGTTTATTTCAACAGGAATTTATCTCTTCCCGTTCAGCCTCAAATAACTAATAAGCCGTGGCTCTATCCAGTCGTATTTTAGAAAACTATCCCATATAGTACGTTACTACAGCATTAACCACCCAGCAGAAATAGTGTTGCAATAAGGGTGCATTTCCTGCGCCTCGATTCACCCACAACTGTTAGCGTTATTTCAGTGTTGGATGGTACAAACGTGCGCACAGCGTCACATCTTTACAGCTGTAGTTAGAACAATTTTCCAGCAATTATCGCCTGCGCCGATGTGCCGCAGGTCATTACTCCGTAGATACAGTTGAGAGCAGATTACAGTAGGACAGTTGTCATATACCAAGAATTGAGCAAATCAGGTAATATCAGAAAGATAACAAATTTTGTGAAGTATATTTCGTGCAAACTGTTAAATATAATAAGTTGACTGCAGAGCCACGTCTACAATCGAATATGTGATCAACTGGGGTCACCCTACAGTCTACCATGCTATGCTATGCTACTGCATGATGGCGGTCTTCAAATACATAAAAAAATCTTATAAATCTTTGTACTATGCAAGTTCCCTCACGATGTTTTGCTTCACCGTTATAGCGCGAGGTAGACTCTACTAATATTATAAAGAGGAAAAATTTCATTGTTTGCATTGAATAGGCTCTGAAATTAATGGGCCGATTTGAAAAATTCTTTCACCATTAAAATCTAAAAATATCCCTGATGAATAGGAGAATATATATTTTCAATAAAGTTTATCTGCATTCGGACGGAGCCGGGCCGAGAGAACACCAGGCTATCAGCAACACATTAATACCTCAAGTATTAAGGAAATTATTTATTGGTTTTTATGGGTAATTTGCACATATTGATGCCACGTATTTGTAAAATTTTATACGTAGTCTTGACACGTCAAGCAACATATAATAATTATTGAACTAGACGGTATATTACTTTGTGCGGAGATGACTTACTGTTTGATCAATGCCCAGTGGTACTGGCGACCTTTCTAATTATAATGATCACAGCTACAGTTGTGAGCGCGGCAGATTTCGATTGTTCCTTCATTAAAACGAGCCCAAGGGCCCTTCCAACGTCACGCTTATTCCCTTTCTCCCGCACTCCCACCCGCTACTCCCGAACCGAACCCGCTAAGTTTCACATTGAAATCAATTTTGATTTTGATTATTTATTGCTCATTTTAATACCGGTAGCTTTAACATAAAGTATTGGTAATTTTTTTGTGTGTGATTGCATGTCTAATTATAGTTGGTGTGAAAGCCTTAGTGTGTGACGCTTGTGTGTACTAATTAATAATATTGGTCGTAGATATCGTAATATGTTATTGTTTTATTTCTGTTTTGTAGTTTGCTCTATAACAATGAGTCGCTTTTTGAGGCCTTGTATACTGAGATAAGAGGCCGCGGGAGTCTGGAGTCTGGATGTTTTTGAGACTGCAAAGTCTCGCGTAGTTTCTGATACCCACGAAACAAGACTCGATTTTAATGTGGGATTAGGACTATATACGAGTATGTGGCTGTTGGGTGTATTTATTTATCTATATTGAAGATTGAGCATGTCAACTCTAAGGACAGAAGTTCAATGCGATGCCATTCCATATGTAACAATAACAGGTACTAAGTAGTGTTGCGTCTGTTTATGAAGAGGTGTAACGAGGTACATCAGGCGAGCGACCATACATTTTGTTACTAACTCTAATAAAAATTGCATTCCAAACATCTAAATCAAACTGATAGATAGATGCATGTGTGATGTTTGTATGTGATTGCTGCTCCCATTTTATTTCATAAGTAATTGAAAACTAACGGTCGTGCTTTTTGTAGTTGACTCAATTTTATCTCCTCACATCCCTTTTACATTAATTTGATTAAAATGGATGAATGGATTACGGATGAAGAACTTTACTTCACTTAATATGCGTAAACAAACACATAGAAATAACAATATAGTTATCGCAAGTTAGAAATTAATTCGATAAATATAAAGGCATACATTTGAAAGGATAACCAGGATAATTACTTTGGGTACCGCTTGTTATTTTATAAAGAACATATACTACAATACATACATTAATTCACGACTATTCCTCATTGTGATAGGCAGAAGTGCAACTATTACACCTACGTTTCGCATTGTATGTTTCGTCCCACCATGTGAAAGGGGGCGAGCTTATCGCCATATCCGACACAATTTCTTGGCTGATATTGAATAGGAAAATCCAATTTCACTTTGATAGACCCAGGATTCGAACCCGAGACCTTAGCTTTGCTATCGTACCATAGTACAACTGCGCCAATGAGACGATTAGTATACTAAAGTGAATAGTCAAAATCACGTAAATGTAGTGATATCAGCATTTACAAGAGCTGTATTACACCAAGCAAAGCTTCAAAATGAATGGGTCAGCTTCACTGGAATGCTACCACTGCCTCACAGAAAACCTAATGGAAACAGATGACAGTCTTGCTTGTGAAATAGTACCAATTGGTTAGTTACAATGGACCGGTATAGCTTCATTGAAATCGACGTGAAATACCAGTCTTTCTGTTGCTTTGCGTCCGAACAAGTGTGATTGCCGAAATCTCAGAAATCCGTATTTTCGTCTCTACGTTTGTCTTTAGAAGCCTATGAATGCCTTATTTGGGAGAGTGATTACCCGTTTGTCGGACCTGTTTCAAATACATCAAGACCTTTATACAGCAATGATTCATATAGCATTTAGTAAGTACAATGACAAAGTATTTTAAAGTACAACTGCTTGATATTAAGTTTATTTTAATTGTATTTTATTTTATAATGTATATGTATTATACTAGAAAAAATAAATTATCTGGGGGCGCGGCCGAGCCCCCGTCCAAGTCGAGCTATAGGCCGTAACATCCTTTTCTCGAAGCAATTCAGACCATTTTCAACCCCCTATAACTTCGTTATGGCTAAAGCATGAAGCCTGACTTTTCAGTTACTAAGCAGGCATTATGTAAACACAGTATATTTAAAAATTCATTCAATTTGAACCAGTAGTTTAATAATTGTAACTAGTCAAACTTTCTTAATTTTGTCACTCACTGACTGACTGACCGATCATCAAAAGTCTAAGGCACTTCTAGCAGACATAGAACCTTCAAATTTAGAATATAATTAGTGTTTAGTGTCTAAAGCAAGGGAAAATTCAAACATTTCATAATTTGTGTCTAGTTTTCTAGATAGACCAACTGCGTGAATAACTTTGTAATCCCATATAAATGTATAGGATTACAAAGTTACATTTGCAGTTAATGAATCTTTGTACCCGTATATAATGGAATAATAGTTGTAGATAGATATTTATATATATGAGGCATAACAGGAGGGGATATAGAGAGGGAAATGGTGTTTTCAGCCCATGAAACTGTATAACATTCCTCTAGAAAAACATGACGAAGAAAAACTTGCAAATAAATAGACTAAATAGCTCGAAAATATCAATTACAATGAAAGAAAGAACATTAATAATCAAATCCGCTATATTTGTGATAAATTGATACCTACAAAAATAAGAAAAATGCATAAGACAGAGGCTTTAAGAAAAATCGTTAGTGATATTCTAGAAGTAAGAAGTACCGAAAATGAAAAAAGTAGGACTCTACAAAAAGACGTGAGATCCCATCAAAAACATCCTGTAAAAAAATTCCAAGTCTCGCAGCTCAGGTTTTCTACCGCAAAAAGTTGTGAGATGCATGTAATACCAAATCGATTAATTTATTTAGACCTTAAGGGACCTCCTATATAAAGTTATTACGTTAGTTATTACCATATCAATATTAAAAATTCTTTACGTTTTAAATAAATAGATCGACTTGGCCAGCAGCATTATGTATAAATTGTACGATACATTATGTTTTCATGCGATGGCCAAGTCGATCCGTATATGTATTATACTAGAAAAAATAAATTATTATAATATAAAAGAAATTAGTTGCGACATAACTGAGTTTATTTTCCAAAACAACTCTAATTTGTGGATAAATGGCAGAGGAGACCTTTGGCTACGGTACGGACAGTACGGTATGGATTAACAATTAATAAAAAATGTGAAACAAATTCATTATTGTAAAAAAATAATTAACCACCTTCTTATTCAGCGTTAATGTGGATGAAAATTAATTTGCAACACAAGCAGGGCCGGGTGTCCACAAAGCAGACGGGAGCCACAAAGAACGTTGCAAATGCGCTGATTTATTGCTCTGCGCCGGAACTTGGCGTCTTTATGTTTAAGATGCAAAGCGTTCACTTTGTAGTTAAAGTTATCTGTGCCGTGGCCGCGATATTAATAGCCCGGGGAGATCTCACGGTCTTCAAGTGTTGCTTATCTGCAAAGGGACTCGGTAAACGAGCAGTAAGCGTTGCGATGCTATGAATAAATGCCATAAACCATTGTAATGGAATTGTAGATACTGTAATGGTAGATGTGTTTGTTTGAGTAAATTATTTTACGAAATGAAATGCACATTTTTATGTTTTATCTTTGCTAGGATGCAACCCTTTGAAAGATCAAACGCAACCAACCAATCATCCGCATGTCTTTAATTGTGCCTGTTATCTATTTAAAAATGTCTCAATATCAAAGAGTATCATCAAAATGGTCCGATTAGAATTATTTATTTAACGCACAGTAAAATTAAGTGGTATTTGATTTAGATTTGTTTTCTGTTTTAGACGAAAAAATTGTAGAGCTTTGTTGACTTAAAATTCCAAAGTAACAACTGCCTGAACGGAATATTCACCATTTATTAATTAGGATCGCGTCTTTCTGGTTAACAAAATTGCCAATGTAATGAAATTCATATGTATTCTCACAGCCTCCGTGGCGCATTTGGTTAGACGCCGCCTGTGAAACGAGAGGCCGCGGGTTCGATCCCCGCACCGAGAGAAATGTTTGTGCGGCCCACAAATATTTCTTCCGGGTCTGGGTGTTTGTGAGACCGAAAAGTCTCACGTAGTTCCTGATACCCACGACACAAGACTCGATCTTAGTGTGGGGTCAGGACTATGTATGTGACTGTTGGGTGTTATATATTATTATTATTATTCTTATTTATTACTCTGTACCTGTGTTACTACACTTTCTTATACAAAAATGGAACAGTTGCAGTTAGATATAAATATTGTACCATAAATAAATGTCTGGAGTGTTCTAACTTACCGAGCTGTTTTAATAAACGATGTACGTCGTCGGTTCAAAGCGTTTTTATTAAAATAAATGAAAACAAATAAGAAAACGAGTAGCTGATATTGAGAATACAACACGGCGGGGGGGACGGAGGCGGCAAGGGGGAAGGGGAGGTGGGAAGAGGAGGGGGAAAGGGGGGAACGCGACACGCTCGCGACGTCTTGTAATGAAACTGACAGTCTTGTTCACCAGATAATATTACGAGTCAGCCATTAATTCAGTTTAGTATTGTTTCTGTACTGAGAGGACCCTGTTGGAGAAGGTCTGGTATGCCGAGCTATAGTTTTAGTTTTATACCTCTAAGTTTTAGCTACAATACTGAATCATCAATGTCACATTCATACTGGATAACATTCAACATAATATTAGCCTATACACGCCTCACTGCTGAGAATGGAATCTTCCGATATTTATAAAAGTTTCATCCTAATTTCCACACGGTTGCAAATTGCAAATTACAATGAAAATGAAAGAAATAAAGAGAGAAAGATAGAGATAGAAAGAAAGAGATATATATAGAGATAGGTAGATAGAAAGAAAGAAAGAAAAAACATAGATGTATTTCTCACAAACAAGATAAAAGTATGTAGCACACGAATGACAAGGTGAAAGAAAACATCATTGAAAAACGCAAGAGTTGCCCTGGATTAGATATTGAGCCCGGCATGGCGATAGACTCGCTTCCTATTAGATTTAGAACGGCAATAACTTCCGTAACGTGTGCGTGGCTAAATTTCGCCACTGCCTTTTCATTCAAGTATACAACGGTGAGAATTTTTCAAATTACTAAAACAAATTTAAATTTCTCAGTGAGAATATAAATGTACTAAAATTAAATGAATAAACCCAACAGTCACATACATCCTGACTCCATTTAAAGAACAATTAATAAATTTTGTATCGTGGGTATCATACACTGCGAGAGATTTTCAGGCCTCACAGACACTCAAATCCGAGACAAATACAACAAGTATTTGTCTGACCTCTAACCTCAGAAAACCTGTCATGGTGCGGGGATCGAGAGGCCACCTCTCTTTTTACAGCTATCGTCTAACCATCTGTGCCACAGAGACTGTCAAAATTAGACATGATATTATACGAAAGCAAACATTGCGAAATACAGCGATATAATGAAAATCAGAGCGTCGGGTACGGAACGCGGTGCGCGGTGCTCGTGTCGCCGCGGGATTAGCGTCGACTGCCATCCACAGACACCAGGCCGGGAATTGTTACGGGCTACTAGGAAATGTAAATCTTCAGCATTTGATTTTTTATATGGCTCGGCAAAGTAATTGAGCACCTGATAATGTAGGTAGAAAATAGATGATAATATATCATCAAAAAACTAAACCATGCAGGGTTCTTTGAAATCAATCTTAAGTTGGTAGATATTGTATTTGGGAATTTCATTTACGACTATGTGCAATGAATAGATTTGAATATAATATACTGGGTATCTCAAGACTGCTACCGAAAACGAAGCCGGGTGGTAGTTTTAGTGACTACAAACACAACTAAAAATTTCGCAAAGAAACGCGACAATTATTTTTTATGTTTTTTTAAATATCGTAATTTTTGGGCGGTAAATCCATAGTTTTTGCTAAAATAATAATTTAAGTCTTTTATACCTTAGAGTATTTATAAAGAAAGAGAATACACTATTATTTTAGGAAAAAAATGACAATTTATTTACCACCCAAGTATGGCGATAGGAAAAAATAACAAAAAAAAAATTGTCGCTGTTTTTTGCAACATTTTCTATTGCATTGTATCTGAAGTCGTTTAAACTACCACCCGGCTTCGTTTTCGGTAGCAGTCTTGATATAACCTGTATTTGATTCTAACTCTATATGGAATCTATAAGCAGCCATTAATTGTTTTACTAATATTAACGATAATACTTAAAATATAATAATAAGAAACAACTCCAGTGCCTCTAAAAGACTCTTTAAACATCCTTAACTCATCAAAATTTTCCTTCAGTGTCAAAGGCGGTGCTTAGTTACTGTCTCGCTCCTCGATACACCTCTTGCCCTCAAAAGAGGCTAAAGTAGTTGCTACACGATATCGATGACGCGGAATAATGGCACCGGTACAAGGAGCAAGGAAATTGGATAAACTGCGCTCAACTTCATGAAAGAAACAACATCTCACAACTGTTCGCGTGTTTGGGACAATCGGCGATGTTTTAATACGGGAAAGTTTCTGTATATAGTGCGGGTTATAGTTAGTATGTTTTTGTTAGTACATACATTATTTAAACGCACCTGCCTTGCGTGCGCGGTTGTACTATGACACGATTACAAGTGGTCTCGGGTTCGAATTCCTAGGTTTGCTGAAGTGATAGATGATTTTCTATTGATTTTATTAATCCGGAGTCAGGATTTTGAGATTGGAATGAGAGATTGCCCGATATGGCGATAGGCTCACCTTATCCTGTTATTGGACGGACCGCACAAGGCGAAACGTGGGTGCCCTCAAAGAACCTCTGCCTTCTTCTTTTTCGAATAAAGGCCTAATTTGATGTATTACGTACTATACGAGCGTGCACACATTTGCGTGAGTCACCATGGCTATTTTGTGAACGATGGTTAAGTTAAGGAGAAAATGCTGAAGGAATAATAATGGTAGGTTACCATATCGCACCTTTAGAATTAGAGTTATCAAACTAAAAAATCTTATTTTTTAGGAAATGTTCATTAAATATTTGTAACATGAGAATTTTATGAATAAAGATTCATCTAGAAGACCGATCTATACATTTTTCTGCCTTTCATGCGTTAAAAGGTCCTTATCTAATAACTGGTCGATAGGTCATTTTGAACCAAAATATATATTTTTTAATAAAATATATAAAAATATATAAGTGCGTGGTGGCCTGTTGGTAAACGGACCAGACGCGGCTGCCAACATGTTCACGGTGGTCGCGGGTTCAAATCCCAGGGCACACCTCTGACTTTTCGGAGTCATGTGTGTATTGATAGTCAATCACCACGCACTAAAACGGTGAAGGAAAACATCGTGAGGAAACCTGCATACCATAGCGATTCATAAGAATTTATATGGTATGTAAGTCCGCCAACTCGCACTGGGCCAGCGTGGTGGACTATATGGCCTAACCACTCTCAATCGTAATCTCGATTGTAGAGTAGGCCCGTGCCCTGCAGTGGGACGTATATGGGCTGATCCAGATCCAGATATATTTTTTTGATTAGGTCAGTCTAATTCTAAAGATGCGATATATTATCTGGACGTAATGGGATTTCAGTTACTATAGGGGGATACTATTTTTCTTATATACTTTGAAGCACCCACTAATGATGTCAGAAGTGGCTATAAATAAATTTATCGGACGGTAATGGCTTTGTTATCGTTGAGTTATTACGATGTTATGATATTTAACAGCTAACTTAGGAGTGGATATTTTCATTATTACCCATGTATTTGTATATATGTAATATATATTGGTATATTTTCTCTTTTTTATTGCACAGAATGGCGAGACGAGAATGCCGTTCACCTGATGGTAAGCGATACTACCGCTCATGAACAGTATCAAAACCAAACAACACCTTAAATTACAAAAGCAATGCTTGGAATTCTACTGCGCTCGCCATCCTTAGATACAAGGCAAGACGTTAAGTTTCAATATGTCCAATAGTTACTCTGACTACAGTGTCCTACAGTGTGTACACATATGAGAGACCAACTATCAGTAGTCTATACAGGTAAGACCAGGGTCTTTGGCACCCTCAAGAACTAGTTGTAATAACTTCTTATGGCATTTTCTATATGATTTGATTTTGTTTCCGGAATAACTTTCCTGGGAAGGTGTATACTTATAACATGACATCAAGCAGTAAATAGCATATTCAGTTGTTTAACTGTTTAACTATGCGGTATGTTTTATTGATTACTGCGGGTCCAACAGTGTATCCATTTAACAAGTAAACAGTTTGTAACAATGGCTCACGAGTGGCGCGGGGAGGTCGGGGCTGCAAAGAACCCTTGTCGACGTGGAAGTGCCCGCCGCAGCGTTATTAAAAATTCAATTAATTTTGTGTAAAATGGAAACGTTTTAATATGCGTTAGTGACGAGTCACGCCGGCACAAAACACCGAGGAGAATAGGCCAAAATGGGTCGGTCTGAGGCCCCACCCCGCGCTCCCCTCGCTCCCCTGCGGTTACCGCGCGCTCACACTAAGCCTACACAAGACTTAGAACCTGAAAATCCAGTTAATTATTTTACAGTTTCATACATAAGTGATGGAGTGAACAATGTTTGTGAGCTTGTTACGGAATTATTCTCTTTACAATTGAATTTACAGGAAATACACTACATTTTGTGGTAAGTCCAACTAAGCCTACTATATAATTGTCCATCAGGAATATAACAATGTTAATTAAACACAATTCAATGTCCTTTACATTCTGATATATGCATTAGATAGATAGTTTCCTCTTTTAAACCTAATGTAATTGCAATGTTCTGACTACATTCTCACTTAAATGTGCCTCGTTATATTTAATTTTATAATTGGAATTGGGACTACCTAAGTCCAAATTCCAAGTGGCCCTTTCTAAAGTTATTTGTACTAATTACAAATCAAAATTCTAAGCATAATTTTGAACAAATGTTCAATATACCGAGTCGCGTCGCAAGTGTGCGCGCGCCCGGCGCAGTGACGCTGCGCATTAATAAACAATACGCTTTTGTGTCGGCTTTAAGTTCGCTGAAAAATTACATACAAATTATGCTCAGCTCCCGGTGAGTCTCGCGGAAACTCTCCCTGTATAAACTCTCGTCTCTCCCCGCTTCGTCTTACGTGGAAACTAACATGCAGCCTCATTGCACCTTTGTACGCAGTTAAAAACACTATTTTGTAGCCACGTGTAAAACACAGGTCGTCTTTTATGTTTAAATTTACCTCCTGTCTTAGGAATATGTTTCGTCAGAGGATAATATTTTACCGCGCTTTAAATAAAATTCCACTTAGAAATATATTTTCGCTTTTTATACAGCTTAGTTAGAGTTTTGTTCCTACAGAAACTAATTCAAATATTAATATAACCGATCTTTATCTGATCAAATAATAGAATCAACGTAAGGTAAATATTAATTAGTAAAAATAATTAAATTTCTTGAAGGTTAAATCGCCGTAGCTGCTTTAATTGTGGCTGATAACGGTCGCACAAGTCACGGAAGAAAAGGACCGAAATTAAAATTATGAAGTTTTCCTTCATTAATCAAAAGCTCATGACAAGGCATCGAACCTGCACCACCGGCCGCCATTAATCAACATATCAGAACGAGTTGGCGCAATAAAAACTCATTATAATGAAGTGACGAGCCTTTTTTCATTTTCAACTGATTTATGTGAAATTGTGCTAAAACTTGTAAACAGTGGGCGGTGTCATTAATCTTAATTTCGTCATTCACAACGATTCGGGGTTGACGTGACAAGAAATTGGAGGTTGCCGGGAATTTCACCAGTATTTTTTTTGGGTTAATGGTTTTGTTGCACCTCATGAATAATATTCGCATGAAAAGTCGATGGTGTTTAGAAATTACATTGTGTTGGAATAAATTAATAGTTGACCTTGGCGCTACAATAATATATTAACCATAAATATAATCCTCCCAAGAAAGCAATTGCTAAACATAAGAGTCACTCTCGGATTTCTACAGTGATTTATTGAAGGAGATTCATTTGCAAGTTTTTGTAACCTACGTCTCTCGCTCACCTTACTTGCGCAACTCATATCTATATATATAAAAATGAATGTTTCTTTGTATGTCATCGATGAACTCAAAAACTACTGGACCGATTTGCCTTATTTTGGTCTTGAAATATTCGTGAAAGTCCTGGGAAGGTTTCAGGAGTGAGAAAAATTGGAAAATTTCTAAGGAAGATACTAAATACCTTTTTTTGGGTATCGTTCAAGCGTGCTACGTCCAGCTAATATAGGATGATCTTTGTTTTTTGGTGGTTATAAGTGTAGGTATTAGAATAAGCACTCACTTCCAGGAACTAACAATAGTATATTTTATAATTTAACACTTAATACATTCAGAGACAGAGTAAAATTATAATTATGCGACTCGGAGCGAGATGTACTCGTGACGAGAGATGGCAGACTGTCCTTTCATCCAAATAAACCGACCCTTTTATAGGACTACCCGAATGAGGATCGGTGGGGATAAATCGTACAGAAAATATATTTAAGCCATAAAATAGGGTCTATCCTTTCAACTTAAAATTAAGGTCTGCCCAAACATCTGGGCTATTGTCCAAACCGAAAGGTTTACCCAAACATGTGTACTATTGTCTAAAAAACATAAATTTGTTGCCAAAGATTTCCGCCACTAAAGAACTTAACTATAATAATACAGTTTTATTGCCCCGGCATGAACGGGCCATTACAATTAGGAAACAATAATTTAGCACAGCATCTTTTTAACTAATATTACACAATACGGTACACAAAAATTCTTACTTTAATAAAACGACTCGCAGATGTTAAACATCTGCAGTCATATCTTAAAATGAAATGCGTGTTTAAATAATGTTCAAATTACAAATAATAAGCGTGTTATTTTATAAGCTAAATCTAAGTTGGCGTATTGCTACCGCCACAGTTTATTTGACGGGAGACGTAAAAGACGGTCAAGCTTCAACTACCATCCAACGTAAAATGATCTATCTTTCCATTTTCTTTCATTGACGGCTGACGAAATAGAACAAAATTCAAAAAATGTGTACATCGTGTATACAATATTATCTAGATACGGCGTCTTGCGCGTAATTTTGTTAAATGTGAAATAAAACGATGTCCATATCTACCAAAATAGCCCATTGTTTTTTTAGATTATTGCAACAGTTTTAAACAAGGTATACTCTATCGAAGCGTTTTGCCGAAGTACACCAAAATATATCTAATTATAATTTTTCGTTTTCATAAAGGACATTGTTTTTTGAATTGATTCTTTTAGATGCGCTGGGGGACACATTTAAATTCCGCATTAGTATTGTTTTCAGGCTCAAGATAAAAAAAATATTGGTACGTTGATGCCGTATCTAGACATTATAATGAAACGATATGCAGTTTTATATTTTTAAATATTTGTTTTATTACTTACGTCACCTGGTAAGGCAGTATGAAGGTTTTATTAATTTGTATATGGTAACGTACTAGACGCGACTGCCAACAAGTTTACGATGGTCACGGGTTCAAATCCCAGGGCACACCTCTGACTTTTCGGATTAATTTCTACGCGAAATAAAATCCGCCAACCCGCATTAAGCCAGCGGGGTGGACTATATCTTCTTCTATAATATAAAAATGAATCGCAAAATGTGTTGGTAAGCGCATAACTCAACAGCGCCTGGACCAATTTGGCCAATTATTTTTTTTCAATGTTTATTATTACTTTATTACTAACAAAAAGTAATGGCGTGCAATATTATTTGGAAAAATAGCATTTTGGTGCTGAAATAAGGGAAGGAATATTGGATGGACATTAAAAAACGCTAAAGTTTTTAATGTCAAAATTTCATAAAGCAATCTTTATATGTACACGTATATGGGGAGACGGGATATAATAGAGTGGAAGGTACGGGAGAGGGCTGGGATAGCTGACAGATTTGATAGGACGAAATGTAAATGCACGTTATAAGACGGGATGGATAATAAAGAGAAAGGACGGGACGGATCGGCAAGAGACTGAACAGATGGATGAGATGGGATTGAGCTGGACAGTAGGACAGCTACGTCAAGTTTAGTTATACAAGAGTTTATACGAAAAATAACATGTATTTGGTGTGGAGTGGAATCAAAAAATATATGCACCCAGGCGAAGCTGGGCCGGGCCGCTAGTTCTTGTATAAAAATAATTAGAGAAGCATCAAAATAATCCAGAACTTTTAGCACCAAGGAATTTAGCCATAAGACTGATGGCCTAAGGTACTGCAATTCGTTAGAATAGAGAGCAAACACCTACAAGAGCAGCGGGAAGTTTCCACATACAATAAAAATGTGTAGAGCGGTGGAAAATTTTGATCTCGTCGGCGAGTACGCTATTTGTATACCATTACATACACTGTTAGATGCATTGCACTATAAAACATCACTATAAGAAAATTTCAGAGGCAAAAACGTGTTACACGTCTGTGCCAATATAGATGATAAGGAAAAAAGTTTACACAACTTCTCAGAATTAACCATATACTACATAATATTAGTTGGCAAGTACCATTGCATTATTTCGCTTGTCCCGAGACGTCAGTGGCAACCCACTTGAGTGCATTAGTAGTCGTAAAGACGTGCTTTATATGTAACTGTGCTGCTCACTCACGTATTCTGCGAGGGGTACCCCCCTTTTCCTTGTATACCCCCCGCTGTCATGCACTCGTCACCGCGAGACGTCAGATGTGTCAGATACGACAGTTTGTGTCAGACGATGTCAGACAGTGTCAGAAGGTGGCAGAATAAAGCTCAGAACAATAACTAAAGTAGAATAAGGGGTGTACTCGCGCGAACAGAATTCATTGTCACTAGAATAATGCGCGGTGTCACGTTATTGTGGATACGAGCTGCTTTTTCGGTTATTTTGTTTCTGCGCTTTATGGAAAACTGAGGCGGGCGTGTTATTGTTAATACAACCTAAGACATACACCATATTTTACAAACTCATTGACGTCGCATTGCATGTATGGCTAGATTATTATTAAAGAGGATGTATGCTATTATTTATCAATAACTCTTTGCTTGATATGGTGATAGACTCGCTCCGTATCACATCTTTAGACGGACAATGCATGGTGAAACTTGCGTGCCACGGTTACAACTTTGCCTACCCCCTCTAGGAAAAAGCGTGAGTTGATGTATGTATGTATATGTAATGGTTAGATAATTACATATTTTGTTTGTATGGTTATTTCTTGCACTGTATAGAGATACAGTTAAAAATTACACAATAAATTCTTGCATGTAATGATGGAAAGAAAGGATAGTCTAAGGCGTATATAAAATAATACAAATATACAATGAGGCCGCTTACCCAATCAGAAAAGGTATTGCGATAACTAAATATGACAACTACGCGTTAGCATATACATCAATATCAGATAACCTCTATGTAATCTACTGTAATATATTAAAAATTCATAAACATTTTTCCTGAAAGTATATGATACAAATTTCAATGTAACTGCAATGAAATATTGGAATCTTTATATTCTTCTTCTTCTACCTGGCTATCCCGGTACTACCCTGGCTGGATATCCCGGTCGGTGCCAGGGTCCGCCTTCCGGCAAATTCTCCTCCATTTCGCCCGATCTTCGGCATCCTCAATAATCTTTATATTATGACATAAAAATATTTTCACGAAGTTTTAAATTCACTTCGCTCCATTTTTTACATAAATGAATGAATGTTATGTTGTGTGATGATTTCACGACCTTTAAGGATAGGAATAGAGGAAATTGGAAGGATGAATATTTGATCACCCAAAATACACATAATATATTTTTCTAAGTAACCACCGCACCACTACCGCATTGTCTATTTTTCCCGTTAAACGGCAGTGTGATTGCACTGTTGTGTTTCGGATTGAAGGACATTGTGGCCAAAGTAACTACTGAACATATTAGGCTAGGTCAGGATGGCGAGCGCAGTGGAATGCCAAGCATTACTTTGTAATTCAAGGTGTTGTTTGGTTCTGCTACTATTTATGAGCGCTCGTATCGTTTATCATCAGGCGAACGGCATGCATTCATTCTTGCTTCGCATTCATTGCAATAAAAAAATAAAACTATAATAGGCCCTGCAAACGAGCACACAGGTCAACTGATGGTACGAAATAACTGCCGTCTATTAACACCCACAACGCTTGTACCATGGCTGTGTTACCGGCTCATGAAATTGGGAGGAGAGGGGGAAGGAGTAAAGATAGAATAGCTAAAAGGATATTGAGTATCCGGCAAATTCACTCACAGAACGAAACTTCATAGTAAAACGGTATGATAAATATCCAATATCCAATAATTACTGCAACGGGTTATAATAAACATCAATAACTAGTCTTCAGTAACCATTCCTGCTAGTAGAAACATTTACTTTCCGAAAGGTTTCTAGAGATACCAACAGCGTTGTCTCATACTGCCCGAGGGAATTGCATCCGAAAGCTTCACACTAGAATGATGTCAACTTGAAAGGGGTCGTAGTGATATGTGGTTCAAAGGCCAGTAGAGTAAGAAATATTACCCAGTGTACTAAAAAAGGGAGGTTTAAAAAGAGTATAAAAGGTTGCTGACGTTAGAGGACATAAACACGTGCGCTGACACGTTCTGTGCGGGCTATATTACGTTCGTATTATTACCCATTTTGCTGTGTAAGCGATTTCGCAACAAACACATTGTTACGACTGAATCTCATGTTAGGCAGGGGTCATAGCTTTGCCTCCACCATTTTGAAATTTGCTTTATTTACTATCCAGTTGATATTTAATATTTATTACATTGTTAGATATCAGAACGAGTAATTAAAGTATCCATAAATCGTCATCAGCTACAACAATCGGGAATATAATTAATACAAAATGTTCGAAGTAACAACATAGAATTGCCTCCTTACCATTTCGTTAATTATTAGGAATCAAACTGTGTTTATAATCAACTTGTTTTAATTTTTTTAAATGAGTTTCATCTTATTAATTGTTATTATTATCAACCTAACTTTCAACTTTAAATAGTATTGAAAATTGAAATAGACTTTACTGGAGAATTTTCTTAGCGTACCATTGGCGCCGCTCAGTTTCTTGTTAATTTTCCACTTTATGATAGAGTGAACGTCCGATACTCTTAAATATAGCATACAATTTTATTTATATCCATATAATACTTGACTGAAGCCTCATAAACTTATGAATACCCGTAATTTTATTTATATGATAGCTAATTATACTAAAAGAGTAGACAATAACCGAATAACCTCGAAAGCGTGGGACCAGCATAAACTGAAATTCTGCGAAATTATTTTTGCGTAGAGTGGACGTCCGTTGCCATGGCAACGTGTATTACTCAAGGGTTCTAAGAAGCGTCCTCAGTACTAATCGCCATTTCCAGCAGTCGATTATGTACATTGTGACTCAGGGGATCATCTCGTGTAACTCTAATTGGTCCGTATGTTGAATGTCGAGTCTATTTCGAGCGGGTCTTATTGAAATATTTCTTTATGTCTGAAGCATCTGTCCGATTAGTAAGAGCGTCGTTAGATGAAGGTTTACTCGAAAGGCGAAGTTATGTAAGAAATATTAGGTTTAGATTCATTTTCTGTGAATTGAATAATTGTTGTGATGTCGAATAATAGGATTGTTTAAAAAAAGAAAAACGATATGAATTTACTATTTGAAAAAGTTTCGTATGACTTTTGATAAAAGTAATTTATTTATTGTAGCATGTTTCCGTGTTATTAGTTTTTGATAGAGCAGAGGTGTCCAACCTTTCTCAGTCCGCGTCCCGTAAGCTGATTAATATTTTTGGTGTCCTGACCTATTAGGCTAGTCGAAATATATAAGTATAATGATAGTAATTAGGTAGATAAAAACCAAAAAATGAAATCCAGCGAGAGCAAATTAATTGGTAGCAATGTGTTCGCAGTGCACTCTTTAAGAATAAGGACCCTCTGAGGTAGGTGTATATCTGAACAATCCTAGTGAATATTAGGCACTTGGCTACACAAAAATAAATTGGTACTAATTAGGTTTAGTCACTATAAAAGAAATTAAAAATATTAAATAATAAATCTTAATCATCTATTAAAATATTAGTTTTATTTCTCTCTTTATTATACCATGTGTCAATAACGTTTTCACAGCCGACAGCCATCATCAACACTAAAGTATTGGTCATTCAATAAATTGCTGTGAATCAAAATAATTACCCAATTCTCCGGTCTGGTAAATTGTATATTTGAAGTTCTCAATTTGCTCCTCGTTCCCTCGAGACCAAAACGTTAATTTCTTATTTTGATTTATTTATTTATATAATTTCGTATTAGTATGTTATTTAAAACCATATGTTATACCCATTTGTATGAAATAAATACACAGTACTAATGAATACAGAATCTGTCCTCCGATATAAACATCGCTCGTAAATAGCGACCCAATTGCGACGCGTGCGGAATACATATACATCGCTCCTCAAACGCGCCCCGCCGATTACGTATCATTTGGGCAAGTGCACGCGTGGGACGCATACCAACCTTACACTACTGGGTAGTACTGGACAGATACATTGGTACCACCGCACTGTCTATTCCTCCCGCCAAACAGCAGTGTAAATGCACTGTTGTGTTTCAGATTGAAGGACATTATAGCTCAAGTAACTACTGTACGTATTGAGACATAACATTTTGTCTCAGAATGGTGAGCACAGTGGAATGCCAAACATTGCTTTGTAGTATTTGACAGCCTCCGTGGCGCAGTTGGTTAGACGCCGCCTGTGAAACGAGAGGCCGCGGGTTCGATCGCCGCACCGAGAGAAATGTTTGTGCGGCCCACAAATATTTCTTTCGGGTCTAGGTGTCTAGTTCCTGATACCCACGACACAAGACTCGATCTTAGTGTGGGGTCAGGACTATGTATGTGACTGTTGGGTGTATTTATTTATTTAATTGAAGGTATTGGATCAGTTACTATTTATAAGAGGTCGTGTCACTTACCAGCAGGCGAATGGCATGTTCGTCTCGCTATTTATTGCAAAAAAAAGTTAGGACTCTACTGGACACTCCGTAGTCTTCAGTAAATTAAACCAAGAAATCAATATAAGTCATACTAAGTATAGAAAATATTTTGTATATAGAGATTAAGTTCTATGTGTATTGACTTGTCATAAGAGCTCCTTAATAGCCTACACAACCAATAAATACATTGCATTTCATTTCATTTCAGACATAGTCAGACACTCCAGACTTCTGCGGACACTGCTGCAGTGAGTGTGAGTGAGCTGACACACAAGGAGCTAATGAGGAACGACACTTGTGTAATAATTCGTAATAGTTGCGGCACTGGTATGAATATGAGTAGGTTGTATGTACATGTGATTGATTATCAATACATACATGACTCCGAAAACTCAGAGGTGTGGCCTGGGATTCGAACTGCGACCACCGTGAACATGTTGGCAGCCGCGCCTGGTCCGTTTACCAACAGGCAACCTCGCACTATAACTATAAGTAAATTACTTGAAAGTTTAACATCGCCGACGAAAGTAACAATGTATGGAGCGCGCAGGTATAATGGCCGCCAAGCCGCGTGCGATGCAAATTAATTTCTTACAAGATGGTGGCGAGTGCAGTCTACAAACTTGGGCTTCAGGTTGCGCAGTAAAGCTTCATACGAACTGTGATACAATGTTTACTATATTTAAAATCTGGATACCAATGACCATGCACAATGTTAGATAACCTGTCATACCATATGTCAAAATTTGAAATCTACCGGTGTTAAAATTTTATATTATTAATTTTAGTATCAATAAATGAGGGGATGACTAACACCTCAGTACGCCCCGTGATCACAAAAGATAGTAAATACTTAATCGAATCAACGGAAAGATAAAAAAATGCCAGGCTTTAAGTGAATCTCAGGGATAAATTCGTAAAAATAGTTTTATTACATGAACATAATGGTTACAGTTTGAGGAGAGCGCCAACTGCCAGCAACTTAGTCTTCAGTACAACACAGCACTGCTTACATTATCGAGACGCGTACTGCCGAACTACGAATAAACTGCTATAGAAACTTTTGTACTCGAGTTTGATGCTCAGGTGAGGTAAAGTGCTAATATATCGAAAATGTTGATGTTAGCTAGGGGATACAATAATAAACGCAAATGAACACCTATAGCTTAGTGATCAGTTGCAAATATTGAATTAACTAAATTAGTCAATTAATTTTATTGAATTATTTAGCTTTTATTTCTAGCGAGATAAAAACTACAACTTACCAAGAACTAGATTATATATGCGATTCATATGATATGATAAGGGCTGTTAATAACTGGATAAAACCAAGCGAAATCTTTCAAACTCGACTCATTTGGGTGGTTTAATATGAAGTAGGACGTGCTTGCCACCATAGGTATTTGGTTCTAAGTAATTTCTTTCGCAAAACAAAACAGCTAATCTGCATGTAAAACTACTCCATTTAAGCCGATGCATTGGTAAGTACTAAATATTTAAATATGATTTAACGACTCAACATAAGCCTCTACAGTTGAAATTTTAAATTTAGTAATTGTCATATGCGTTCGGATAATTCTGCACGTCATAATTATTTGCAATATATAGGCCATCGTTTAATCATATTGCGAATAATCGGACATAACAGCATCAGTGTAAGCGGATATGAATAAACGCCGACTGTCCGTGATTGTATGAAGCAAAACCGGTTTATTTTCGCACTAATTCTATGCGAATCCTAAATGTAACACACATGCGTAACTAATAGAGGAGCCCGTACGCAGTCGACTTTTAGTCATGTATTAAACTCTAAGCAAATCACTTATTTTTTTTGAAAACTTCTGTTTTAATTGAGAACATACACTGTTATTTGTCCATTATTTGTCCTGGTCATACGTCAATGAATTTCACCCTGACTCTATCAGGTACTAATCTAAACGCCATTAATGGCACTCCCATTTCAGCGAACGTATGTTCATCTCATATGGCTGAAGACGAGTGGGAAGGCCGTGCAATCCATATGAGAATTTTCACACAAACACACAAAGAGCCTGAGACATTGCAGTTCATAGCTAATACAAACTGGTGTCGAAACGATGTTCTTAATTTAAAAGTGGATATTGTGCGCATGCCTTTAAAGCTAAACAAACATGAAAGAGGAAATCGGGTTGAACACACGCATCGCACATTAGTCCAGCGATTCATTATCACAATTAGCGTTATATTATTAACAAGCATGTTATTCTGTCCTATTAAACGGAATAATAAATGAACGAGCAATTTTGCAATATAATACTTTGAAAATGTATCGCCACGTGGACACGAATTACTGGAGATAATTAATTCAATTATATTGAATAATACATTTTATATTAATATAAAATTCTGTCTGCGCCCTGTTATTGCACATACACCTAACCACCCGCATCCCCTGTCTCCCCTACATTAAATAATGTTTGCAGTGCTAATTTCATTTTTTTTATTGCAAATAATGTTGAGACAAGCTTGCCATTAGTCTGATGGTAAGCGATATAATAGCTCATGAATAGTAGCAAAACAAAACAACACCTTTTATTACAAAGCAATGCTTGGCATTCCACTGCGCTCGCCATCGTGAAACATAAGATGTTATGTTTCAACAGGTATGTCCAAATGTTACTCTGGCTACAATGTCCTACATACCGAAACACTACAATGTATTTACACTGATCTTTGGTGAGAGAAATAGACAGTCCGTTGGTACCTACCCAGGCAGCCTCTCAGATATGAGAGACCTACCTACCTTTAAAATATTGACCAAATACAAATTTTCTCCTCGCGTTCAGTTTCCTTCCCTACTCCTCCCATTTTTAAAAGCCATGGCAATGGCAAGGAATGGCATCTAGGACCCTGTATAAAAGAAGTTCATTGGTTCACTCTCAACAAGATGAGCCCTTTATTTGTTTGCCGAAACTGTACTATATACCTATTAGCAGCAATGAAGCGTTATTAAAAACATTATACTTATAAAACCGAATGTTTTAAATAACCTGTTTATCGGAGGTGTTCCCTTATATTCCAAAATCCACACCACGACAAAAAGACAATCCAATCCACGGCAAAAAGTTATATAATTTTATTTTAAAGGCAAACACGACCAGCTCTTTCTGTTTATTCTCATCCACAGAATAATATTATTTAACTACTTTACCCAAATTGAATTACACAGCAAAAATATTGCAATATTCCACGAAATAATTACATTTTCGTAGGCATTATTATTATAGACAGAAGTAGTACTTGAAAAAACAATATTATTGAAACGTTCATATTATAATAGTTATAAATGTTTGAAATTTTTTGCACAAAACTCGTTTTGCTGCTAACAAAATGCGTCAATTGTTTAATCCGACGTCATAATTTGCAGAAGTTGTATCTGAGCAACGTATAATTAATAGGTGCTTAACGTTAATTATTCCTCGGAATCACAACAAAAATGTCTCGATAACTTTTAACGCTCATTATATTTTCATTTTTTGCTGACATTAAAGCGAGGGAAAAGGTCAAATCTTTTTGAAAATATTTAATATTTATATTCATTATTTAATTTTATTTGAGTGTATTATATTAAAATGAATCGCTTTTTCAGTCCCTTGGCAATGTATGTGAGTTACGAATTGCACCCTAGGTATATTACTTTAGGTGATTACATTAAAAGTATATTTTATGATCGATGCCGAGATTACGCTAACGTAAAGACTTTTCTCCTTAGACGAAATAAAGGCGAAGAGCGGTGGGGATCACTAAAGGAGCCGCGGGTTATTTCTATGGGGATATTCGAGATAATTTTATCTTTAAAGGAATAGCTATGAGTTCAAATAAAGACTATTGAGAGGCCACCTAGGTGGGTACCACTGCAATGTGTATTTCTCCCGGCAAAGAGCAGTTCAAATACACTGTTGTGTTTCAAATTGAAGGACATTGTAGCCAGAGTAACTACTGGATATATTGAGACTTTACTTCTTATGTCACAGGATGTCCAGCGCATTGGAATGCCAAGCAATGCTTTATAATTTAAGGTATTTGGTTGTGCTACTGTTCATGAGCAGTAATATCACTTACCATCTGGCGTACGGCATGCTCGCCTAGCCATTCAATGCAATTAAAAAAAAATTGCAGCCGACGAACTTACATGCGAAGGTGAATGGTAGGCAAAGTTAAAGAGTGCATTAAAACTCAGCTTTCAACACTCTAAAGATCTATCGCTTTTTATAACGTGATAGTCTGTCTTTGAGATGATCGACTCTTTTTTAATTCTTGTATTGACTCTATTACGTTATATTTTTGTAAGAAACAAAGATTCAGCCTTTTTTTTTAACAAGTATAAGCCGTGTATTTAACTTATTCCAACTAATTTAGAACAAAAAAAAAATTACATACACACTCATTGTATGCCCATTCTGCTATGAAACTTAGGTGCAAAGATTTGTCTCTCACAATGAAAGCTACTTTGTGTAGAGTAAAATATACATTTTCGATAAACATAATTGCGACCCAAGCCCTGAGTTCTTAGAGAAATGAATTTGAAGTCAAAATATAATTTTTGTTTTTGTCTTCGGCTATGTGAAGATAATGTAAAATGTGACGATAATTGCATTACTTTATATAAATCTGTATGTCTGTATATAAATCTGTAATAAAATGTGAAACGTTCATGGACAATTCATAAAAAGGGGATAATGATTTTTAAGGAGTATCAGTTTCGGGATCAAGGATATTTTTTACCGATATAGTGAATAGGCAGAATAACCTTTGAACCGAAATAACAATGCTGGAAAGATGTTAAGTTAGATTATCAGCTAAAAAGGATTATTATATCATCGACATAAATACTAAATACCATCAACTTAAGCCTATTTCCTTAGAAGGTAGATAGTGGTGTTAGGACCCCAATATACAATAACTACAAAAATAAAACTAATATTTTTTTATACTGTTCCTTCCCTACACGAGTTCGTGAACTATTTTTATACTTCCCGTGAACTCAAATGTCAAGGGCTCAATATTAATTATATATTGTTGCAAATTCATCTTCTGTTATTGCTAGCAAACCTTTACAAATGAACATTGTATTGTCCGGATGCCAAATTGTCTGCGAGCGGTCACTCACCCGGGGAGTGACTCGGTGGAACGACCTTCTGTAACTATTAATACAACTGGGATGACCATGGTAATCCTTGGAGATCTATTTTCAGTGGTGGGCTTTCAGTGCCTGAAGAGAAAGGCAGGTAGTATTTTCTTATTATGTGTCAACTTTCAATTAAAAAAAAATATCCCCAGCTTCCGTGGTACAGTTGGTAAGACGTCGCCTGTGAAACAAGAAGCTGCAGGTGCGATCGCACCGGATAAATGTTTGTGCAGCTGACAAATGTTTATTCCGGGTTTGGGTAGCCCCAAAGCCTCTCGTAGTTCCTGATACCTACGACACAAAATTCAACGTGACTGTCGAGTGTTATTGATTTATTTATCTTATTTTAAGTAGTAGAGCCTTGCTGTAGCTCGTTAACAAGAGATAAACCTTTTTTGACTTGGACTATGCTTTTATAAAAGAACATACTATGATCTAGAAATTGAAGGTCAGTCAAAGTCAACTCACGATTTAGAACCTGCCTTCTCAAACGTTTGTGAAATCCACAAATAATATTTGTTTGGGTGGTGCATTTAGTGAGACTGAAAAATCTTTTGTAGCGTACCCACGATACAAGACTTTTATTTAACTTAAATATTTTGAGGACTATAGAGCGTATTTATTTACACCAGTACTCAAACAAATCGACATCAACTACAGACACATCGCTTAACCCTTTCACGTGAAAAACGAACGTATCAATCCATCTAAAACCGTTGACAAACAGTAAAAGGCCCATTAAAACCCGTCGCCGGCGGCACGGGGCCTGTTCGACCCGCCGCCCGCGATGAATCACAATGAGGGTTGGGTCCTGCACTTCACTTGCCGGACCTTTACGATGATTCGCTGTAATGTATGGGACTCGTAAACACTGCGATGTCGCGGCGTTGTCTTGTTCTATTGTAAGTTGTCACGAGATATTTGGATGGTGAAAGCCTTTTTGTTTTGGTACTATAGACCTTATTTATATGTATGTGGTGATTATTTAGTGCGATACTCATATTGTTATCTATAGTTGATTAGTTCGTGCCGTTCTCGTTTGAATACACAATATCTTTCATATTTTCTTCTTCTTTTCCGTTGATTTAATAAGGATATTGATTTGATTCAACGATTATTATAATTAATTCAATTTGTGTATATTCTACGAGATAAACACAAAATGAATCTAAACATAACAGCAAAATGAAAATCTAGTAGCACTTTGGTTACTCTCTCGGTGAGAAAAGCATGACCGAATGTAAAAATAAGCATGAAATTTTACTTGGTTTCGTCTTCAGTAGGCCAGGGTGGTGATATATATGGCCTAACCGCTCTCGATCAAACTCGATGGTAGAGGACGCCCGTGCTCTACAGTGGGACGTATATGGTCTGATACAGTTACTACATAAATAATATAATAAATTAATTTATAATTAATACACCCAACAGTCACATACATAGTCCTCACGGTAAGATCAATTAAGTTTTGTGTCGAGGTTATCAAAAATAACGAATACTTTTCGATCTCAAAAACTCACAGACCCGAGGCAAATCATCATTACTGAATGTAGGTCTGTGTATAGACATGAATGTCTCGTTGTATTGATTCGTTTTATGAATATGACGCCGGCTCGTTCAACTAATACATTTAATGTAACATCAGCTCTTTTCGCGTCTCTCGCAAATTATATTCCTTTTGACTCGTAATAATATAAGCAGGCCAACGTCTCTCCTATCAAATAAGAATTATTTTACTGAGTAAATTTCTGTTAAAGTACTGACAATATTTTAATAAGTGTTATCTTATTTCCTTAAAAATGTGTTTTGGAATTTCTTATTTATAAAATTCATTTTTGACTTGTTAGTTTTTGTCGAGGAACTTATTTTTTGGACAGGAGGGGAACATTTTACGTTTGTACGGTTTATGCTTCATGATTACAATGTTGTCAGACTACCTCTGTAGTGCAGATGGTTGAGAGTCGGCTGTGTAATGAGACATCTCAGGTTTGATTCCTGCGCCGGGACTAATGTTAGGGCTGCCCACATGTTTTGTTTTGAGTCTACGCATTGTAAGTCTGAAAGATATCCCTTAGTTTTTGGTTTCATCGATACAGGGTTTGTGTTGTGGTCATATGACAAATGGCAATGTTATATGACAATGGTCATATGACTATAAAAAAATCACATTCACCAACTTTTATTTGGTACGAGTAATTTCTTCGGTTTAACACTAACTATGAAATACTCAGATTTCTTTTAAAATCTCACTAAATACACTTTTAATATAATTATTGCTTGAAAGTGATTATTTGTCAACAGTCGTTTAGTTTGTATAGCAACAATAGTGAATTTTCTGCCCAGTCTTTCTTATAAAGAGCAGAATATATGTATTTAACAATATTTACAGAAGCGAGCGGCGTCCCGTGTTCGTGCAAAGACGACGAACATAAACGAGTAGAGCCACATCGAATTATCTCGTACTTTGTGTTGTACAGTCTTGTGTGGTCTATATTAGAATATTATAGAACGGACACTGAATAAAATGTAATAGAAAAGTGGAAACCATATCAAAATATACTAGGTATCTCGAGTGGTCGCGTTGTCATTGTCTAGACTTAGTCGACTGTATTAAGACAACACTAGACCTAAATTAGAAACAGTGGTGTGCCAAGTTATCATATGTTAATGATGACCCTGCTTAATTTGCTGCGACATAGCTGATCTCTTAATTATTTATAGGGAAAACGTATCCTGGGTAGTGTGTGAGTTAATCAAATAATTTAATGGACGGAAAATGGCGCACAATATTATGTTTGTAATAAAAAACTGAATTAACATTCTCTTCTTCCCGCGTGTCTGAGGGGTTCATGTGTAGTGCGACACGATGACGAATGTTTGAAAATCGGACGTAAAACTGTACGAATATATCAAAATAAACATCTAAGTATATGATAGGTTTCATAGAGGTATTTTTAAGATTTTGAGAAGCGGAAATCTTTCATCTTATTATATTTATAGTTGACATTCAACGTCCGAACTTTCGAATGTGTGTCGGAGTACAGAGTAGCTCCCTGATTCCTGCTTCCAGTATTTGTTATCACTGCCCGCTCTAGTTGAATACCCCTGTGCGGCTTCTATCCGGGCACGAGGGCGCTCCGTCACCGACGCAGGTGCGCGTCAACATCGTTAGCACTCGCGCTAAACCCAAACGAGTCAACACGAGTTTCAATAAAAAAAACAAATAGTTTTCATTCGACAGACACACACAAGTATTTATTCACTTTACACAGCAAACGATTTATAAATGGTCGCTGTTGACAATCTATTTATTTAGGTTTTTTTGTTTACAGTGAAATATAGAGAAAATAAATTTTAATTATTAAAGCGACGTCCACTGCAGTTTCATAAAGGTTTTAAATTTAAATGCGCTTCTTTGTAATTTGTAATGGACACAAGTTGAGCTCGTGCTGTAGCTAATTATTTTGTATAAAATATTGTACACATAATTTATAAATAAAATAGTCTTGCTAGAGCAAATTATGTTTTGGAGGAGACAAAAAATAATCTTCGCTGAGCGGGTTCTTAGAAGGGATGGGCTACCAGGGGTGCCCTACGCCGTTTCGCCTTGTATTTTCCGTCCCAAGATGTGACAGGGGGCGAGCCTATCTCTATTTCTGGCACAAATTCCTGACTCCGGGCTGATAATTAATAGAAAAATCCAATCTCACTTTGCCTAACCAGTGATTTGAACCCGAGACCTAAGCTTTGTAACCGTACTGTAGTACAACTACGCTACTGAGGCAGTGTGCGAGAGTTAGTCTGGACAAAATATATATGATTTATTCTGCCACTACTTAGTTGTATGTAAACATTGTGGTGCTCAGGAATGTTGGAGATTGTAGCCAATGTAATGACTAATTTTTCAGAGACTTAACACCTAATACCTTAGAATGAAGAGCCCTTTTTTGTGCCATGCAGCGCTCTCTGATTACGAGTTCTGATTAGTTTGCCCACGTTTGTGGGCAAGTGATATTATTAAGCGAGCGAACTGCTGCTTTCATTATAGTAGCTATGAAAAAAATGGTTACTCGATAAAAAACAATGTAGTCGGAGATTGCTAGAATTTTGCTTATATATTTTTTGATATATTTTTGGTTATATTTGTATCAAACAATAACAAACATACAGTTTCCCACTACAATCAATGAATATTGAATTTCATTTATTTCTCCAATATAAATTGCTACAATTACGTTTGAAAAGAGAATAAAAACTATTTTGTATGGCTTCCGATTCTAATTTCTGTTTGTTACTGAATGTTTGAGCAATTATATTGTTAGTTGGCTCGCAACACCCCCCTTCCGTTTATCCCTCGCTCACCCCTCCCCGCTCGTGTTCACTGCACTGTCCACCGCTTTAGACAAGTGGGGATGAAATAATAGCGTTTAGTGCGATATTTAATACGGATTTTGCCTGTGTAAATTTAGCTGGGTAATGTGTCATAACTCATAAGTTATGATAATGCATTTGCTGGTGGATCGTCGTTACCGCCTTTATGCTAGCCACACATGATGGAAACTTACGCCAAAGTGTGTGGCCTGAAGTAACGAGACCAGACGTGGTTGCCAATATGTTCAGGGTAGTTGCGAGTTCGAATCACAGGCTCTCTCATTATGGAATCATATGTGTATTGAGGCACTAAAATAGTTAACGAAAACATCGTGAGGCAACCTGCTTATCATCGTGATTTATTACAATTTATATTTTTATGGTATGTAGTCCGTCAAGCCGCATTAGGCTAGCATGGTAGGCTATATAGCCTAACTACTCTCAACCGTACTCTCGATTTTCGAGGCATGTACATGCAGTGGAATGTTTGTAGACTGATACAGTAAACGACAGTGTGTCGCGTTTCGGGTTCAGACCATAAAGCACAGGAAAGGTATCATTGCGTTGACCGAAAAACCGCGAGAGAGAGCGAGAAAAATCCGCCTATCACTGATGAATTCATGGCAAATAGAGCATTATCTATTAAAATTGTATTACACCTACTATCATGTGCACTGTAGCATATTATTAATAAAATTTGGTTCAGGCGAGAAAAATAATGTTTCAAGCAGAGTGAAACTCTTCACATTCAAGATTTCAAGGGTGTTGACTGACACGATTTCAATAAAATTTTACATTCAGTAAACTTTTTTGTGTACAAAAGGCTTTTGATACAAATTTATTACATTTATGCTGATATCGTCACCCTCTAGACATTTTGAGTGGTTTTATGTCTAAATGTTTTGATTTTCAGATTCTACTTGTCACAGTTCATTGTCATATTATGATAAATTATCATTTACAGCCAAACACTTCTCTATATAAAAAACAATGTACTTCACATCTTATGTATAAACCACCAAGCAAATTCAGACTACAAACATGTCAATGCAAAATTATGAATGGGAGAGTCGTCTCTATCTCCACTCTACCGCTGCGATTCAACTGAACATTTGATTTATACTACGAGGTCCTACGAAGTGCTGGAGTACAACGCCGCGTGCCATTTGTTAGACAAGACAATATATCGGCGGCTGTAGAGCACGTAAATCGCGCTCTCCGCAAATTCAGTTATAAATATCAATTTTAGAACGTTCCAAATTGTGAAAATTGTGTTCCAAATTGTGGCAGTATTAGTTGTTTGTGAGCAAGTTTGAGATAAGTAAATTGATTCAATTTTAATACTCTATTAATTGAAGAATAATCATACTAAAAGTAATGAATGATATCACCACAGATTAATACCAAAAACATTTGGGGACTGGAGATAATAGGAAGAAAGTATGAGAATGAAATAGAAAAAGTTTAAATTGTTCCATATCCAGTAATATGATTCTCAAAACAAAAAATAATATAGCTAGGCTTAACGGTTTTTTTAAGATGATACACCTTCCTTTCCGATATAATATTCGCTTATCACTACAAGACTAACACCCTTTAGTTACACATTTATGCAGTTCCTCTCAAATTCATATAGAATTGATAAAATAATTCATACATTTAAATAAAATTAATAGATTATTAGTTGGAGATAAAATTATGATTAATATTCACATCAATTTATTTAATAATTTACTGCCGTGTAATTAAACTAAAATAATTACTAGACATTTAGCAGCGTATCACTGGTTGGTGTATTTACGCGTCATATCGTGTTAACTCAGTGCACGCTGCAGACTGTAGTATGGATATTAATTAAATATCGGGAGTAATGGCGCATCCTGAATATTCTACACATATTATAATCCCGTCCTCCTCCTATGTATTGTATGATTTTCCCTGCCTGAGATTTGAAATTATTTAATCACAATAATAATTACAACACCTGTGCTCTGTGTAACCTTCACCTACAATTAATATATCAGTTCCTCATATAGTACTTTCTCTACAATAAGAGACCAATTATTTTATCAAAGTTACTAAATATCACACAATTTTCTCTTGACATCCCTACGTGAAAGTAATATATTGAATCCACAATTGAATCACTACAACACATATTGCGAACTCATAACCTCTATTTTTACAGCCAATTTCTTAACTATCTATACCACAGAGTCTATACAAAAGACAATCTGTCCACCTTTGTATTCAGAGTAACTCGTAGTTAGTAATTATTCTAAATAAGCATCAAAATACAAGATATCCCCGCAGTATTTATGAAAAAAGTCGTTTGCTATTAGCGAGCATTGAAGTCGGCTAAGTGATTTACGCAACAAGGCGTGCGATGAACTGACAGCGCGATCATTCCTTATATTAATAGCACAAGCACTACTTACATCGGAAGCTTCCTTCAATTGCTCTTTCAATTCATTTTTTCATTTTTCATTCATTTTCTTCCATATTTTAATGTGATTGTTTTTATACTGCTTTAGTGTTTCAAATGCAATCTGTTTGAAATACTACCAAAACTAAAACTAAATGAATTTAATTTATGTTATAATATAATCAATTATTTTATAAATATAGAATAAGTACTATGCATTGACTTGTCATAAGAGCTATTTAGTTGCCTAAATAACCTATAAATCAGTTTTATTTCATTTCAAATTCTATCGATGTTTTTGGAACTATAGTTACTTATTTGATGATCTCATAAGAATATGATACTATAAAGATTTAAGTCAAATAAAATTAGGCATCCTCATAATTCATATGTAAAAAAATCCTAATGTACTAAATCCTTGATAAAAACTGTAAAAACAAATATATGTTAATTCTTAACATTCGCAAAAATCTAAAAAACCTTCTCATAATCTCGATGGCCACATGACATGCATAGCTCAGTGTGGGCATCACAGTGGTTCCTATCTTTTTATAAAAGAGTATGAGAAAGATGATTTTATTTATTTTCGATTTAATAGCAATCTTTTTTTCGGCAGTGATCAGGTTATTTAAATAAATCATACTAGAATTTACAAGCAGCTGCGTTTGGCAAGTGTATCTTGAGCGACCCGGAAATGTACGATTCGTAGTAAAAGCAATTGGGTTGTTTTCGGGAAAAAGCGAGCAAAATCACGATATATTAGGAAAATTCCGACTTCTTTCAGATTTATTTATTGCTTAGTTATTCATCTTCTTCTGTAAAGTGCCCTGCGTGTATGGTCTAGCTACAAGCGGCTATCTACGACAACCCTCTCGAGAATAAGCCTTTTAGTCCACCGCGCTGGTGTAATGCAATTGCACAACTTTATTATGAATACAGGTTTCCTATGCATGTGTACCTTAACGGTCAAAGCAAGCGGTAATTACCGCAGAATACTCACGGAGCTTTGAATTCAACCGAATGTGTTATGAGTTTCAACAGTTGATAGTAGTTCTCACTCAACTGATCTTCTGCTTTCATTATTTATGTAAAAGTAGATGCAAATCAGATTGCAATCTCAACGCGAAGCGCTAATAAAGCAAAGCAAAGACAACACAATAGTCGCGAGTGGAGCGTTTGCAGACTGGCATTATCTAAGAAAACACTAGGTACTGAGAAGTCGCTACTATCTACTAAATACTGAGACTAGTTAAGAGCCACTGTTTCGGGCCAGTACCAAGTAATGAAGCGAACGGAAACGGCGAGTGTGGGGACACCGCGCCGACACTACTGTATTTTTATCTTTCACTTATCTGTTTATTATTAAACCACTTTTCTAAGGAACGCTGACTTTGTAGTATGCTGTTGGTTTGAATACTTCGGTTTTTTAAATATAACTTAAGTTTGAGGTTAAGCATGAAAACACTTGTTTTCATTTCATATAAATATCGCCAAAAGAACTTCATCCCTAGCTATGGCAGTAGGCCCAATGTGTTGGGCACAAATTCTATCGTGGAATTTGTTTTTGTGTGAAATTTTGAATAAAGGCGAATCTATTGTCCAGTACCCGATGACTCCTAAGAAGTTATTTAAACTAAGCTTTTCACAATGGATAATCTGACCGGGAAATCTATTTGATGTGTTATATGGATACAATACCAGATATAAGTATAAACGAATACACATATAATGTAGGACGATCGTAACAGTTGAGTAGAGCCTCTTATGGTAATCGGATAACAGATTAGTAAGTATGGTGGTCGATGATCAGAGATGACAATACCACCCGCAGCGATCGTCGACGCGTCTACATACAGATTATGCCACTCGACTGACTGTCCCTCTGTCACATTATCCAATCTGTGAATTACTCACTCATACATGGGTATTTAATTATGTAAAAATATTTAGATGAGATTGATGTAAAATATTTTTAGAAATAATTTTTTAAGGGTATGAAATAACTTTGGATTTAATTCAAAAACATTATTCTTATCCTGTGGCTGAACAATCTTCACATTGAACTATTTGAAGCGGCCTGCATATAGCGACTTTCTCTAAAATTATTAACATAATCCCATACCTTATCTCTCCTTTTTATCCTTGACATATGTTTGATGAAAGTATTCGCCGTAAGGTCGTCTAGACAGACGTCTGAGCCAGAATATCCTTACACAAACAGCACCTGCGCCGCGTCTTATCGCGTGCACGCGTGACCCTGAATAAAGTCACCTTCATCACTTACAATGTAACTGTTTTGTCACGACACTTGAACCTTATGTAGTTTAAACTCTTTTAATTTGTGTATATTTTGTTTTAAAAATTGCTTTATAGGGAAGATTGTCGACTACCTCACGACACGCTTTGAGGTCTTGGTTAATCGACAGACAAAAAATTGTATTGGGCGTAAAGCAATGCTATAGCATTTTTTTTTTAAATAATTGTGTACTACATTTTTAATTGCATTAAAAGTACTCAAATCTGCATGCAAAAATGTCACATATGAACAAGTATCCCTATTATTATTTTCATTTCGTGTCAGCAAAGAAATCTACCATTCGACATAATAAAGCCGATCTATGTAACTGTTATTTTATGCTACATTGGAAGGACCACGAAGATAATGAAGGGACTACGTTTATCTGATAGATCGAATCAGCGCTGATGGTCGCTGATTAGCTCTCGTCGCTCTGAAAGAGAATTAACCTGTGCAACTATTCTATATTCCCAAATATAAACAACTAACCGTTAGCAGTTAATCACACTTGCAATAAAATGTATGAGTATGAATTGTAGCGGTGTCGGGGAGTGGGTTCGACGGCCGCCGCAAGCCCCACGTTAATACCTCGCCAGTGCTTATTGGCCGGCTATTACCACTAAATGCACACTCTGATTTTAAACTAGCGAATATACCGTTTAAAATGTTGTGTGGAAAAGTTGAAATAATTTTGTGACCAGAAATCGATGTGGTCTACAATAAAATATTTATGAATATCTGGTGATCTCTCATATATGAGGAGCCACTTGGGTAGGTACCACCGCAATGTCTAATTCTCCCGTGAAACAACACTGCTTAAATGCACTGTTTTGTTTCGGATTGAAGGACATTGTAGTCAGAGCAACTACTGGACATATTGAGACTTAACATCTTATGTCTCAGGATGGCGAGCGCAGTGGAATGTTGCTACTGTTTGTGAGCGGTCGTATCGCTTACCATCAGGCGAACGGCTTGCTCGTCACGCCATTCATTGCAATAAAAAAAAACTCAGGGTGACGAGCTCAGTGGAATGCCAAGTACGGCTTTGTAATGCAATGTGTTGTTTGGTTTTGATACTATTCATGAGCAGTGGTAACGCTTGACATCAGGCAAACAGTATGTTCGTCTCACCATTCATTGCAAGAAAAAAATAAAACAAACAAAGGTCAACAAATGATATATTTAAACAGATTAGCAACGTAGTACTTGCATTTTTATAAGATAGCTATTTCTTGGGCAACGGCAAGAACATCCGCTTTTATTTGTTAAGGCGCTGAGGGATTACAGTACAATTCCCAAAAAAACATAGTATATTATTAAATTAGCATACCAAAGTAAAAATTCAGAAACGAGCTTCTATGACGTAATACCAAGGCACGTAAATTGTAACAAAGTTAACAAACCTAATTCATTTTAAATTATGTCTCAAGCATAGAACACGTTTTACAATCCACCGCCAAATTTTTACGCTGCTCGTGTTCGCGAATTTTCGGCGCCCTTCACACACATTTGACATTATCATCCGGGAATTAACTTTATAACATGTAAGATTAATTCGAATTTCCTTGAGACATAAAGCCGTGTTCATAATACAGTGCCTGTACCGACGCGTGTCACGATCGCAATAATGATTCGCGGTCTTGATACGCTCTGATATAGTTCGCAATACAGCCCGTATCATGTCGTTTTTTGTACAATCAATAGCAAGCGTGTACTATGTGCTGGCCTATGTAATAGACTAAACGTAACTGCCAACATTTTCACTGTGGTTGGGGGTTTCAATCATTTGTGTGTCTATTGATAGTCAATCGCCAAACACTATAACAGTGAATGAAAACATTTTGATGAAAGCTGTATTAAACTCAGTTCACGTTTTTTGTAAGACAGTTGAAGCACTCCGGTTCAGTCGGTCTTTTTCCATTAATCCAATTTACATACATGTGAATGTCATTTGTATCTGTATCAGGCTATACAAGTCTCACTGCAGGGTACGGGCCTCCTCTACAATAGAGAGTACGATTGAGAGTTATTAGACCCTATAGAAATTCTCACAAATTCGTTATTGTATGTAAGGTTTCTTCACGATGTTTTGCTTCACAGTTAAAGTGCGTGGTGGTTCATATCAAAACAGACACAACTCTGAAAAGTCAGAGATTTTCTCACGGGATTCGAATGCGCGACCACCGGGAGCATTTTGGCAGCCGCGTCTGGTCTGTTTACCAATAGGCCATCACACGTCTGTATGTCAATTATATGATCAAAAAAATCTGTGGTATTAAAACATTAGATCGACTACATGTGGACCCGGCTTAAATCGCGAGCATGTGGCGTGTCGTGGGAAAAAAGTGGATAAGGGGACTAGAGAGGGGGGGGGGGGGGAAGAAGCGGAGGGGGGTTTGTAGTGAGGTGTTCTCCGCGTCACGTCGGTAATGACAACGATTAAACAACGCCACGTCGGGCCGCGAGCCGGTTTATTTGCAAAAACTTGGCGCTGCATGTGTGCGCCTCGCAATAAATTAGATATGAGTCGCGGAAGCCGGGAACAAGAACACGACTTGTATATTGTGGCTTTTGTAATCATATATTAGGGTGTGGGAAGAAGCATGTTTTGGACGCCTGTTTGAGAGTGTTTGAATTTCTTAATTACTGTTCTACATTGCTTTTTATAATAGACTTTGTTTGAGACAGAGAATTATTAAATCAATATTAATAGTTGTACCTAAAAGTTGCATGCATCATCCAAGCCTCTTTAAGAAAGATGTCATGTGTATCTCATAGATTTTTTATTGCCCACAGCCCCAGCTTTAAGTATTGTAATAAAACACCGATTGATCGTAACACGTCTATTTAATATAAGGTTTTGAACAATACTGATGTACTGTAGGCACACATTAAAATCTAGGAAGAGCGTTCACACAACCTGAGGCCCCGAATTACATAAAAAATGCATCAAAATAGACATATCTATATTAGCTACTTTAATATCATTTTATATCAAATTTAAACAAAAAGAAGGCATGTAAAAACTATGTTGACATAGTATAACTATGTATTGCTATGGCAACTAACTATGAGGTTTATGGAAACTCCCGCACGATACGTGCCGTCTCTAAAAATATATTTGACTCTTGACCCAACAGCCAATTGAGAGCTCCTAGAAATACTACACCAACATAATATTATTATTATATTATCCCTTGGCGGTTTTTCCTGTCCTCAGCCGTAAAGGCTTTGGAAGGAGTCAACTGATCTATTATTTAATATTTATTCTCGTACGAAAATATATGAGAACCATTATTTAACGAGAATACAATAAGATGAAATATTTGTTCTCTTTGATAGTGTTCATATCTCGTATTATTCTAGTAATAATGAACATCTGTCTCGTATTGGCAAAGGACTAAAGATAGACAAAGCTGATCGACATTTAATTAATTTCAGACATCTGGCACAAAAATACAAATTTATTTTGGTATATTCTAGGAAATTAAATAAACACTGGAGCATAATTGAAAGGAGGAACTTAGGAGATGTTAATTAAAAGTAAAGGGCAAAAATTTACAGCCTCCGTGGCGCAGTTGGTTAGACACCGTCTGTGAACCGAGAGGTTGCAGGTTCGATTTCTCGCAAGGAGGCTAATATTAATGTAATCCACAGGAATTTGTTTCAGGTCTGGTTGCTTTTGAGACCGAAAACTTCGTAATTTCTTATCGCCCCTTATAATTGCATTGATTTAAAGAGACAACTATCAGTATGTAGCTTTCTATCTGCACTACAGTGCACTTAGCATCTGGAACAATGCCCAGCATCGAGTAGAATAAAAAAAGCTACATCTGTCATAATTGATTGATTGCCTCAATGGCGCAGTTGTACTTTAGTACGATTACAAAACTGAGGTCTCGGGTTCGAATTCCGACTTAGGCAAATATTGGATCACTGGTGGCATCACTGCTTCTCCCTTCTGGGAAAAAGACGTGAGTATAAAGATATATTTGTATATCTCTACCTTAAAAATTATTAAAGTAAAAATATGTATTTGAAACCAAGTTAAAGTATTACTTTTAGTTATAAAACTTATACGAAATATTTCCTGCAAGCCAACACATCACAACCTATATAGTTAAAGATAACATGTTCCAAAAAAATGTGTTAATTTAGTCGGCGGCGCGTCGGGCGGACGTCGTCTCCCGCGGGAAATACTTCCTGTTAGTTAATTATGGAACACAATGGATCCGAAGCGGCGCGTCATGAAATATAACTACAGGCCTTGTGTGGGATCCTATACAGCGTCCACGTATTGTACTGAGATCTATGGGTAGACTTGTCGGATAGTTTAAGACGGATGTTAACATAATAAGTTTACTGGTGGTAGGTCTCTCATATGTGAGAGGTCATCTGGATAGGTACCACCGCAATGTCTATTTCTTCCGTGAAACAGCAGTGTAAATGCACTGTTGTGTTTCGGATTGAAGGACATTGTAGCCAGAGTAACTACTGGACATATTGAGACTTAACATCTTATGTCTCAGGATGGCGAGCGCAGTGGAATGTTGCTACTGTTTATGAGCGGCCGTATCGCTTACCACCAGGCGAACGGCATGCTCACCTCGCCATTCATTGAAATAAAAAGAAATATTCTCACCTCTTTCCTATTGTGAATTAAAACATTGTTTTAAAATGAATTGTTATATAAAGTCGAAATCTGTTAATTAAAACGTTTAAATTCGTTTATGAAGGTCAGGAATACAGTCTTTAGTAAACCACGATTTTCAATCAAATAGGATACCGAGATCAGTGAATGAAACGTATATAAGCAGACAAGATAATTTGAAGCTAATTCACTATTACCATATATTTAACAAAATAATTTATGTAGAAACTGTTACAAGTTTGGCATTAGCATCACTTACAATCTTTCATTCGAATACCATGAAAAATAAAACATTAATAAAATTGTCTAAAACGTAATAACAAGTAATCAGTCCTAAACGTTACTAATGGCTCAGTAGCACAATCACAAACGACTACCACTTCTTCGATCGTTATCTCGAGACCCGAGACTTAAGGCGTAACTCACACGATGAGACTCACGAGGCAAGAGTCACGAGTCACGAGCCACTATCAATCATCTGTTGTGCGTCGGCCTGCGTACTTTACACTTTTTACTGGAACCTGTGTCTAATAGTTGTGATTAACGACATCCGGCCCTGGTCTTGTTCTATAGAATAAATTGATAGGTCCTAATGACGCCAGGTGTGGAGGACAGCGGCTTGAATAAAACCAAAAAATATTTGAAAGGTAGTTTTTTGCTTTTTACAGAATTAATTGTTGCAGATATTACGGTTTTGCTTCATAAATTCTTCAATTTTATTGTGATTAGATGATTTATTATTTTGTGTTTTATACAGTGTCTTTCAAGGTGTGTTCTAATATAAATTAGATAGTAGTGCATCAACTTTATTTTTAGAGCTTTTGGTATTTTTTATTCATCAATGTAATAAAACCTTAGTTATTTTCAAAGACAATGGTCATTTACGTCATAATTTTAACATTTTTACAGCCTGCTCGTTGTTTCTTACTTAGTTCGTTACGTACATTACAAGTTAATTCAATATTACAAAATTTATAAATTCATACAATTCAATCCTCATCGTCCAATAGAAAAAAAAAAAAACATCACTTCACAATAATTATGTTACAGCGAAAAAGCGAGTTAAAAAGCTCCTCCGGCAACGCGACGCTCTTACATCAGCTGTAATCGATTATTATCCACTCTCCCTCCCACCCTAATAATATTGTATCAATCCGATACAAAGGCATTATGTCCTGATCTCGCGACCGTGACACAACAAAACCTCTTATTCCATTGTTAATAGTATTGAGACGATATAAAAATATTTAGACGCTGCCGGGGGAGTTAAACTGTAAATTTCTTGTAAGGATAAGACGTTTCATTGTAGTGTATCTTTGAAGGGATAGCAGGGGTAGGGGAGGGGGAAGTGTGAGGCGGAGGGGTAGTTCTTTATGGTGTTCGTTTATCTGCCGCTTACGAGCTCCGCGCTGCAGATCTATGTGGCATGTGTTAGTTTTATCTCTTCTATAAATACTGCTAAGATTCCGGGAATATGTATGCAAATTCGCTTTGCATTTCAGAACGCTATAGACACTGCTTCTGTTTTGATAGTTATCGAAGAATAGTCAGCTGCAGTTTCATTACAAATGTAAAAGAACTCATTTCTTTGTCCCTTTTCCCCCTTTGAAGAGAGGCCAGTAAGTCACTTACTATCAAAGTACAAGTATTATAGAATAATAACTTTCGATTCTATGAGTCGTTTGTATATGTTCCGGTATTTTGTTCTATAAAATAGAGTTACACAAAAAACAATTGTTAGTAAATTGCTTTTGAATTTACACAGTTATTCACACGGATTTAAAACGACAAGCACTCGCATTTTCATACCGTCGCGTCGACGCATTCACAACTGTTACCGAGGCTAATATTTGCGCAAATACATAGGATGCCCACACACATACAGACAAACGCAGCTATAGAGAGCCCATGGACCGTCGCCCATTTGCATATTGAAAAATATTTCTATCCAAATACAATCTGGCATGAAAGCAGCCCAAACACGCCGATGGGCCGACGGCAGCCTTAAAATATTGGAATGAGTGAAGCACGCGCCGCGCACGACACCGGCGCAAACATTCCTCTATGAGTTTTATTTATTTTTTATTATTTGTCGTGCCGTGATCTGTGACGCTTACGTTCACCACCCTATGACCTTTTTTTAATTGACGAGCAGGTCGCTCGCTTGATGTATTCACCTGCATATGAACAGAGCACCACAATTTATGAAATGAAAATGGAAATATTTATTATTTTTTATTACAATAAATGGCTAAACGACCATACCATTTGCCTCATAGTTAGCGATACGAGCGCTCATGGATAGTAGCAAAGTCAAACAAAAGAATGAATTAAAAAGCAAAGCTTGATATTCCACAACGCTCGCCATAAGGCATAAGATGTTAAGTCTCAATATATCCAGTAGTTATTTGGGCTGCAATGTCCTTTAAACCAGAACATAACAGTGCATTTACACTGCTGTTTGGCTGGAGAAATAGACGTTGGGGTGGTACCTACTCAGGCGGGCTCTCACATATCCGAGACCGACCACCAGTCATCTAATAATTATATAAAATGTCGAACATTCAATCAATTTCTTTTTCTACTCCCTTTTCACCACTGAAGATCGGACGAGAAAATGTACTGCTCGTTACTTAGATGTTAAGTAATTACTGAAAAGGGCTTGGCTCTACACTCGTCACATCAAGGGCTTAGGCGTCTACCCACTAACTGTTTAGTATTAAGTATCTGGCTTATGAAATAGCCTTTGATAGTAAAATGCAGTGTTCTAAGGCTACGCTCCAGCAGAAGTTAAATGATGTTGTTGAGTAGTAGGCCTTACAAAATCATGTATCGTGCAACTCACAGGCTCAGAAGAGCTGACTCACTACATACTTCGCACTGATTACTGGCTCGCGTCACACATGTTGTACATAAATATAATCAATATAATCTTTATTACTGACCGATCCATCAAACTTGCACTTGAATAATAAATACGTCCAACAATCACATACACATGACCCCATACTTTGATATAAGTTGTGTATCAACAGGAATTATGAGATACTACAGACATTTTATTCCCTCAAATAACTTGGCGAGTACACAAATACTATTTTGACGCTGGGGTCGAAAACATTGCTTCTTCTTTAAAAGCCCGGCATCTGATTAACTGCCACGAAAGTTTAAAAAAAGTGGTCCTAAGGGTGGTTCCTAGAAAACTGTTCATATTCCTCACATATGATTATCTCTAATGGATACACAAACTAATCAGTGGCTGAACTTTTGTTTGGTCACTACACTCCAAAGTCGCCGGTGGGTCACACCCGATGGCTTATAAGAAAATAGTCATGTCAGCAACATACAACCACACTTTTCACGGCGAAAATCAACAACATCATCTACAAAGTCTCTCATATCGACACATCGACATAGTTTTTCGACTTGCAATGATTATAGTCGCCAAATAGCCCGCGGACAAAAAGTTTCCAACATATGTAGAAAACATGCCAACGTAGTAGGTCGGCAGGTTTGGTATGTAGTGCGCTAAGGAATTAAACTGAGCTGCAAATTGTTTGTGCTAGTGGCTTGTGCAATTGGTCGCAAAATCTTTGATCGTAAGGTGCGGTCTTGACCATTTAGTAGAATAAATAAACCCGATGTAATATGTGTGGCTGATGGATGTATTTATAACGATGCACGCTTATTTTCCAAATATTCTGTAGCCTAACATAGGCTTATGTATCAAGGATTATGTAGAATCTAATGGTGAAAGAATATTTCAAATCGATCCAGTGCTTTCAGAGCCTATTCAATGCAAACAGTCAAATATTTTCTCTTTATTATATTGGTATGTAATAGTACCATCGTTTTGGACGATTAAAGCATAAATATTACCTATACTTTATATTGCAGATTCTGTGGGTTGGAGAAATATTAAAAATATTTTCAATTTCGATTCCTAGAAATGTCCTTTCGAATGTTGCAATAAAACTTTTATATTGCGACCAGCCTGCCTGCTTATACATGGACATTTTCCTTTTATGTTTTTTATTGCCCTACTTGTATACTGTTTTTTTCGTGAACATAAAATATATCCTTTTTGATTTACATAACAAAATGTCAGTAAATGCCGGAATTCCAGAAAGTTTTACTCTATCGCCGTCCTTTTTCACTATGAATATTAATATGTTGTCATTCGGCAAATTTTATTTCTTGCCGACGACATCATATTTCATGGCAAATACTTGAAGGCTCCCGGTTGCCTGGAGAAACTGAAAGGGGGGCACGAGAATATTACACCTTATTTCTACGTTATGTGGTTAATTGGAAGGAAAACACACTTTGCGATTTGTGTTCATTCTTTACTAATCTTTTATCAAACCTGTCACGCTACAAATTGAAATTTCCAATCGAACGAAATTTCATAATAGGTTAAGGCGATAAAGCTTGAAATGTATTATAATATAACAATGAACATACATTTCAGCAAATAATTACAAAAGAACATGGTTCATATTTGGTTCACAAAATATTGATAATTGTAATTGGTTGTTACCAATATATTATATTGTTATATAGAGGTTCTGACAGGCCTCCGTGGCGCAGGTGGTTACACACCGCCTGTGAAACGAGGGGACGTGACTTCAATCCCCGCACCGAGAGAACTATTTGTGCTTGTCACAAATATTTATTTCGGGTCTGAGTGTTTGTGAGACCGTTAAGTCTCTCATAGTTCCTGATACCCACGACACGAGGCCTTAATATGGGCTCAGGACTACGAGTACGTTTGTGACTGTTGAGTTTATCTATATATTAATACGTGATGCAAAAACTTTGGACCCCTTTTTACGAAAATTGTGCGGACGCAGGAGCATAAAATTTGGCACACTTATAGTTTATATGTAGGAGAAGTGCAGAACGCTAATATTTTTCAATAATAAGGCTTATAAAGTACATTAAATCAAAAAATAAAACATTACTCACACTACCATGCATTTCACACACACATACATACACAAGTATTTGTACACGCATACATACTCTGGTGTCAAATTTTATCTTTTCTTTTTCATTTTGTTCTTCTGACATAGACATATCAAACAAAAAGTTTTATTTGCCTCACATAATATAAAAAAAGATTTTAATAATAATGCATAAAAAGTACATTATATCAATAAATGAAACATTACACAAACCAGCATGCATTTGACACACGCATACACAAGTATTTGTACATACTCTTTGGTCAAATTGTTTTTTTTTTGTTTATTATAGACATAGTTGACATGTCAAACAGGAAAGTTTGTTTACTGTGGTTTTATTGAATGTCAAACAGTAAAGTTTTATTTGACGAATTCTACGTGAAATAGTGAGCGCTTATACAAACTGTGTAGTAGTAAGATACATTTAAATGTACACGGACTATCATTATATGCATAAAGAAAGATCTGTAGCAGCAATTTGCAATAACAACATATATATAACTAGCGGTCGGGCCCGGCTTCGCCCGGGTGCAGATAGTTTTTGAGTCCAATCCACATCAAGAACATATTATTTCGCGTGTCTACTAACTATATTTCCCGCGTGCCGTCGACTATATTTCCCTTCCGTAGGAGAGGACATCCCGTGCCAACAATTTGAATTTGAAAGAGTAGAAAATATGTATATTTGGTTTCCTGACTCATCCCACGGGAACACTACATTTTTCGGGATAAAAAGTAGCCTATGTGTTAATCCAGGGTGTCAGCTATCACTATACCAAATTTCATCAAAATCTGTTGAGCCGTTTTTTCATGAAAGAGTAACAAACATCCATACAAACTTTCACCTTTATAATATTAGTAAGGATTTGCTGACTGCCTCGGTGGCGTAGTCGTACTAAGGTACGGTTACAAAGCTGAGGTCTCGGGTTCGAGTCCCGGGTTGGGCGAAGTGATATTAAATTTTTCTATTCATTATCAACCCAGAGTCAGGAATTTGTGCCCGATATGGCGATAGGCTTGCCACCTATCACATCGTGGGACGGAACATACAAGGCGAAATGTGGGTGTCCTGGCACCTCTGCCTATCCCTTCTGGGTAAAAGGCGTGAGTTTATGTATGTTTGTATGTATGTATATAATTTGCTATTGCTGGTTCAAAGCAATTATTGTAGTTTACAATTTCAGTAATTGCATATACTTTAGCATAAATCAGTGATTTTGAGAGATACGTACATTTAAATGTGCACGAATTATCAGAATAACAACATCAGCATACAGGTAAAAAGTTTTTCTCTTCTTGATTTGGTCGAATTTCGACCCCTGGGCGACCACTATTACTATTATTATTTTAAAATTCTTAAAGAAAAAGTATTGATTTCCATTCAGCATCTTAATCGGACATGTTCCTTTCAGGTTTTACATGAACTACGGGTGTATCACACATAGTATTAGCCAACAACTATATGTTGCATCGGTGTCAGTAGCGAGTGCTGTTCATGAGTAGCGCCGATGGCTCGCCGCATCGATACAACGCGATTGTACAAGCAGTTTACAACATGTGCTCCCACCATTATGAATGTATGCATACTGCCTATACAGTACTTTAACACAAAATCTGTATTATCGATCTAATAATTGCATGGCGGCCTGATGGTAGGACCAGGTGGACCAGGTTCAAATCTCAGGATACACTTATGACATTTCGGAGTCATGCGAGTGTTGCAATCATGCATTATAACGGTGTTTCCCATTCAGCCATTTGTACATCCGGCTTTAAAAATCCCTTTAGGGATAACTATCCATCATCAGTGCATAATCCATTTGGATAGCGGATGTAACATCACGTGTCTTTTTTACTTTCCCACTTTATTATATCAACAATATATGTACATATAAAATGAATACAAAAAGTATTGAATGGCTTATTAATTATAGTATAATCATTAAACACTCCTCAGACTCAATTGAAGCATTTTATAGGCGTCTAGACTACTCACATACGTGTATGCTCGTATCTAATTCAATCTCCCCCAGCGAGTGTGAATGGCCCTCAATACCCAATACTTTGTAATTACCATCCAGCGCCACAAGCACTTGAATGTAAAAATACGCGGCCGCACAAAGCGACGCTAAGCGCTTTCATCGCTTGGGGGATTTGTTACGTATGTAAAGGTATGTTAGCGTGCATGTTCACGCCGCGTGTAATAACTTGTGTTGATTTGAGATTTGTGTCACGTGGAATTGAATGCTCGTGGAAAATGGAAATATTTTTGCAGTGAATCAAGGTATGGAAACCGAGAAATACTATTCACAAAAAATCACTTTAGTATTTTTTTATTGCAGTGAATGGCAAGTCGAGCATGCCGTTCGCCTGATGGTAAGCGATGCGACAGCTCATGGAAAATAGCAAAACCAAACACCTTGAATTACAAAGCAATGCTTAGTATTCCACTGCGCTCGCCATCCATCCATAAGATGTTAACTCTCAATATGTCCAGTAGTTACTCTGGCTACAATGTTCTTCAATCCGAAACACAACAGTGCATTTACACTGCTGTTTGGTGGCCGTTGCGGTGGCACCAACTCAAATAGCCTCTCGCATATGAGAGACCTACTACCAGTGAGATACTATACCACCAGTATATAGAGATTATATATTTATTTAATCTTTTTAGCAATATACACAGAAACATCTAGGAAATCACTAGGTTATTTCTTACAGGCAATCATGGGATGCATATTTAAACAGGAGAAAGACGGGCAGTCTAGGGCATAAATGAAATAATAACAGCCAACAATGAATAAAGTACATTATTTAAATACCTATATTATATAAATACAATGAACATAACATACAGAGTACATACCGACTTTGTACATAATCGATCTAGTGAATAGTCACTTTTACATAGGTAAAAGGTGGACATAGTAATGATATGACATGTACATTTGATTCGCCAGTCAATTACGTGTATCGGGTTATTCATAGCGCAAATATAAATTGCTTCGCTGCAAATATTTTATTCAAGAGTGAATGAGAAGCTATTGGTAAATTATTTGCCAAATAATTTTGAAACGTATACACATATATACAAATATAAGAATACTAGCGGTCGGGCCCGGATCCGCCCGGGTGCATACACGTTTTAAAATGGCGGTCAAAATGTTTAATTCTGACTATCAGTTTAGAATATTGACCAATCTGACCACGAAAAACGAACAAAATTTCCTCGTATTTGCTAGAAATATCACTGCTGCTTTCCTCCTATAGGTCATACCATGATGATATATAGCCTATAGCCTTCCTCGATAAATGGACTACCCAACACTGAAAGAATCATTCAAATCAGACCAGTAGTTCCAGAGATTAGCGCGTTCAAACAAACAAACAAACCCTGCAGCTTTATAATATTAGTATAGATAATACACATACCACACATAAATGGGAGCAAATATAATAAAATATACCTATAGTCTATTTGATAATAAGTCTATTAAGAAATATAACTTTAGTCGGTTAGACGCCGGCTGTGAAACAAGAGGCCGCGGTGTCGATCCCTGCATCGAAACAAATGTTTGTGAGACCCACACGTATTTGTTTCGAGTCTGGGTGTTTGTGAGACTGAAAAGTCTCTCATAGTTTCTGATACCCACGACACAAGACTTAATTGATCTTAATGTGGGGTCAGAACTGTGTATGTGACTGTTGGGTGCTTTTATTTATTACTTATTTATACAGGGTATATCAAGATTGCTACCGAAAACGAAGCCTACAAACTAAAGTGACTACAAACACAATGTAACTAAAAATTTCGCAAAGAAACGTGACATTTTTTTTAATATCGTCTGGTTTGTGTGGTAAATTTATAGTTTATGCTAAAATAATAATTTAAAGACTTGCGTGCCATCGCGTCTTTAAAAATCAAAGGGTGTACACTATTATTTCAGAAAGAAACTATGTATTTACCACCCTAACAAGACGGTAGAAAAAAAATAACAAAAAGAAATTCATCACAATTTTTTGCACAAAAGTTTGTTGCGTTGTGTCTGAAGTCACTAAAACTACCATCCAGCTTCGGTTCCGGTAGCAGTCTTGATATACCCTGAATACTATTTTTATGGCTGAATTGGCTATTATTGTGAAGCGTGATTTATAGATTTTCTGAAATGTAAATTTCAGTTTTAAGACTATATTATATGCAAATGGTTATGAGTTATGACATAACCTAGTGTATACTATATATATTTATAATATATTTAAAATAAAAGAGGCACGCATATCAGCACACGTGTTACTTCTTTTATTTATATTGTAGTGAAAATATATTTTACCTCCAAGCGGAAACAACACAATATCCGGTTTAAAATTGCAAATGAATAAAAATGACAACAACAAACTCCGTAAATTTTGTGTGGCAAAAAGGAACGTTGACAACATGTAAAAATGACTATTAAAATAATTCGCTTTTGAAAACATTTTAGCAAATTAGGCCATTGGGGCCGTTGATGTAGACAATTTTTACGTTTGTTTTCTGAAAATGTATAAAAATGAAATTAAATACATAATATCTATTCAATTATAAAATTCAACATTATATATTTGGCATTTAAGAAATGATATAAAAGTTGAAATATAACATCGGTCACTATTCTCCGATGACGACAAAATACTGAACGTTTAGTTTGGATCGTGCGGAGTCCCGCGATGCGTGGCGCGCGCGGGCCCATCGCCCAGTAATTCTATTTGCCGGTGGAGCGCGTGCTTGCTCACTACGCCGTGTTAAGTGAGCGCTGATAAAACGCTAAGTGTTTGAACTGTACCGCACCTGCACACCTGTGTGAGTGTACCGACATGTGTGTGTGTGTGTGTGTGTGTGCCCACATAATTAGAGGGCGGTTGCGAGCCGAGGCCAGGCTGTTGACACAGAGCGCGGTTTTGTAAATTAACGTCTCAGTGTCTCATTGTGAGTGTACGGCTTAGTACAGACGAGAGAGCAACAACTTTACCGAGGCTTCTTACAACCCTGTGTACACACCGCCTACAATTAAATAATGTGATGAAGTGTTTGCACTGCCAAACAACGTGTGAATTACTCTAATTGTATGCGTGATGTTTGTAGCAGCTCAGTTGTTAAATAAACTTAAATAAAATGTATAATGGAGCTGTGTATACAATTGTGTGTATTGGCATCGGCCTTTGTAAGTTTAAGGGTCATATGAACAGTAATGGACTTTAAATCATATTCTACATGTTTATGTTGTGAACTAAGACTTAGAATACATAGTTTTCAAGAACATTAATATGTTTGCTTTTTTGTTCCATACAATTGCTTACCTTAACTCGGCTTAGGAGCAAATTTATCCAAAGAGAGTTTCTTGCTTGTTCTATTTCGTATGATATTATCGTTTACGATAAACTCTATAAAATTGACGTATTCTAATATTAATTAGGGCAAATGTTTACACGATACAACGTATATCCGTACGAAAATCGTATCTTCGAGGTGATAATCTCTCTTCGTATAAATGGGGCTTAAAACACTATAAAATTACAGCACAAAATTTTACAATGGTGAGTGTAATTCTACCATCGCCCTTACAACATACGAGAACTCCATTAATATTCTACGAGCGTAAGGTCGTGATTCGTTTAAATTTAATTATAAGATCAAACAGACGAAGCACACAATGAATAAAAATATTTTATATAAATTTACAAAGTCGGGGCTAAGAATTACGTAGATCTATTGCCTTTGTAACGTTTTTGACGGATAAATTGCAATGGGACCAAACACTTGGACAAACAATTGACTTACACACCAGTACATAAACACGCATTTCATAAGTATTTCTGATTCGATTTAATCATTAGGGGTTTTTTGGATCTTGAAAAATCTCATGGCAAATTCCCGAGATTTAATTCATTGAAACTTTGGGCGAAATAATAACCTTAAATGACCATATTTTGTAATATTGAAACTTGCAAATAATCGCTGCATGTAGTCTGCTTCCAATAGGTCGTTGTCAACAAATGCTAAATTAAATTGTTCAGTATTGGAATTTCATAAGTCGAAGATTATATTTGTTCACAAATATTTCTTTCGGGTCTGGGTGTTTGTGAGACCGAAAAGTCTCTCGTAGTGCCTGATACCCACGACACAAGACTCGATCTTATTGTAGGGTCAGGACCATGTATGTGACTGTTGAGTATTATTTATTTATGATAGATAGGATTATAAAAGCAAAAAATCTATGATGTTATTAATAGTGGAAGGGTTCAGCTTTATGCGAATGCAGATACTTTTTTAAAGGAAAAATATTTTTGCAACATGAATGCTCCGCTCCCACTGGTCATAGCATGACGTCATTGTACAGCTAAATCCTTTCTAACCTAAAATTATCAACAGTAAATCTATTATTAAGTGCGTGGTGGCCTGTTGGTAAACGGACTAGACGCGACTGCCAATATGTTCACGGTGGTCGCGGGTTCGAATCCCAGGGCACACCTCTGACTTTTCGGAGTCATGTGTGTATTGATAGTCAATCACCACGCACTAAAACGGTGAAGGAAAACATCGTGAGGAAACCTGCATACCATAGCGATTTATTAAAATTTCTATGGTATGTAAGTCCGCCAACCCGCACTAGGCCAGCGTGGTGGACTATATGGCCTAACCACTCTCAATCATACTGTCGATTGTAGAGTAGGCCCGTGCCCTGCAGTGGGACGTATATGGGCTGATACAGAAATCTATTATAATAATATTATAATAACAGCTAACAAGAAACGTGGAGCTTCGTGTGAACTGAAAGTAAACTCGATATCGAGCACCGAACAAGCTAAGAAGCGCACGTTATTATATTCGCGAATTACGTGAGTTAGTATGGTGTCCGGTGTCGGAGTCTCAGGTGTCGTAGAGCAGTCACGTGACACGCCGACACCGAAGCCTTGTAGCGAGGCATTATAACCATCGCGTGCTAGAAACTTCACGAGATGGATCTAGATGAACATATAAATGTGGTTCGGTAAGGTAAAAAAGCATGATTGATAGGAAATACTAATGATTATGATATATATTTTTTTACCTGGCATTTTTCCGACCAGTGCCGGACTGCCTCAGTGGCTCAGTTCTACTGTGGTATGTTGTAATTATTATTGATGAAATATTTTACTTAAAAATTGTTTCGGGATACAGTTTAATCAAAGTATTGGTGATAGATGTTAATGCCCTGATACTGTAACAGCGTCCAACACAAAGCCCCCTGCTGTGCACTCGCGCACACAATGCCCTCATTATTTTTACACTCGCCGATATAATTTACAAATGAATTCATATTTTTCAACCTCATATCAGTTCGGAAATAATGAGCATCCGCATTTCGCAGCGATTTTAAACCGTGTGAAGCACAGTAGTACCTCGAACTTTCGCGATAACTGGGATTAAGCAATAACCGCATAAGATGAACCCGCGTAAGTCGGGGTAAAATTTATAAACACGTACAAATTATTATTACTACTGACCAAATATCAAATATAATCAAATAAATTGCAATATTATCTTAATAATAATAAATGTTCTCATAACACAAAATTGGTAATGAAAGTTACGAAGTATAACTCAACTCAAAATCGAATAACTTTACTTAAAGCGGCACCTAATTAACAATGAGTTCAAATATTACTTTGAAAAGCCGCGATGCGAGTAGTGGAATTAAATCCACGACTCAGCACTCAGAAAAAAAAATCGCATATCCCGGAATTCGCGTAACTCCAAATTCGCATAAACCGGGGTCGCGTATTTCGGGGTATCCCTGCACAGCACACAATAAAGTACCGACGAACATTACACAGCACCGCGTGAAAGGGATTACTTGCTCAGCTGCGAAAAATATACAATATTTCATATTATTTCTCGCGACCTGTTTCTCTTGGGAAAGTATACTGGAAACCAGGCTGGCGGCAAAATAATCAGATACGTATTAAATCAGAATATTCACACGATACTATCATAGCTACGAAATTTTGATATAATTCTATCTCAAAATTATTAAAATTATTTAAATATGGTTGCGCGTCCGTGGTAGCACCACTGTATGTCAGGAGATTGACGTGAAGCGACAGCTTTGCCGCAATCTTTTTTCCTTCCCGCTTTCCTTCGGATTGGCTGGGCCACACATCCATGATCTTAGAATTGTGGATGCAAAGGAGCGGCTGTGATCACTTACCATCAGGTGTTACCTGCATGCTCGTTTGCTGGACCTATTCAATTAAAAAAATCCGTGTAATTCTTCTCGTATTACACCACTGTTAACCGTTTTTTGGAAACTTCCTGTAATTATTGTATCTTTAGGTAATTCAAATAAAACTCATAAAATAAAACGACAATGTTACACAACCTAGTATTATTATTTCTTATAATTAAATCAAACAAAATATATAAAGTTATACATTTCTGAATTTAATAATTAGATGAGAAAATAAGACACCAATTACTAATTACACGCACTTATATAAAAAGTACACTCAACAAATGAATAAGCAAGTCGCGCTGAACACAACCGTCCATGCAGATGGCAATAATGAAAATGACCGCCATAAAGCAGAGTCCCGTCTTTTATAGTCTTTAATTTAAATAATTTTTGTATTTGCTAATTGTATTTATTTTTATTTATTAGTAAACGTATCACTTCACTCATACAGTCGTATATTACATACATATCGCCTAATGCGATTCCTCGAAGCTGTTACAAGAGCATTTACAGTGTGCAAAGCATCGCAACAAAAATAACTTTCATATAATATAACAAGACTGATCTCCGAATGACTAGTTGCTTTTTATTTTGCAAAATCAATACATTTTAACCTGGTGCGTGACGCGAGAAAGGTATCGTTAACGAGTAAATGCTATTATTATATCCTTTACTCGGTACAAAGCAGCGTTCGCGTGGAGAATGACGTCATTGCTGAGGGAAAATTAATAGTTACCAGCTGAAAGTAGAAACAACAGCCTCAGACGATATTATTTGCAGCTTTGAGCAAGTCATCGTTCACGGAACCAGTCGGGAATACTTTGAAAGAATTCTATTATTTATTTTGATTTATTTCAAAGCAGTTGTGTACGCGACTGACCATGTTTAGTCAGCAAACATGGTGGATAAACAAAATTGGGAAAATGGGTTCTGCGTCTGGCAATTATTTTAAATTCTTTCATCGTTTGTGAAACAATTAACAATATAACGTTACAATAGTCCTGCGTTTTTACTAAATTGAAATATTTTGGTAATAATTAAATTGTTACTACCAAACTCATGTGTATAACTCGTATTCAATGGAACACTACACATAAATTTAATCAAAAATATGTTTTAACTGTGTTTTATGAATACTGTAGGAATATATAACATTTGAAATTCAGGCGTTTTTATTTTAGCAATAACATTAACAAATTAATTTAGAGCTATTGCTGTCATTTAATTGCTAAGTATAACTTGCTATGCACAGTCGGGTACAATTAAAATAAATTACACACACTTATATCCTACCATCCTATCATTTATCCCACACTATTTGTGAAGTCAAATCGCAGAACACGAGTAAGAAAAACAAATACAAGAATATCGAACATATTTGAAATTCAAGCAGATATTTTTTCATACAACAGTTGTATCGTTTATTTGTTTGTGAATGTGAATATTATGCTGACGGCACGCGGCACGAGCCTCCGCACAACACGCATTTATTTCTATCGGCCGCCTTGCGAAGGGGAGGGGAGAGGGAGGGGGATCTGAAAAAGGGATTGTATTGACTTGTTACTTATTCAGGAAAAATAGAATAGGTAGTAGGAATTGTAATAATAAAAAAAATCACATGTTTGATATTAAGAGCAAAGACATAATACAATTATTTTTCCTAAGTCAAAATGTTACAATGAATACATACATACATACATAAACTCACGCCTTGTTCCCAGAAGGGGTAGGCAGAGGTGCCAGGGCACCCACATTCCGCCTTGTATGTTCCGTCCCACAATGTGATAGGTGTCGAGCCTATCGCCATATCGGGCACAAATTCCTGACTCTGGGCTGATACTGAATAGAAAAATCCAATATCACTTTGCCCAACCCGAGATTCGAACCCGAGACCTGAGCTTTGTAACCGTACCGTAGTACAACTACGCCTCCGAGGCAGTCGAATAATTAATTACAATGAATAATTAATAAAAAAGGTGTTATTGACAACAAAATGATTATAATGCTATGCATTAATAAATATCGTAAAAAACCGAAGATTTACTCTTACTTTGTATATAATTTGTGTTGAGAATGCTTCAAACTATGCATTTTAAGGACTTTTATTTCGACCACAATTTATTGTAGTTGGCATATTTTGGCAACTCGCTACGATAGACGTAATGTCGTGTCACGTGTCACTTTCACAAGTTTTACGCATTATATAATTTTGTTATTATTTGTTCAATTTGTGTTCCAATTACGATATTGAATATCAGCTATTAGGATCATTGATATCGCTGTGCTCTAAGGTCTTCTGTCCATTACATCTTATTATATTATCAGGCAAAAACATCATCTTTGTAAAGAATGTGAAATTTTCAAATGCTACATCCGAACCTATAACGAACAGCGAAAAGTCACAGGACTCACGATAATGGCATACGATTCTCGCAGTGAGAAACTCTCTCTGTGTAATTGCACTATTAATCGCACTCAAGACTTCATAATCACTGAAGATATTTCACGGCAATTCCTATAAAGAATATTCTAGTCCTGAAAAGATACTGAGTTTTCTCTCTTTAACCACTTCATTTCTACCGTAGCAGATCATTACGTCCCCTCTAAAACTATTCTAGAGAAAGCCTTTAAACAAACGATCTAAATTCTTCCGACTCATCGTCCACAACTCACGGTAACTACACCGTTCTATTGTAAAATACGTTTCGATAAAAGCTACAAAGTAGAATAACTGAAGTAAATGGCGCGCGACTGTGCGAATTCATGTCATCGACTTATGTCACGGTGTGTCACTCTCTACAAGGTGTATTAGCGTGAAAAACCTAAATTCGATCTTTTACTCTGACCTCTGGGGGGAAGGGAAGTATAGAGAGGGAAGGAGGGGGAAGGCAGCCAGCCCGTTTCTAATTGAACTGTCAATCCGCTAAAACACACGTCAAAATGGGCGACAAAATACACCGACCTCGTATGATTTATTATGATAGTTTTTTGTAGCGAATTCAAGCTGTCGGTCTCCGAGTGTATTGGAAGTATCTAGATTCATGATCAAGCAATTGGTATGTAAAGATTGGTTAATGGGCTTGTTTTATCAGTGTGGTAACATGATCCAGTGGCGTTACACGTGGTTCTGTCAAAAACGAGTTACAGTTCGGCACAACTAACAAAACCTTCCGCCGTAGTGTGAAGAAGCATCTTAGCCCGCCGGCATAACGGTATGGGATAGCATGAGACTGCCGTCTGATGCTATCCGATAATCTGCCTGGACGCCACTTGCGCTTATCATCAAGTGTAGTGCAGTAATTATGCCATACCAGTGTTAAAAAAAAGAATATGTCGGGCATTCCTTAAGGTACTTATTCCTAGGGTGTCGCGGTTGCTTGCCCACGCGTATCCAACGTCCCTTGAGTTAAAGGAGATAGCGAAATATCACAGTGTTTCTGTCGGTAGGATCGTATAATTACTTTGTATTAGAGTGATGAGTCCGACATACTTAAATGGCTCTGTAAAGGGATTTCCTCATGAAAGAAAAATAATTAATGGTCCGACATAACACAACTGTAAAGACGTAACAGCTCTACTTTTGTTATTTTTTCGAATTTTTTTTTAAAATAATTTGTCAATCGACTGATGGACATAATAAGACCGATTTGGTTGATGTACTGGTTGGAGGATATAAACTAAGCCAAGTAGACTTATTTTATTATCTTAAAGAAAAATACATAAACTTACGCTTTTTCCCGGAAGGCGTAGGCAGAGGTGATACCAAGACATCCATATTTCGCTTTGTGTTTACTGTCTCACAATGCTATAGGGGGTGAACCTATCACCATGTTGGGCACAAATTTCTGATTACGCAGTGTTAATGTCTAGTAAAATGCAATATCACTGCCCGATCCGGGACTCGGGCCCGAGACCTCAGCGTTGTAATGCGCCATCACAGCAGACTACCTTAAATACACTATTATATTCTCGTAATTGTATCGAACGGTAAAGGAAGCGATCGGGTGGCTCGTACAAAATATTCCATCGGCGTGCTCTCACTATTTTGACATGCTCTTCAAAGAGGAAATGGCTTGCGAACTAAAACATTTGGAATAAGTGTACGTACTTTGTGTTGAGAATGCAAAATAAATGGTGTTTATATGCGCTTTTTTACATTTGTCGTTGTTTTGTTATGCGAAAATTCATGTATTGTATTAGCCGTTAGGACATATTAGGATTATTTAGAAAGTGTAAAGTTCATACACTTTGTATTTTTTTATATAACACATATTTTCTGTTCTAAATTACGACGACCTTTTATAAAGTTATGAGTCAAACTATTTTTTTAAAAGGCACAAGAAGGTAGCCATATTGCCCAGTTTTCGCGCAGGTTTTTGTATAAATATCATTAGGACAAACAAACCATTGGAAGGAGACTTAATACATACTGTGAGGTTGTAAGAAAGTAAAATATTATTAGATTGGTCTTATACAGCACTTGAGTATTGAGCCTTGCAGTGGGACTTCACAGCCTTATAAATAAAAACAATATATATGTAAATATGAGTTTCGACATAGGCGATTAAACCCTTTGACACATGAGATTTTACAACGAATTTGATATTTTACAATATAAACCGCCCAGCCAACTCTGATCTGGCTTTTCGCGTGGAAATATAAACTAAATGGTTCATTGTAATATATTAGAAATACTTTTTTTTCATTGCAGTGAATGGCGAGACGAGCATGCCGTTCGCCTGATGGTAAGCGATACGACCGCTCATAAACAGTAGCAACATTCCACTGCGCTCGCCATCCTGAGACATAAGATGTTATTTATTGACGTGACAACGTCTTAAATTAGGTTGCGGCTGGGAGTCACTTATGAAAAAGTGTAACGCCCGGTAACGTTACGATGAGTCACCGAACGAGAGAGAGGCCCGCCGAATGCCTTGCGTCTCTCTCCCACTCAACTATGATCGGTCTGCCGCGCGCGCAGCACTAGAGAATTAGGCGCATTGAATCGGCGCATGCTTGTGTCTCTGTCTTTGTCTTTCTCGAACGTTCTTGGCGTTGGAAAAACAAGAAAGCGTCACAATACAAGTTCACACGTGTGGTTAAAGTATCGTCAGCTGTGTCTGTAGTGAAAATATGGAGTGCTTAGATTCGTCATTTATCATTTACAACAACTACAACAATAAAGGTAAATAATTGTACACTGATATTTCATTATCGTAAACTATGATTGATTGATTAATTGTTAGATTGACACAAAAGTTGAGAAACTGAGTTTATAGGTTATGTCATACTATTGATAAATGTTGATAGTGTTTTAGTAAACAAAATATATTTCTATAGTTAAAATTTGTGCAATTCTTATTTTCATTCAATTCCTTGTTCCTATTGTGCAATTTAATTATATTCATATCAATAAATATTCTACCGAGAAAAAGACGTTGTCACGTAAAATCTTCGCCCGTAAAACCGACTTTACAGGCAACCATTTTTTTTATTTATGCTTTATATACAAAATGTATCAAGGCGGACTTAATGCCTGAGGCATTCTCTGCCAGTCTACCTTTGGATGGTGCAGAGAGAAAACAAAGTAGGCGCATAAATTAACAAAGGACCTGGACAGTTTCTGCCTAGTTACTCTTTATCATGCACAGAAATAAGGCAATAATGACATGAATATAAAAAATCAACTATTAATTATAGAATATGTCACATTTCTGTAGAACTTGAGGGAGTAAAATAAATTTTAATAAGATTTTGCATTGATATCTACTCATTTCCGCCATTGTTGGCCCCACATAAACGTTTTGTTCGCAGTAAAGCAAGTGTAGGAAAATGATAATACCTTTTCGTAAAATGATCCTAAAAAATCTATATGTAGGTAATAAGTTATATTCATTATCAATACTAAATATATATATATATATATATATATATATATAAAGTCATTTTTGCCATATATCTTCTTCTTCTTCTTTGCACTTTCCCACTTTATGTGGGGTCGGCTCTCCTAATATGTCTGCGCCAAGTGGTTCTATCTTGGGTTGTCGGATCAGGAACATTATTTTTGACCATGGTTTTTCTCATACTGGTCCACCAGGTAGAGGGAGGTCGACCTCTCCCTCTTTTGTGTTCAGAAAGGCTCATCGCTTTTCTAACCACATGATTTTCGTTTCGGCGCATAACGTGACCAAACCACCTCAGGCGTCTCTCCAGAAGTTTTTCGGGCACAGGGGCTACCTTGAAGCTACCTCGGATATATTCATTTCGGATCCTGTCCAGCCTTGTCACCCCTCCCGACCATCGTAACATTTTCATTTCTGTCGTATGCAGCCTTTGTACATGCGTATCTTTTACCGTCCAGCATTCTGCTCCGTATAGCATCGCGGGTCTTACCGCCATTTTATAAACTTTGCCTTTTGTACGAATAGGCATTTTAGGATCACATAGCACTCCAGTCAAAGATCGCCATTTCTGCCAGGCAACACTCACTCTATGTGCGACGTCTGCTTCCATACCTGCACTATTGGAAATAACAGAACCTAAATATTTAAATTCTGTTACTTTGGGAACTGGTGTATGGTCAGGGTAATAGATTGTTGCCATATTCTTGGAATTTTGGCTAAAACTACATTCTAAGTGCTCTGTTTTTGATCGGCTTACCCTGAGTCCCGCATTTTCCAGTGTATTTATCCATAGGGAAAGTGTATTCTGGAGTTCGTTTGGAGTTTTGGCGATAAGGACGATGTCATCCGCATAAAGAAGATTCCAAGGCAGCGGCTCTTGGATATTTTTAGTGATCATATCCATCACAAGATTAAAAAGCAATGGACTGAGAGCGGAACCTTGATGAACACCTATCATTTTTGCCATATATACTTACACATAATATATTCTCCCCATTTTTACACATTTTCATTGCAACAACTAAACGCTACGTTATAATTCTTGACAGGAGCCGAGCTTTTGAGTTTTGTACGTTATCTGTGGTAAAATACGACTCTAGTAGGGATGTGACTTGGCTGGGGAGAAATCGATTTTTATATTAATTGATTTTTTTTACCAAATAATAACCAATTTTCCAAAAATCGACTTTTTTAGTCAAAATCGATTTTTTGATAAAATAATAAAACAACCCAACTCAATAATCAAAAGCTACTAGTCTGTATGAAATAATTATTTATTATACAAATAACATATTTTTGAGCAGATTGGATTCTTTATATTCAATCTTGTGTTATGTTTTTTTTTTTTTTATAATGGCCTGGCATAGTGGCGGCATTGCACCTGATGGAAAGTGCCAATGCCGCCCAGGCAGAGTATCCATTGGCATCGGACGGCAGTCCCATGCCAATGGAAACAATTATGCCGGCCTGCTTAGGTGCCTCTTCACACCACGGCGGAAGGACCCGGGATTGTAGGAAGGAGGGAACACGTGCGCCGGCAAACAATTCCACAGCCTGACGGTGCGGCACAGAAACGAATTTGAGAACCGTTTGGTTCGCGCCGGGATGGTGTGGACCGTCAAGCTATGGCTTCGCAAGCCAGCACGCGTGGTTCTGGTTAGGAATGGAGAGGAGGGGAGCAAGTTGAACAATTCCTCAGAGCACTCACCGTGATACAGGCGGTAGAACACGCTTAGAGAGGCGACATCTCTCCGGAGTTGTAGCGACTCCAAGTTGCTCGTAACGTCTGCATCATTCACAATGCGGATGGCCCGCCGCTGCAATCCATCCAAGGCATCGAGCAGGTACTGGGCGGATCCATCCCAGAGGTGCGAGCAATACTCCATACCCGGCCGGACCTGCGCTTTATATAAGCGGCAAAGCTGACCGGGCGTGAAAAACCGACGCACTCTGTTCAGGACTCCAACCCTGCGTGATGTGGCAGATATTACGCCCTCGATGTGATTCCTTGGATTGAGATCACAGCGGATATCCACACCAAGGATACACAGGTCATTCCGCACTGAGAGGGGAGTACCCTGAAGAATGGGGAGGGGAGAGAACGGGGATTTTTTGCACGTGAACGCACACACCTGGGTTTTCTTGGCATTGAACTCAACCATATTCCTGGAACCCCATGTAGAAATGAGATCCAAGGTCCGGTTGAGCTCAATGACAAGATCTTCGCGTCCCTTCACAGTTTCGACACGGCAACCTGGAGGCCCGCAGTGGTATCGCCCATGAACCGTGCTGTCATCTGCATAGCAATGAATGTTGCCAAGCGACAACATGTCATTGATATGCAGAATAAACAAGGTGGGCGACAGCACCGAGCCCTGAGGAACTCCGGCATTTACCAACATGAGCGCCGAAGCGTGTCCGTCTACGACTACACGTATTCTACGCCCATGCAGAAAGCCGGAAATCCACGAACACAGGTTGCCGGGTAGACCGTATGCCGGAAGCTTGGACAGAAGACCACGGTGCCAGACCCTATCAAACGCCTTGGCAATGTCGAGGCTCACAGCAAGAGCCTCGCCACGCCGGTCTATCGCCTCACCCCAGCGATGCAGGACAAACGCTAGAAGATCACCCGTCGATCGATTATGGCGGAATCCGTATTGTCGGTCACTGATCAACGAGTGATCCTCCAGGTAGCGGACCAATTGAGCGTTTATGATCCGCTCCATGACCTTACACATCACTGAGGTGATAGCGATAGGGCGGTAATTGGTAGGGTCCGATCGATCACCCTTTTTGGGGATCGGTTGCACATTGGCCTCCCTCCAAGATTCCGGCACAACACCTGTGCGGTAGGACGCTCGGTAGAGGCGAGTCAGTGCTGGAGACAACTCGGCTGCACAAGCCCTTAAAACCACCGCTGGTATCCCATCCGGGCCACTGGCTTTCTGCACATCGAGAGACCGTAACTCACGCCGCACATCACAATGCCTGATGCGAATATCTGCCATTGAGAAACCGCAATCAGGCAGTGTAGGCTGGGAACCACGGTCTTCGAGGCGGGAATTAGCCGCAAAGAGATTTGCCAGCAAGGCAGCCTTCTCTTGCGGCTTGTGGGCCAGCGACCCTTCTGGGTACCTCAGCGGCGGCAACGCTGGACGGCAGAAGTTAGATTGGACGGCCCTGGCTAACCTCCAATAAGCACGACTGCTAGTTGGGTGATCGGCCAACGCACGCCCAATCCTGCTAACGCGCTGGGCATCCGCCCTAACGTAGGCCTTCTTGCAGGCCTTGGAGGCACGGTTATAGGCTTCTTTGAGGGAACTGATATTGGGATCCTTCATGGCGCGACCCCTGATCCAAGCGCGATACGCCGCCCGTTTGTCACCGACAGCATCGGCGCATGCACGATTGAACCAGGAGCGTCCACGGCCCTTACTGGCGATCTCAGAGAGAAGTCTGATCTCGTCAGCAATAGCGTTGGCACTCGCTGAGGGATCTTTACCCTCAAAGCAGCGCTGCCTCCAAGAGATGGATGCAAAATATTCCCGCATACCATCCCAATCTGCCGACGAGTAATGCCAGACCCTTCGCCTAACCTGCACGGGACGTGGAGGTGATGCGATCGGTACTGACGACCCAACCAGGCAGTGATCGGAAGTGCCCAGAGGCGCACTAACGGTCACATGATACCCGGCTGGGTGACTCGCCAGCAGAAGGTCCAGCAAAGAAGGCGCATGACTCGCCACATCCGGGATCCTGGTGGGCTGGTTCTCCAGTTGTGTCAGTCAGAGCGAATGCATGGGCAGCTCTGCCAGCATGATCAGTCTTGGAGGAGCCCAGCCACAGTTCGTGATGAGCATTGAAATCCCCCAAGACCACCATTTCGGCCGACGGGAACTGCGCCTGCGCGTCATCAGCCGCCTGGCTAAGATACCTGAACAGCCGAGTCGTCTCATCGTCCCCGTTGTGAGACCTGTAAAGGCACACGTAGATGCGGCTCAGGGAACCTAGATCCACGTGCACCCACAGAGCGGAGAAGGAGGGTTCCTCCATGCAGTGCAAACGGCGACAGCAGATGTCCGACCGAACATACAAGCATACCCCGGCTTTAGGCTTGAAGTTTACTTCAAACGAATAACCGGGATACAACAGGTAAGAATTATCGGTCGGACAACGAATCTGCGTCTCCGTTAGGAAGACCAAAGCAGGCCGGGCCGTCTCAAGATGGTGGTGGACGGCATTGAGGTTCGTATGGAGTCCACGGATGTTAGCGAACTCCATAGTGAACGCGGTGGTGGGGTTAAGCACCGCTGAAGGACCTGCTCTGTTTAGTTGCACTGTCATGGTAGAAAGGATGGGATTGGTGAAGAGGCAACGAGGATCTTAGGTTCGGGCACTAAGAAGGCCGAATGGGCACCGGCACGAAAGGGTCGGCAGGAAGCGAATTGATCCGCCGGACGGAAGGGCCCCCGTACCCTCCCGGGATGGGCCGCCGGGACCCCACTTCCGGTCACCAACCGGCACGACTTACCCACCCAAGATTATGCGCGGCATGGTGAGGCAGCCTCTCGAGGTGGTTAGCCCCGATTGGGCCCCTGTACTATACCGCGGGCGGCCAGCGGACAACCGTTTCTACAGGTCTCCCTGGCCGGCGGATCAACTCTCCTCCCTTCGACAAAGGACCGAAAATACCCACACGGTACAACCTCATGCCCGGACTTAAGATCCTCGAAGAAACCGGAAAACCACTGGCTGATCCCGGAACGCGATCCCCTTACGGAGATCACTATGGCGGTCTTTACGCCTCGTGGACGGTGGTCGCTACCCGGGCGGACACATAAGTCCTACCACCACTATGTCACTCATTTTGCACTACCCAGGGGTCACGTGTAGGGAATCTAGAGTCAAAGCCTACGGACGCGAGTGACGTTAACCCCCTAATGTTAATAAATAATGTATAAAGTAATGTTAATAAATTACTGTTACTACAGAAAAGTAAATCTTGGTGATCTAGCAACCAATCATCTCTATAAATACTAGTCTTTATTTGTTAATCAAAATTAAAATAAAAACTTACTAAATGTAAATAAACAAAAACAATCCAATTTTTTTCATGAAAACAAAATAAAAATCTTCAACTAACGATACGCTTCACTAAATAACAAAAATCATCTCTATTTATTATTCAAAATTAACGGAATAAAAAGCTACGGATGCATCAACCTACTGCCATAAATCACTTGGCAAAGATTAGAATGGAGAAATAGAAGTTTGGGTAATCGTTTGCTCAAGATGCGATTCCTTGTTTTACGAACAATATTTCCAGCTTTAGAAAAAAGGCGCTCTGCTGGAGCTGATGAAGCAGTTATTAGTAAATGCTTTTTAGCTAACTTTGCAAGTTTAGGGTATGCTCCTTCATAGCTTTTCCATACAGCCAATGGGTTAATTATTAAATCAGACAAAGGAGCAGCAATGTATAAATCCAAAGCTACGTAGTAAGTAATAAGTAAGTAGTAATTCAATGCTGCGACTATTGAAAAAAATCGAAAGTATGAAATAGCGAAATAAAAAATCGATTAATAAAAAATCGATTATTCTTGGTCAACAAATCGATTAATAAAATCGAATATTTTAAAAAAAGTAATCGATTTTTTTGATTGATTTTAAATAATCGATTATATTTTCACATCCCTAGACTCTAGCGCTAATTGAACGTTATTGTTTCTATTTTGTCGAAGTTCAAGGGTTATGTTAATTTGTGAACCATTGCTACAAGAACTAGTGTTGAGTAGGACATGACTTGAAAAAGAGTTTGTAAGAGTAGCCTCATTTTTGTACTAAGCCAGTACAATGTCCCACTTCAATTGAGGTGAGGCGTACTGACGCTTGGCCATACTAAGATAGTATTGTTAGCATGTGCGTCACTCCCTCTCGCTCTCATCCTATAGTTAATTACGTAGAGTGACGAGTACCGGGACACCAAATATGAAGTAGTACACGTTAAAAAGTTGAGCCGCTCTTACATTTTGACGTCATGTACGGGACAAATGTACTGCTTCTTGTATGTCCTACTCAACACTAACAAGAACTGGGATTGCCAGTTCTCGTATTTCATGAGGTGCATTAATTGTGGAATAGCGACAGGGCGGTTAAAGCGACATGCTATCTCCACATTGTCAGTTCATTCCAGAACGACGCTTTAACGATGGATATCAATTGAGGTAGGTACTTAGGTCTACTTATAAAACATTACTAACGCTTTTCTCTTGATTAGAAACAAGAATAGAATAATTTATTTGTATCCAAAATGTGAATTATTTACATTATGTTTTATTTCTATTGGTCCCAAACTATGCGTGCCTGTATCTTTGAAACCAAGCTATGTAATATAAACATCAAGTGAGATGACTACAAAGTTAACAGGGTGATGTAGAGTTAATTATCATGGAAAACATTCGTATGACTTATATTATACTGAACTTAACTTACTTTTCAAAAAGTTGAATAAAAATAGCGACTTAAGTAGGTACATAACGAAGTCACCAAATAATATAATTATACAAATGATAAACATATAAGGTAGTATGTAGTATTATTAATGATTATTGATAAGTGAAATTCAAAAACCAATTAATAGGTAATCTAGAACTAGTTGTGGGTTGGAAGGGGAGGGGGGTAGTGCCCCATCTTCCCTGGTACCACTCCAAAGATAATGCAACATTCTGAGACTGTTATGACTGAACCCAATGAAAGTAATCAAACCGCAACCCAAGCCCGTTCACCCTTATCCTGTTATTATGCCAACGTAGCAGGTTGTAGATTTCAAGTAAACATATTGTAACATCTTATTGTAACCAAGTTCCACAATGAATATATTTGATTTGATTACACAGAAGAATTGGTATACAACTTTAATGTCTTCATTCAACCTAGGAATAATGCTTGTTGGCCATCCTTTTAAAGATGGACTTAGATTTGGTCCTTTTTAATGTTACTAATAAACTATTCCACAACCGAGCAGCGTGTGCAATGAAAGATCTATCTATGTATAAAGCATTTTAGGGTGGACAAAAATATTTAAATGATTTATTGTAGCTATAAGTATTTAAAATGGATATTTATCACATTAGCAATGCTATGCTTATAATGTTAAACTTGTATAATGAAGTATATTTTTTTCAGCTTCCTGCAGATGGACATATTTGTCATTCGTGCTACCTATTATTAACTTCAGAAGGTACATCTGATCGGTTATTGGGCCATAACATGGTATGTCTTGGTTGTGGTCGATCAGTATAGAATATAAAACATCATGTTATTGAAGCTGGGAATCCACTTGTACAGAATTTTCATTTTGCTATATCACTTCAGGTACTTATTATGATTAGATAAACATTTATTTTTATATTTTATGCAGTAAACAAGAACACATAAAATGCTGTATACACATTATTATTATTATTTATTATTTAAATCTTTGAAGTGCGTGGTGGCCTGTTGGTAAACGGACTAGACGCGGCTGCCCATATGTTCAGGGTGGTCGCGGGTTCGAATCCCAGGGCACACCTCTGACTTTTCGGAGTCATGTGTGTATTGATAATCAATCACCACGCACTAAAACGGTGAAGGAAAACATCGTGAGGAAACCTGCATACCATAGCGATTCATAAGAATTTCTATGGTATGTAAGTCCGCCAACCCGCACTAGGCCAGCGTGGTGGATTATATGGCCTAACCACTCTCAATCGTATTCTCGATTGTAGAGTAGGCCCGTGCCCTGCAGTGGGACGTATATGGGCTGTCACCACCATTTAAATCTTTATTGTGCACTTAAACAAATTACAACATACAGAAACTAATAAATAAAAAGTACAAATGTTGGTCTTATCGCTTAAAGCAATGTCTTAAAGACAACCACGGGATGGATTTAAAAGAAGGAGAAAGAGAGGGCAGTGTAAAATAAATAATTAAAAGAGAGGAAACTAAATAATACTCATACTAACTAAACATAAAAATACACCAACATAACATACATACATACATGATAAATAGCATAAATACATACATATATAATACTACATAAATATATATAATAAACACAAATTGTAAAATGATTTAGATGCAGGAAATAATATTATCTACTTAAATCTATTTAATACATTATTATACATATATTGAACACATTATTATATACTAAAACAAACAAAATTGTTTTTGTATATAATAATAATAAAAAGAAGATGTATTGAAGATTTAAATTAATATTAAGAATTATTTGTTTTAGGGAATAACAATGAATAATGTTTGCCATCCCTGTTGGATGAAGGCTAATAGACACCATGATAGATTGAGAGAAGAAATGAGTCAATCTTTAGACAATATTATGCACGAAGAAGATACATTGATACTCAGTCCCGTGCCTCCTACTTTACCTCCTCTTCCCTCAGTTACACTACCATCCCGTAATTCATCTCAAATAAAATTGACAAACTATAAAAGGGCGTCAAATACCTCTGCTCATTGTATATTTAACAGATGTAATCACAGGGCATTTTTTATGATTCCTAACTATATCAAAAGGATGTTGTTGAATGATCATCATTTTTATGTACCATGTAATTCTAGAGTGTGTGAATCACATTTGTATGCAGGTGAGTGGAATGAGTTGCCACAAAATATCACAACATTTTCTTATTTTAATGCCAACCAAATAGAGGATATTATCAACATATCAAATTCTACAGGGGAATTAATTAATTTTGAAAACATTCAAGATATGCCAAACCATGTCTGTCATTATTGGACAGGACTTCGATCAAATGATTTCTTGAACCTTTTTAATGGTTTACCTACACTTAATGTAAGGAAACCAAAACGAGCTCTATATATTTATCTAAATTGCGTATAGGAGAAAGTAGTAGAAGGTTGTCGACAATTTGTAATATTCCTAGATCTTTTAACTTTACTTTAGAACTCTTAATGAATAAAGTGAGAACTTGCCTTTATGATCATTTTGTACCACAACATTTAAGACCGCAACATGTTAGTCATTCTGATATTGTTGCCAGGAATTTACAAATACCATATGCACTTTTTAGTGATCCAGAATCAGCCCTGGAGAGTAGACCTGCTATAGCTATATTTGATGGCACTTACATTTTTCTTCAGAAATGTTTAAACTATATGTTTCAAAAGAAAACATAAAGCTTACATAAGTATGATAATTTAGTCAAACCCTTTATGATTGTTTCTTGTGATGGACACATAATTGACGCTGTAGGTCCATTCCCAGTAACTCAGACTGATGCAGAAATGATGACCAGTTTATTTGAAAATGAAAATGGGTCATTTCATAGACTTTTTAAACCCAATGACATTTTTGTTCTTGGTCGAGAATTTCGGGATGCAATTACTACTTTAGAAAGTTATAATTAAAGGGTTTATAAACCAGAATCACTAAATGAAGGTAAAACTCAACTGTCTTCTTCACAAGCCAACAAAAGTAGACGGGTAACTCTTTGTAGATGGGTTGTGGAGGTCGTCAATGGGAGATTTAAACGGGATTTTAAATTGTTTAGGCAACGGTATTTTAATCAAGCCGTCAAGATAGCAGCAGCTATTCTAAATAAATATCATCCTGTTCTTGTAGATAGCCCACTGTGTGGGCAAATTATTCAAAGAGCATTGCGATTTATGGACGAAAGGTATTATTTAGGTGATTTTGTAAATGATTACAACTTAAGAGCGTTTATACCCTGTGCGCGCTTTTTGGCTTAAAAACAGGACTTTTCAAATGAGTTAATAGCCACCAATAAACAATTTAAAGGAAAAATAATTAGTACTTATTTTAGAAAAGGTTGTCATCTAGGGATTTTGGTGGAAAACATTATAGATTGATGGATAATTTGTGAGTACTATAAGGATTACTGAACACAAGTTTCGTTATTTAGGCTTTAAATGGCAATTTAGAAGCTTAAGATATCCGAAACCACTAAATATAAGATGAAAATAAAAATATTATCAGACTAATAAGACCCTTATGGAGGGATTTTGCTGAGAAAAATAATCTTTTTGTGTTTAGTTCCTGAAAAATAAAAATTTAAACAATGCGAAATTATTCAGAAACTCTCGTCAAGAACATATTTTTTTTCACCAACTTATCGTACATAATTTTTTATAGCAATTGCATATTATAATAGAAGAACATCTTATCAATAAATTACCATTTTTATATTTCAACAAAATTAGTTTTCATGTTTTCTACAAATATTTTAAAAACCACTATAAAACACGCTGTCCGACGTGGATCAAATCAGACCGCCGCAAGGCCTTCTAGAGGGAGGACGTATCGCTCGTCGCTCCGGCCTGGCTGCAGTCGATTTTTGCCGTACGTAATAAAAATAGCCACGCGCGGACTGCGATTACCACATCTTAGTACTTTGGTAGTAAAATATTTAATTATTTTTATTACCTACAATGATTTTGTAGTGAGTATAAATTATGTTTCAGGTAATATAATGGGATGTAATTCCGAGGCTAAATTATGTTATGTATTGTAATATAAAATTAAATATATTTCGTAATTGTAAGAGGTTGTAAGGCCCCTAACACTATTTATGTGTTCGAACACGAAATGGTTAATAAAACGTCCGTAGTGTCTACTGATTGAACACTGATTTGAATGCAACTTAACAATGTAATAAGAACGAAAATATGATTAGTATCTAAATGTGTATTATTCTTTGCTTGCACAGTAATATTTGTCTACTTATAATGCAAATAAAATATTTTTATGATATTATATTACAGTTACATTTCAATTGAATATTTGAAGCGCACGGATCAAAGTTGTTTGAGCCGATTGAATAGCGAGCCGACGCGGCAGCTCTACGCACACAGCTTTGGTCGCTTATGTGTGCGTGAAATTAACGAAGAAATACCTATAGTTGACTTTGCGCGCAAGGTGTATACGCTCTTAAATAGGTGTAGGGTCATGTTTACTAGAATCTATGGTAACCTACCGCAATTGGGGAATTTCCCTAGATTAACTCATGAACAATTGTTATTGATTGCTTTAGGGCCTTATCAAATAAAGCAATCGCGATCGTATGATGGCGAATATATTAGAGGGAATGGCGCATATGAAATAGAAGTGTGTCCAGAACGTGATCTTTCTGAAAAACTGGTCTCACATATTGGGGGAAACAATCCTTATTTATTAAGAGGACGAATTAAATCGAGGCATATAAGTCAAAGGATATATTATACATAATATATTTTGTTCGATGTTGAACCTTCTAGCAACTGTCCATTAGATGCCATCTTATGATATTATTGCAGCTGCTTGGTTTTCAACAGAACAGTAGAATGTTGTTGTCATGTAATGACCACGATCCGGTATTTAAGCTGGGCTCTGTATAAATAAATAAATAAATAAATAATACGATATTTTTGTACGTATTGTTGAATATTAATATAATATAGTCGCTCTAATGTAACATAGTTCTGACACCAGTAATATTAGGCTGGTTGATGCGAGGTTCGGGATGGCTATAGGGGAGGTTGGAGGCCACTATGAGGATCTTATCCTGAACGATTGGGAACTCAAACAAAGAGGTTCTATGCTCACTGGTGTATGCGAGTTATAAACAATACATTACACATACTGTCTGAGAGAGCGCTCTTAGAGCGTTCACTACAAGTATTAGTTACTGTATACAGATTCATTGGGTGTATTCAGTTTCAGTTAAGTGTCAGTAATATTAGGTTGGTAAAGATAGGTTCGGGGTGGGTATAAGGGTGGTTGGAGGCCACGATGAGGAACTTATCCTTAATGATTGGGAACTCAAAGAAAGAGGTTCTATGCTCACTGGTGTATGCGAGTTATAAACAATATATTACACATTCTGTCTGAGAGAGCGCCCTTAGAGCGTTCACTGCAAGTATTAGTTACTGTATACAGATTCATTGATTCATTGGTTGTATTCAGTTTCGGTTAAGTGTCAGTAATATTAGGTTGATAAAGCGAGGTTCGGGGTGGCTAATAAAGCGGAGGTTGGAGGCCATGATGAGGAACTTATCCTGAACGATTAGGAACTCAAAGAGAGAAATTCTGTGCTCACAGGTGCACGCGAGTTATAAGATAACGAACTGCGCCACGAAGGCTGTCAATGTATTTTTTAATAATAAATATGTGTTTTGATAAAAATGATTTTTATTTATTTCATCCTTTGGTGTATATTATCTCCCAAAGCACCCACTGTATTGATTGAGACTTAAATAATTATGCGTGGGAGGATTGCAAGTAATCTTGGCTGCCAGTAGCTCATTTCACGCTGCGCCAAGTGTTTAAAAGAGGACGCGGGTTCGATTCCCGCACTAAATGTGACAGACTAATGTGAATCACTTGTATTTGTTTCGGGTCTGGGTGTTTGTGAAACCGTAAAATCTCTCGTAGTTCCTGATACCCATGATACAAGGATCGGTACTAGTGTGGGGTCAGAATTATTTATGTGACTGTTGGGTGTATAGGGTGCGTGTGTTCATGAATAATCTGTTTGCAACTCACGAGTATAAAGAATTAGTATACGTAAGACTGCAGGGCACAGCCCTCCTCAATAATCGACAGTATACATTGTAAACTTAATCTAAATCTATTGACGCATTCATAAAAATAAAGTACGACGATGAAAATATTTTTTTTTCATGAAAAAAAATGTGTCTGCAAGGGCCCTGGATTCGTTAAGAAGACAGGTTTATATATTTCAATGATTTTATGTGTTTTAGTGTATTATATAACTAGCGGCCCGGCCCAGCTTTGTCCGGGTACAAAAAGATTTCTGTACAATAATATTATGTACGTATTATACATATAAACCTTCTTCTTGAATCACTCTATCTATTAAAAAAACCGCATTAAAATCCGTTGCTTAGTTTTAAAGATTTAAGGCGACTTTGTTTTATACTATGTAGTGATTTCATAATTTTATATATCTTTTTAATTATTAATTGGGAGACAAAATCTATTTGTAAACGTATTTTATCAAGTTCAATAAATTGACAGATAACCTACAAACCTAACCTCAAAATAACATCTATTTTTGTAAATATCTAAAACCCCTAAAGTTCCTAGGCTTTGAAACTTTTAGTGTAATAATCTTGGAACTAACATTATCCCAACAATGCAAAACTCATTGATGTACAGGACTAGGCACAGCGCCATACTGAAACTGTCCATGTCCTTTGAATATGATAAATTAAGTGATGTTTATAATTAAATATACGAAAAATAATAAACATAAATACACTTACACGAGAAAGTATATATAATAAATTTATATTATAAATATATGTATAATGAATATATATATATATATAGCACGTAAAGATATAAAGTGACTGCCAGTTTTTTGAGAAAGTGTTGGCGAACCTTCACCTTAAATGCCAATCGTGTACCAGACGACCTGATTTCCAGGGGGCGTGCATTCCAGAGGAGTATAGATTGGATAGAGAAGGAAGAATGAGTAAAATCAGATCTATGGGTAGGACAATGAAGAAGAAGATTGTTGCTAGAGCGTAGATTCCTGTTATGGTTACTGCAGAGGTATTGAAATTGAGAAGTTAAGTAAGAAAGTGAAGTAGGAGATGTAAGAATTGAGAAAAGTGTAGTAAGTGCATGCAGGGAACGACGCTGATGAATGGGTAACCATTTTAGTTGGGAGCGGAAAGAAGAAACATGATCGTATTTACGAAGATGAAAAATGAATCGAATCCAGTTATTGAGAAGCCGGTCGAGTTTGTTGAGGTGTTCTGCATTCAGGTCAAAATAGCACACATCACCATAGTCGATTAAAGGGAATGTTAAGTCTCAATATGTCCAGTAGTTGCTCTGGCTACAATGTCCTTCAATCCAAAACACAACAGTGCATTTAAGCAGTGTTGTTTCACGGGAGAAATAGACATTGCGGTGGTACCTACCCAGATGGCCTCTCACATATGAGAGACCTACCACCAGTAAATGACACTTATGAAATGTTTGCACATGAAACTCGTCTAAAATACACTGTTCGAATGGGAGGGCTTAGGCCACCGTTCAACACGATGGCTTTCTGTTAGAGTCCACATAGTATTTTTTTTTAATATGCAGTTTTCCCCATGTTTTTCCCTTCACCTTCAAATTGACATTGATTGGCATTATGTAGTGTAGTACTATTTCATATTGTATAAAACCCGTGCAACCCATCATATCGATCATAATAAATATATACTATCAGAGTATACTTTTATTTCTCCAAATATCCATTCTTAAAATTCAGACATTGCATCAAAGAGTGAGAAATATTCCCTAGGGATTCGTACCACTATGTCAGCTCTTTGCATCTAGTTCGTTACTAACACGTATTCATTCATCCAGACTTTTCATTGAAAACATTAATTAAATTTCACGAATATTTTGAGTAATGTTAGAGAATTTGCTTTCATTCTAAGAAGACTGCCGTTTTGCTACCGCATTCCGTATGGAGCGCATTCCAGGAGCGAACAAATTTCGAATGGTGTTGCGAAACAGCATCCATCTGTGTTCGTGATTCAGACAAATCGTGTTTAAATGAAAATACATTGGCTCTATATTGTTCTAATCTTTTTTAGTATAATTTCACAGAGTATCTATATCTCATATGCAAAATACAAAGAAATGAACTATTGAAATGGAACTATTGTCACCATTGTCAACCATGAAAGCTGTAAGGTAATCGAAACGTCGAGAAGTCAAAAAATGTAAAAATTAAACCAAATCCGTGATAAAATCTGTAAATAATAGTTTTATTTCAATGATTTTGGAGAGTTATTTGCCGTTGGAGCAAAGTATATAAGAACAAAAACATCAAAATTACTATAAAAATGACGAAGAAATCAGCGAATATACATGATTTTTTTGAAATGAATTTGGTGAAAATATTATAAACATACAGAGTACATGTAAATAATTGATCACTATTTCTCTATTTTTATTTGCTTAAAAATGTAGCTCTTTAATATTTTGAATAATGGACAGATCTGAACAAAACATTATTGAACAAGAGGGTATTCTTTGTTTACGATTTACATTTTGTTTTGTTTTCCTAGCACATGGTATCGATATGCACAGTGGAGCGGTGACATTTCTGATTTATGGTAAATCGTGAAATAATACGTAAATAAATGACAACTATTGTATGTGCAACACCAAATAATTAATTCCATTGGGATTTAGAACTATTGTTGGACAAAAATGTTCACAGTGGTCGCGGGTTCAAAACCTATACCTCTTACTTGACGAACAGAAATATCGTGAGTAATCCTATATATAATTTGTATGAATTTACATACTCGTATATGGTGTGTAAAGTCTGCCAAATAGCGCAAGGCATGGTATCGCCTAACTTCTCATGCCCAATAGTTATAAATTTTATGCGAGTATCATACCATACCTACATATTAATTTTATTGTGTTATATTTCTATAGAAATATAAATCAATTTGAGTCACTTTTAAATTTAATCATAGAACATAAAATCTTAAATGAATGACCAGGAGTTACAATTTCCTTAGAGCGGAATCGGCTTAGTAACAACGTTTTGCTTAAATTACTTGAGGCGCGTAAATAAACCAGGCGCTAAATAAAGATAATGAAAAGAAAATATTGCTGCCGTTCGACATATCGTTACATCTCCCGTCTCCCCAGGGACGACACACGACACGACATGTCGGAGCGAACATTAATACAGTCGCTTTATAAACGCTGTGCTGCTTGATGAATTAACAGGAGGGTGCCGAGACATGTACATTTATTTTGTTAATTCATTCTGTATGTTTATTTGGTCACATGTGCTGGTATGTATGGCCATGCAAATTTAAATTCTCTCATAAATTTAAGTGTAAATGCACTATTGTGTAACGGTTAGAAGGACATTGTGGCCAGAGTAACTACTGGTCATATTAAGACTTAACATCTTATATCTCAGGATAGCGAGCGCAGTGAAAAACCTAGCATTGCTTTGTAATCCATGGTGTTGCTCGGTTTTGCAACTGTCCATGAGCGGTCGTATCACTTACCAACCAGGCGAAAGGCATGCTTATCTCGTTTTTCAATGAAATAGAAAGATGTGTACTAATATTTAAATCATCTGATTAGCTCAACAGATGAATTAATTTGAGCATTTGTTATGTATTAACAGCATTTGAAGGTACGCACAATTGTAAAGCACTGCTTAAGTGACTTGAATACGGTATTTAACCAGCCAACATAAAGTGTGAGACAATTGTATGTATTAAAGAAACCTCATATTAAAAATGTTATTAACACCGAACGGTCTTAAATTTACTGAACAATACAGCTGATAAATAATCTCCTCTATAGAATACAAAAGATCACACCATTCACACATACACACACATGCACACTGCTCCGATTCAATTTACACAAATATTTGCAACTTGCATTCGTAACAACGCTACTGTCAACCGAACAAGAAATACTTTCGAATTTGATTGCTGGGTTTTCGCTTTTATAATAAATAATATAATAAAATTTAATAATTATAACTGTCAATGATATCTATACTAGTACAAAAAGCTGAAGAGTTTGTTTATTTGTTACCTTTAATCTCAGGAACTACTGTTGCGAGTAGAACAAAATATTTTTGTGTTGGACAGTTCATGTATCGAGGAATGCTATATAATATCATCACGCAATAACCTATAGAAAAGAAGCAGTAGTGAAAATCTAGCAAATATGAGAAAATTTAATTGTTTTTCGTGGTCTAATTGGTCAATATTCTAAATTGATAGTCAGAATTGAACATTTCGGCCGCCATTTTGAAAAGTGTACTCTTTGTAAGTGACTGCTAGTAATTAATAAAATAGATTTATGATCAATGTTTTGTCAGTCTACTGACTGGATACTCATGTATCACTATAGCTCCCCATTGAAAATCAGCGCAGCAGTGTTGCTTTTGCCATACTGTAGCATAAAGCTGAATGGGAGGCCCGTTGTATGCGCAACAATTGTTTAGATTTAGTCAGCATATTTTATTTTACTTTTTAATGTTTTATTTTTATTATACCTTTTATTATAGTTATTTGCGCATTTAATAAGTCTATTGCTCCTTAGAAAAAATTGTATTTACATCCAATTTCAAATAAACTAATTTTATAGAGCTCTGCTGAATCAGTAGCACGTTTACCTGTAGGTGTAGGTGTGATTTTGCCGTGTTAGTACAACATTAAACATTATGATCGCTATCAACATATTATCTTGAAAGTTTAACTAAACTACAAGGATCTCTCTCTACTATACGCGGCATGACTCTACTATGGCCGAATAAAAAAAACTGTGTAAGAATTCCTATAAAATTTCGCATACTACACCCTAATCTCAAATGTTGTAACTTTCTATAGTACCTGCAAATCATAATTCGTGCCTGCTTTTTCACAGCGTGGTTTTTGTTCGCAACGCTATAATCAGCAAATACGGTAGTGTAGTAAGTATCGTGTCGTGATCGTCCCGGCATCGTCCCGCGGCGTGTGTACAGACTGCGCGTACGGCGCTGGATAAACATCTCATTAAGGGCGGTAATTGCGCTGTCACAATGCCCCCTCCCCAACCTTCCCCCTGCTCTCCTATACTTTTATAATGCCACGTCCGCCTAGCTCCCGCTGTAGCGCAAATAAATTAATTATCTCATTTATTGTTAGCAATTGTTTCTCCTTTTAATTGAGCCGCTACCGAGATACCGAGCGCCCTACGGACACAATGCTCCTCACTTATATGCACTCCTTCACTTGCAAATAAAACTATTCATTGCATTATTCCAACAGGAGCAATTATTTCAAAACAAACAACAATTGCGATGGAGATGGTCTCGCTAATGAGCAATATTTCAATGAGAATGGACATTCACTGCACTCCTCTCGCTAAATTTATTGTGAATTATAAAATGAAGCGGTTGCTTAACCTAGGAGCACGAGTTGAGTGAACCAGCGGGTACAAGTCGCGGCCGCAATAAAACACAAAACCACTGAAATGTCTATGTTGGCAAAAAATCCATTCCGCTCGTCATCCCCCCTCCCACTACGCCAACGCTCACCCCGCGCCGTGTCGCGCCTATTGTAAGGGAGGCCTATCTCAGCTGAACGCAGCAAACAGCACGACTCGCTCATATCACTATTGTTCGCGAACCGCCACTACACCCCCTCCCACCCCCGTGTCCCCCGCGTCTCCCCGCGACACTACGCTCGCAATTGTATTCGTACCTCTCAGTACAATACTTTGCATCGCGGCAGTAAACAGCCTGCATTTTAACATGCTCATCCTTTTAGCCCAATTTTTCGGATCCCGCTTTAAAGTGGGGGAGGGCAATTATTTTAAAACCTACTTTACTTTATATAGAATTACGGTTTATTCTTATTTATTGAATAAATGATATTTTGTTAGTGATACTTTTTCTTGTTTATCAGAAGTTTATTTGTAATTTAGCTGATGCCTGAATATTTACTGACCACTGAAGATTAGCGTTGTGTTGTGGTTCACTTACATGTCATGTCCAAAACTGTTTTTTGGTAATCTAATGCGATGGACATGTTTTATGGTTTGATACCAATAAACTTGTTTTACTATCTTCGCTATTATCCTGAGTACGTGCTGACTGCAACTGTAAGCCAGGTGGTAGTTTTAGTAACTACACTGTGCAACTGAAAATACTTTTCAATAAAACCTCGAGTATTTTCGATATTGCTGTATTCCATCGCAGTGTAAGTTGCAGGGTTGCATCCTCCCGCGGTTTCTTTCTCATGTACATTTTCCACAAACTTAGCCCAAACCGCAGCTGAGAACATTCCACATCGCACAATACTTCCCGCAAACTTATATTTCCGAAGAAAGAAAAACGAGTGACGCCCGTAAAAACTCGCCGAACAGATCGCCCGAGTTTTTGTGAACTTTCCAAATGTTTTTAATTAGAAAACGGTGTGGTCGAGTTAAGTTTAAACTTGGTTTGTCGGTTGACTAATTGCTTTGTCAGGGTGCTTGGGATTTCTCCCACTTTTTCTGAGATGACAGGCGCGGTGGACGTAACACAAGTTTCATAACACTCCCGCGCGAGTACTTACATTGTTTCACTGGAGTAAAGCAAACAGCAAGAACCCACAGATTCTTCAAAGAAGAGCAACTTGTTCTAGGTTTCTTTTCAGTGAAAAAAGCACTTTATTATTTGAACCAGCAAAATTTTCAGAATTCCAACTTGCTTATAGACATGAAAATTAGTTGGAGGAGTTATTAAAGTGGTAGAGGCACACTATGATACGTTGGTTGACGGCGTTTCTCGACGCGATGCACCGGCTTCGCTGTAACCTAATTCATCTAATGTATTTACTGCCAATAATTTATATAAGGAACATTGTAAATTATTATGAATTAATGAGACGGCTGTTGGTGACTCAATGTTGTATTTAATCTCTCTATCTTACATTCCATTAGTATCATTACATTGATATTATTACGAGTTTTTCCACTAGCTAAATAATTATTTATCGAATTTGTCAGAATGAGAGGCAGCGGAATCCTCGCGCTGAAAGAAATGTTTGTGCGGCCCACAAATATTTTTTTCGGGGCTGGCTGTTTGTGAGACCGAAAAGTCTCTCATAGTTCCTGATACCCACAACACAAGATTCGATCTTAGTGTGTCAGGACTATGTAAGTAACTGTTGGGTATTACTTATTTATTTATTTATTATCTCTTTTTATTTAAATTTTGAAGTAGGTTATTTCTTGTTACTAATTTTTATTAGTACGTCTTACTTCAGCCACATAAACTCGTAACAATCAATTTCATTGAAAAGCACACAATGAGCACGACCGAGCATCAACAATTCAACTCAAATGGCAGAGCGTTGTGTAGTTGTTAGCGGAGTGTATTTGTGACGTCACATCGACTACACGTGGCCCGGTATTATGATTGCGGCCGCAGCGGCTCCATTTACATAAACTAATTGGCTATCAATACGTGAGCCACATTGTTGTCTCGACGCCCTACAATAACTTTGTCGGCCCGAATGATTCCTTCACTGGGACAGTTTGTTGTAATCATTAGTTTTAGTTGGATTTAGAAATTGATTTGAGAGGATTTGTTGGTGGAGTGTCGATAACATACATACATACATACATAAACTCACGCGTTATTCCCAGAAGGGGTAGGCAGAGGTGCTAGGGCACCCACATTTCGCCTTGTATGTTCCGTCCCACAATGTGATAGGTGGCGAGCCTATCGCCATATCAGGCACAAATTCCTGACTTTGGGCTGATACTGAATAGAAAAATCCAATATCACTTTGCCCAACCCGGGATTCGAACCCGAGACCTCAGCTTTGTAACCGTACCGTAGTACAACTACGCCACCGAGGCAGTCAGTGTCGATAATTATATGTATATATCTCTGGTAAGCTATCTTTGAGAAGGAATCACAAGATAATGGAAGGGAGGATGGCATTTAAAAAGAAAACTATAAGCTAATGATATAATTTTTCTTCCATTTATAAGCACAATATATAAGTTAAAGAAAATATAACCACCATTTATTCATTATTTCTGTAGAAGTCCAGTATGTTATCATAAGTTACATAATCATATTTAATAGCCAGGCATTATTATCCAAAGAAACTTAGTAATACATTGTAACAGCTTATTTCTGAGGAGCGGCAGATCGGCGGAACATCAAAGTTTCATTACCATTAATCGGGTCTATACAATTAACCCTAATCTGTTATAATAATACGGGCGTAATTAATTTAATTAATATTGTTTCGCGTATCTCGATAGCCCGCCGCAATTACGAAGCCTGTTTTGATATTGGATATAGTAATTTTACAGACCACTGTATTTAGCCGGGTTTTAGTTTCCAGTTCGAATTCAATGGTTCTTCCTTATTTATTTAGAATGTATACTGTAAAATAAAATGTAAGCCTTTTTTTAAAGGTGTGGTGTTACTAGGATACCCTTGTTTCGCCGTAAGTAATATTTATGGTCCACAAATAATATAATTTAATTTGACTAACGTAAATAATGTACTTCTTTGACAAATAAATTACTATAAAGTAAAAACTAATACTTTAAATAAAATATGAATTAAAAATAAATAAATAAATAAAACTAATTATAAATAAAAATAAAATTAATTTAAAATAAATAAATTACATAAATAAATAGATAAAAGCAACAAATTAAAATAAGTAATACTAAGTATAGGAAATATATTGTAAATAGAGATTAAGTTCTATGTGTATTGACTTGTCATAAGAGCTCCTTAATTGCCTACATGATCAATAAATACATTTCATTTCATTTCATTTCATTTCATTTCATAAGTTCAGTCCCACTACTCTATCACCATATCGGGCAGAAATTTCTGACTCTGGGCTGGTAATGAATAGAAATATTCAATATTACTTCTCCCGGGATTCGAACCCAAGACCGCAGCGTAGTAATAGTACTATTTTGTTTTCGTTGCTTTATTTTAACCAATGTAATTTTAGTCTGACATTGAATTCACTTTTATAGTTATAAGTTTTTTTTTTAATGAATAGCGAGACGAGCATGCCGTTCGCCTGATGGTAAGCGAAGCGGCCGCTCATGAACAGTAGCAAAACCAAACAACACCTTGAATTACAAAGCAATGCTTGGCATTCCACTGCGCTCGCTATCCTGAGACATGAGATGTTAAGTCTCAATATGTCCAGTAGTTACTCTGGCTACAATGTCCTTCAATCCGAAACACAACAGTGCATTTAAACTGCTGTTTGACGGCAGAAATAGACATTGCGGTGGTACCCACTCAGGCAGCCTCTCACATATGAGAGACCTACCACCAGTAGATTTTGTATGTTTGTTCATTACTTAATATAAATATATTATAATAATATGTGAATGAATAATAATATCTTACAATTTAATCGGAACTGTCAATGTTATCAATGTTAATGTTAATGAAATAAAAACAATAAATTATTTCATAGCATATAAATATATTATAAATATCAAACTTAATATCAACAATTATGTTTTCCATAAAATTGGTTCAAAGCAATTTCTCAGAAAAAGAGCATGCTATGTTGACTTACTTCCTATTAAATAGTTTCCCAGTAAATGCCCTTTTAAGTAATACTTTGTTTTATTCCCAGCAATTACCTCGAGCGAGAGTACAAAGCAGAGCAGACAATTACATCCCGGTCGGCCTGCGTTGTGGTGTGAGCGTAGCGCCGTAGCACCGTAGCCACGTAGCAGCGTAGCGTTGGAGCGCTGTAGCCGGGTGTCCGCCGCCACGTTAAAAGCTTTGACTGCGCCACTTTAATCTCATTTGTTTGCGTATCTGAGCGGCCGCGACCCTCGCTCCTTTGACCAAAATAAAATTGTATGACTCCATTCGTACGACAGACGGGGGGAGATTCCCGATAATGTATTTTTTATGTCACAGGTACGACATATTGTAATAGCTATGGGGTTTTGGTGGTGACTTCAAAAAATATCTCTAAATGTACCTACTTGTGGTTACTTTGCTAGCAGTAAAAAGTATGTACCAGGACGGGTTTAAAAAGGGCAGAAGCAAGGATTTTTGGGCCGGACAATGTCGCTCAATAAATTAAATACATTTCGTTGCATTTTTATTGTATTTCAGTCGGACAAGCAGCACGGTTTTATCTCGTTAAACTCTGTATAATTTTTCAGAATTGGGTATCGATAAATAATAATTGATGAGCAGAATAGTGTAATGAATTATCATTATCGGATAAACATTATTATCATTATATCTTCTTTATGAAGTTAATATTAATCCCAGCAAAGTTATTCCCTTACGCTATTAAAAATATTATGAGGCAGTTTCCACGCCAATTTTACTTATGATATTAACTTATTAATTCATTTAAAAGATTAGGTCTTATACGAATACAAATGAGTTTCACAGAAAAATGTCCAATTGTAATAGGGTTTTGGCACGTTCATTTAGCGGCACGATTTATTATTATTGCCATCCGTTGCGGGACAATAAAGCCGAATAGAATGCCAATATTTGGTTACACACAAACATGCTTTCATTTAGAGATTTCATTACTCGATTATACTGGATATGACAATATCTATTTGTATTGAACTAGCTAAATATTATCAGAATTATTACAGAAGTAGCTTCGTTTGTTTAGAGGCTTGGTTGTTTGGTTGGCTTAGAAACAGATTGTATAGGCTGTTAATTATTGTCCTAGTTCAAGGTTAGGTCCTACCAGGTATAAGACTGTTGATTCCAAAAGTCATATTGTAGTTGCAATTGATTCTATGTTTTATACCTGACATGTCGATACTACTGTTATTACCTTTTTTATTGATAAAATGTTCTGCGCCCTTTCGTTTCAAATACATTTTCTTTTTTACTGTCTCATGCAAGATTTTAAATAAAGAAATGTTGATATAGATAGTTTATAGACAAAACAGTGAGCTAATTTGTTTGAAAAAAAAATAAAAATATTATAAATAACAAAAACTTATAACGAAAGAAATTGTGTGAATAACAAACTTATTCCAAAGATTTTTTTCAAAGCGTAGCATAAAGTTATCTCATTACCATTTTTATAATGTTGTTCGAGATTAACATGATAACAGCAAACACGCCGCGGCCCGTCTCGCATAATCTTCATTTGAATAAGACGGGTGACATTTGCCAGTGACATCATGTCGAAGGGTCGTGAATAAGGCGCTCGGTGATATTTCGCTCCGTGACCCATTTTCCACGGCAAATAAAGTTACTTTGTGAAAATGGAATGTTAGTATTATATAGACAAGTCAGTTTATGGGCGGTCACACTTTTATTTTTCGCTGTTATAATTGTCGCGGAGAATCAGGGTTGACTTACGGCCTCGCGACGGATAATGCGATTCGGGCGTCTGTTGTTCGCTCGTAATTTTTTAGCTCCCGGCGTCAGAGAGAGACTTTATAAAGGATATTGCCGTGTCTTCGGGCATAAAAGTATGGACAAAACGATCGTAAACTAAGCCACTTCTGTTGGCCTGACGTTGACATAACATGCGGAATTCAACATTTTATGTTTCAATCTGGTTTATGTTTTTATTTTGGTGATGTACTGGTTATGATTATATCGAGTACAATAATCAATGAACCAATCAATCACACACATGAAGAACTGAAACAATTATTGGACTCATTCCAAGTTGATACCAGAGGTCTTGCTGTTAGATTCTGATCCCAAGCACCATAAAGATATGCACAGCTGTGGCTTCTAAATAATAATTTGACCAATCCTAAATTTACCATTAGCCTTTTCAAAATATATTCTTTTCCAAGAAAAAATCTCTACTACAGTTCTGTTTTTTGTTTTGTTACAAAATATATTTTTATTCTATTAGCACTGAAATCCTCCAGCTCACCCAAGATTATCCTCAAATATAAGTAGAAATTGAAATGTATCGTATTTTTCGCAAATCTGTCTAAACACTATTTGATACTGCCTTTTTATCTGAATGATGTTTTATGTCACTGAGATATATCACTGTATGTGTATTTACGACATATATCAGATTACTCTGTGTCGCGTGTGACCTCAAAACCTTCGGGTCAAGGACAGCGCAAAGCACAAGCCTACGATATTTATTCAATAATACGTTTGCGAGTCACGTAGGCCTAACATGTTATTAGTTTTTTTTATTTATAATTTATTTTAGATTACAGAGGGTTTTTTCAAAACATTGCGTGACTTTTGTTACAACGTGAATTAAAATATCATGTTTTGTATTCATAACTGTATGAATTGAATGACTTACAAAGGTCGATGGATGTCAGGTTCAATCCTTGACTTTTCAAAACGTGTTCATAATTTATCTCACATTATATTAGTGTAAAAAACAACTCGAGCAAACTTGCATGACTGAGAGATCTCTGCAAGAGTTTAAAAGTCTACGAAGTTCATTACTTCGCCCTAAGTTAACGCATTTGCGAAAGCCTGCAGCGATATTAATCTTAGATGAGGTTTAGATGCAGCCATGAGATGTTTATGGTTTATGTACGAGTAATATTTTGCATATACCTATATGCCAGAGGGTAATGATTCTTATTTTCCTCCATTATTCCCCTTTTTAGCCAATACTTACACATTATTTTACTGGTAGGTCTTCTATGTGAGAGATCGCCTGGGTAGGTACCACCGCAATCTCTATTTCTCCCACCAAACAGTTGTGTAAATGCACTGTTGTATTTCGGTTTGAAGGACATTGTAGCCAGAGTAACTACTGGACATATTGAGACTTAACATCTTATGTCTCAAGGTGGGAAACGCAGTGAAACAAATAAGCATTGCATTGTAATTCAAGGCATTGTTTGGTTTTGTTCATGAGCGGTTGTATAGCTTACCATCACACATGGCCAAGTCTTGCCATTAATTGCCATAAAAAAATGGGTTGGATAACGGCCTCTTACATTTACGACAATGTTACACATTGAAATAAAACTGTTCACTGTTGTCTGTTCAATTATAACAGTTACAATGAAAGCTGTAAAGTAATCAAAACGTCGAGAGGTTAAAAAGTGTAAAATTTAAACCGAATTCGCCATTAACTATGTACACAATAATTTTGTTTCAATAATGGGTTGGCTTTACTGCATTGCTAATATTTCTACGACCTTCAAACAAAGCGCCAAACATGAAACAAATCCAAAAGATTACCTACAACCAATAGGTGATATATATTATGTACACGAGGCACAAGTTTGTAAGTAGGTGCGGAAGTCACACGTGAAGTTGTGAGGAGTGTGGGGCGAAAGGGCGCGCGATAGCTTCGGTTCAATTAAAAGAGCGGCGACGCGACGTGAGATCTTATCGGAATCGATGGCCTCGCCCGCAGTCGAGCTACTCGTATATCTTTAGTAGTATTTCTTTAGACTTGTTCGTTAGCGCGCGTCTTCTAAGGGAAGTTGGGGATATTAGTAAGTGGGAATGGCAGGTGTGGCTTTATACTTTTTGAGGTATGATAGCGATAAGTGCATATAATCATGAAATATGTTTATTTGATCTAATCCAATAACGCATAGATGGTTATACTGACTAGACTGCCTCGACGGCGCAGTTGTTCTTGGGTATGATTTCAACACTAACGTTTGAATCCTGGGTTTGGCAAAGTGGTTTCGGTTATTTCTATTCATTATCAGACCGGCGTCAGAAAATTGTTCCCGATATTGTAGTAGACTGGCTCATCACATCGTGGAACGGAAAATACAAGGTGAAATGGAGATGACCTCGTGACGTCTCTATTCTCTAACTAGCCTTTCTGGAAAATAGGCTTGGGTTTTGTATGTATGTTTTATGAGTATACACTAATATTGAGCCATTGTGATCTTGCCAAGAGACGTGCAATTGCACTCATTTCCCTTCCACGCTATAGTCTACAATATCTTGTCCCCCACCTCCTCGTTCCACTCGACGATCGCGCGCCAAGTTGCCAGTCTATAGTGACGTCACACGTACCGCCCTCAAACATCAAAATAAATAGCTTCCATTTCAATTATATCCGGACTGTATTTTTTGCCAGTGTTTTTGTGTTTGCTGAGCTCTTGTACAGGTTTCGCTGACTTTATGATTTTTGCGATTTTCCTTATATTAAGACAACAGTTATCTTGAACGATATTTTATCTGGAAATACTTCTTAACTCAGCCTTATTTTCGAGTGTCAATTGTATTATTATAGTCAAACAATATTTTTTTGCTTCGTGCCTATAATAAAGCTTATGTGCAGCTTACAAGCTTACGGAGAGCATTCTGTTTCTCTCTCTTTCTCTCTCTCCCTATCTCTCTCTCTTTCTGCAATCTCAGAAAGTCTACTGTTGAACTTAGACCTCTCCCATACATAGCTATACCTGTTGGAAGCGGCCTGCATCCAGCGTTCTGTTTGCAAATTATTATTTAGGAGATTGCACGATATTTAGGGAATATAATTTCTTTGCCTCTTATCAAAGTTGCCAACCCGCATTAGGCCAGCGTGGTGGACTATATGGCCTAACCACTCTCAATCGTACTGCCGATTGTAGAGCAGGCCCGTGCCCTACAGTGGGACGTATATGGGCTGATACAGTTATTTTTTTTTTTTTTTTTTATTTCAGTGAATGGCGAGACGAGCAAGCCGTTCGCCTGATGGTAAGCGATACGACCGCTCATAAACAGTAGCAACATTTCACTGCGCTCGCCATCCTGAGACATAAGATGTTAAGTCTCAATATGTCCAGTAGTTGCTCTGGCTACAATGTCCTTCAATCCGAAACACAACAGTGCATTTAAGCAGTGTTGTTTCACGGGAGAAATAGACATTGCGGTGGTACCTACCCAGATGGCCTCTCACATATGAGAGACCTACCACCAGTAAATCAATCAGTTATCAAAGTTATTTGCTAAAAAAACCAGCAACTGATCAATTTTAATACTTAGTGCACGAATATCACCTACACATGTCGCTTTGAATCAGCTATATTTTGACTGCTTGATTTATCTTGTTTCAAATGTCTCAATTTCAAAGTAGTACAATCTGTTTTTTTTTTAGTTCCATAGTTTAAGATATAAAATGTAAGATTGGGATGCGATTGATTATTCTGCTAAATAAGATACAGGAGCAAGCTTATGTTAATCCTATAACACAACAGTTACTATAAGACCAATCTTTACCACGATCCTGCAAAATCGCGAACAAAAATTAAATAAATTTTAAGGTAAAGAGTAAATTAAAAGCTACGTACATTTCATCTGACTGCCATGTCGGAGATTAAAAAATAAAAGTGTCACTTGCAGTGGCAGAACGCAGAGCAAGTCGCGGAAAATAAATATTCTGTTTAGTATTACCCTTTTATACGGCAAGGCGAATGGCTACATACAAACACTGAATGCGGCTTACGCTCGATTTATATATTTTTATAAATAAAATGAAAAAACTGCTTTGATAACATTTTTTGTGTTTATTCATTATTAGCAAAGGTTTTTCTTAGTTAACTTTAATAAAAATCACTACGGATGCTTCGTTAAAACGTATAACAACTGATTTTAATAATTTGAGATGGTTTGTACTTGACCAGTGAATATACTTTTTATGTAGTTCGCATAACACTTAACAAAATATCCTGTTCACTTACTAAGTCACATCTATACAGATTAAGAAGTTAACGACAGCACGTATTGATTATACCGCCTAAACAATACATATATTCCTAATATACTATATGAAACAAACTATTAAACATGCGGATCTGATTCAGAAATACACAAGTCAAAATAATTTATCATATGTTTTAAAATTTACTTATTTAAACAAATATACATAATTTCCACAATATAGCTGTTAAAAACTACTGATGTTTAAACTAGAGCTAACGAGAGTTAACAACAATATAAATACATAATAAAATATACTTAATATAATATCAACATAACAAAGTACTCTGTGATATCAACTGTACTTCGCAAGACTTGGTATTCTGATGAGCCGCTACTTTTCCTTACTGCCATAAACAAGGATTTATTTAATCAAATATTCTACCCAAGCATAATAAAGAATAATACATAATATCCGCGACATACACACAGGCGCAGTAAAATGTTTTATGTGAGTAATCTGGTGCGATACATCACGCGGCGCGGTTTGTATTGGAACACTCATTGAGACGGATCGCCTAGTGTGCCACCGGTTTTATCCAGCTGAGCATTCCGCCTTGATAAGGCTTCTTGCTTGTTTTTCAAGATATTTTCGAGACTGATAGGGAACATGTTTCTAGAGCTTAATAGCGCTGTAAAATAAAGACAAATTGTTTTTAGTGACGGTTAAAAGTCTTCAATTATTAGAAACGTAATTGAAATTTACGATCCTCGCTTTGAAATAATACGTTTTTCATTGTAGAAGAGATGTGCAAGCGGTATTGTAAATATTATTACTAAAGAGTTTTCAAAGGTAAGCGAATTATAATAATACGCAACTCAGCTGAAGCAGACGTAGTTAATATTCACAGTTGAATAATCCTTTATTTAAATTAACATAAAAAAGAATACTGTCTTTCTACTATAAGCTTTTTTACTTAAAAACTGTTCCAAGCATAAAAAACGAAACACAACACACACGAGGCTGTCGTATAGATACGAAACATTGATTACGTTTTTTGTCTACAAAAAGGCACCTTCAGAGAAGGTCATTTGAATTTGATTGGAAAGCGGAAGCGGGAGCGGGCGCGGGGGCGACTCCCTCGTTAGTACATCGCAATTAACATCCACTTCTAAACAAATTGCCTTGTGTCATTAAGACATGTTAACGCGGAACCGATGCCAAACGATATTTGGATCTTTTTTTACTTTCAGGGAGGTATATTCTAACGTATAGTCTGTTATTCACATTATCTGCAAAATCTGCAATTAAATGAACGCTTGTTTCGTCTATCGTTTTAGTAATTTTTTTGTTGCTACATAAATTGTGAATTAAGATTTTATTAGATGTACGCAGGTGGTGAGTTATGAGTTTACGTAAACCTTGAACTATTAATTAAGTTATAATGCCTTGCTGGCATATGGCTTATATAACAAAATATTTGGGTTAGTTCGGCGGTGGTTGTATAATATTTCATAGAAAATTGAATTAAGTAACAATTTTACTACAGTTTTTCATTCGATTACTGAAATAAGTGGAGAGTTATTATGTTTGTTTTTTTTTTTTCATCAACCATTTTATATTTTTATCCTTCATTCTTTCCAATAGTGGCAAAACATTTGTACTTTTCTATACAAGTATTATAAACAAATTATGAAAATCTCCATGCCGCAGTTGGTCAGACGCCCGGTTGTGAAACGAAACGCGCGTTAGATCCCTGCACGGAAAGAAATATTTGTGTGTCTGGGTATTTGTGTGAACTATAAGTCCCTCGTAGTTTCTGATATCCATATCATTCAACTTGGTGTAGGGTAAAGACTGTGTATGTGAATGTTGGGTGTATGTATGTAAATGAACGTCCAATATAATACACTGCTAAAATGTAGTCCACATAAAATAGCCATCGGTCACAATTATACACATTATTATTAGGTACAGACCTACTCATAAATGAATATGCTTAGGCTGAGTTATAAACGCGATACATATAGGTTGCGATGACGACTACATATAAGGTATTTGCGTGCCTTCTGTATATATACACTAAAGTAAACATACGAATATTATTCACTTTGCAAACAAAACCTATTTATCATAAATTGTTATTGTGAGTGAAACTAACGTGAGGTCGCGTACAGAACAATGCGCACCACAAACGGCGCCAAAACATCGCGTCGCATTTCAGACGAGCAACTTATTGCAGTTATTCTTCTCATTCCAGTTACTTACACCGCGGGACCTCTGGTGGCTTTAAATCTTCCGGATAGTGAATGAGGACAGTTGGATAATTTGGAATCTATGATCGACAGACTAAGAGTAACATTTATATTCTGTAATTTATGGCCAGACTAAGTGGAAGTGGAGCTTGGATAATTTGGAACAGTACGTTTCTGTAATACCATTTTTTAAAATATTCTTTTGTTATTTCGTCCCGTCCTATCCCGTCAAGTCCCGTCAAGTTCTGTCATGACATGTACGAATACTTTAAGTTCTGGATTTACTGCTGCTGCAAAGTACTCAAGAATATGACAGTCAAAGGATACCGCGGTGGCATTCTTATATAACGATACAAGGAAACAATTCTTAATCAGCATTCAGTACTAATTACTTTTAAACCCCACTGAACCTGCCCTCATTCGGATCTTTTCCTTAAACAAAAAAAAACGTCTGGGCTATTCAAGCCAGCAACTTTTCCAGTCTGTTACAATCTCTAATTACCCCTCACACCAACTATCCTTAACTGTCCATATTCTGTACTACCGCCGTCCGCTGTCCCGCGACCCAAAGCAGTATATCCGCGCCGACATCAATTCCCGCGGGAACTTCCAGCAATCTGGAACTTTCAGTATTCCAGGAGATTTATACGGGAACGCTCGCACGGAACGGTTTAAAGCAATAAGACAAACGGCTGTTATTTCTTCAAAACAATACCGATGCTAGTTTGAACTGATTTGTTTGTTAACGTCGCCTGCTGTTTGTCGCTAGTGATTCATTGGATTGCTTACTCACGGGAATTTTTGTGAAGGTTTTGATTATAACTTAACGTATAAATATATTATCCCATATAATGTAGTATTATAGGAGACGGTTGTCATCGACGTTAGAGAGGGTTTGCGTAGATTTTGTGGTCATTTATTTATTTATGAATGTTGTTGTACGAATGTACTTTCACAACTGTAATTAGTTATGAGACTAGTCTTTGAATTGTACAAGTTCCATTATCCGTATTTCGTCTAATAACTATTAGTGTATAAATGAATACATAAATAAACATCACGCTACGACCAATATGAACATAGCATCAATGAAAAATATTGCAATTGAACTACGAAAAAATATGTGGTCATCATCATAATCATCTCTGCCACAAGAAGGCTGCTGAACATAGGCCTCCCCCAAGGATCAAAAGAATATTTGCCTTATCTTAATTATGTTCTGTCTCTTGAAATGATAAAATGCCTCGAAAAGGTATGAAAACACAATCAATGCATGAGATAATCGAGCATTTATATTGTTGGTTCATCTGGAAATTTCCCACATTAAAAGCAACAATTAATCAGTTGCACAATCTTCCAAAATCGAGACTAGTGAAAATGTCACCTTAACCTACCTATAGCTGCAATACCGAAGTTACAAGCGTTGCCAATCCAGTTCAATAGCCATTCTCGGCGAAGTAACTTGGCCAGATTACAAAGTAGCGATTTTCCACTTAGCCAAGTACACGGGCGGGCACATTTATTCAAATCCCCGTAATGGATCGCTCGCACTCGATCCATTGCTTCGATTTACTGTGACATTGTCGGAGTCACTTCCAACGACATTGAAGCCTTTGCTCGTTAAGGGCTTAGTTGAAGCCTTTAAGTCTTCTAAGTAATCGTGTAACACGAATATGTTTTTAATACTTAAAATGATTAGCACGTCTTGTCACTAGCTAAATTTAAAAAATATATTACTATTGGTCATATGGAGTCTTAACATCTTATGTCTCAGAATAACGAGTGCAGTGGAATAACAAGCATTGCTTTGTAATTCAAGGTGTTGTTTGGTTTTGCTACTGTTCATGAGTGGTCGTATCACTTATCATCAGATGAACGGCATGATAGTCTCGCCATTTATGTCAATAAAAAAATATGTTCAGAAAACTGCGACATTAGTATAAGAAGTCTTCCAATTGGGGTAGTGGCAGCACACTTGATGATGATGATATGAGAATGGATAGCTCTGCATTCCCATTTAGTGATGCAGGGTTGATTTACAAACGAGTACATATGAGTGAGAGTTTGTGAGCATGGACAGAGACTCACTGGCATGACGGGTACATCTTATACAATAGTCGCTATGAAAATCAAAATCAAAATGTTCTTTATTCAAATAGTCTTTCACAAGATCTTTTGAATCGTTCTTTTCTGCTACCACCTACCTATGTAACCTGGTAATATCTTACAATTAGCATCATGTCATATATTTATCCACTGCTTCGCGGTGGTGCATTTATACTATGGTATGTTTTCAAAACTGAGGTCTCGGGTTCGAACTGCATTTCGGGCAAAATTATATTGGATTTCTCTATTCATTATCAGCCCAGGGTTAGAAAAATGTGTCCAATTTGTTGTTAGACTCGTCCCCTATCACATCGTGGGATGGATCATAAAAGGCGAAATTTGGGTGTCCTGATATCATTTCTGCCTACCACTTATTGGAAAAAGGTGTGAGTTTATGTGTGTATGTTTATCTAGTAATTAGTATGCAGCGAAGCGTGACATAAAATTATAATCGTACATACGTCAAATATTTGACCAATGCAGAACCAATATTTACTGTAAATGTATTGACATGAATCTAATAATTGGTTCAGACAATCCTATATCATTGATCGGGTACTTAATTATGAATTATGTAAGCAGTTGCTATATTGAGAACAGACCGGCCTGCACCGGTGGTGCTATTTTCAACCCAGCTCACAATGTGGCTTCAATCATTTAATATTTATAGTATTTATTATTAATTCGAATAACTATATGAATTAATAAGTGGTACTGTAAACCAGGGTATAAAATATAAAGGATACTACGAGTATGTACAGTCAGCAACATAAGTCGCTGCATACTTCACATTTTTTGATAGCCTTTTTATGAAATAAAATTTGCACGTACTACTCTGTAATCGTAAAATATAACCAAGTAAAGTCATCTATGTCGAGAAGTGCCATACGATATTGAAAATAATTATTATTTTGGATGATAAGACAATTCCAAATCTCGTGAATGTGTAGCGACTTATGTTGCTGACTGTACATATAATACTATTTATAACCCCACATTAACATCGAAAAGGTATTAAGTACTTAAAGTTTTTATCAATAGAATAGACTAGGATGGCTTGAATTAGTAAAACATAACAAATATACAGATATTACTTGGCCGGAAAAATCTCTTGTGTTGTCAATTTATGTCAAAAGACAGACTGGAATCGAGATAAGGAAATAAATCCAGTAAATAAACCGAGCTTTGTGAAGAAAATGGTTAATACAAACACCTGAGAATATAATAAAAGTATTTTTAATGTTGTGCTTTATTAAAATTCCTATTACGGTATGTTGGAGACGACTTGCACTCACGCTAGCAACTACAGAGATACTCTGAGAATTTCCAAATATAAAATGTAAGGGAAACAAAATGATGATTAAATAAAACGGTTTACTATTGAAGTGGTAGTTGGGATTCGTGAGGTATAGAGTTCGAGATCCAGGTGAAGTCTACATTGAATTTTTAAGTTGAAAATCTCAAGTCAAATATTTGAGTGGCGTTATTAAAAGTCTTGCCTAGTATTTCTCATTGTTTTCACGTAAAATCTTTGATAAATAGCATGATACGTTTGGTACTTTGCACCATTGCTATGTATAAAATATAGTCAGTCATATAGTAAGAGAAATATGACACGTTAAAAAATAAAACAGAATTAAATCACTTATTCATATGGAATAAATCTTATATCCTAGAATAAATTTATTTATCAGTAGTGATATGAAATTCAGTACAAAGATACTTCCTCGCAGCGTTGTGAAAATAGGTCAGTATTGAATACAATTAATACTAATGTACACAAACTTGGTATCAGTTTGAGTGACGTCATCCAGTTTAGCTCTTGAATAATTCTGTAAGTTGTAATCGTAATATAAACATAAGATCACGCTGTATTTATGAAGGAGCAGGCAAAGATTTAACTTGTACCCTTTATAATTCAATATTTGCATTTCCTTATGTAGTATAATTATTTCTATATTATGTACATTTTTGTATTAAAATGAATGACCAGACAAGCGTGCCATTCGTCTGATGGTAAGCTACACAGCTCATAATCAGTAACAAAACAAAACAACAGCATGAATAATAAAGCAATGTCTGGCATTCGACTGCCATTCTGCCATCCTGAGTTTATTCATCCAAGTCCAATAGTTACTCATAATATTCACATTATAATGACGTCTTTATGCCTTGGGATAAGTAAAAGTTATCAACTACCACAAGCTAATTCCTATCCTTAATTATAGGACTAAAACTATTAATTACATTGATGTTAGTGAATACTTAAAAAAATATATACTTTTTTGAATGTTTAAAATGTCACTATTTTTTGTCTACCAACCCAGGGTTTTCTTAGGCCTGAGAAGAATATGTAAAATATGCTCGCCTTGTTCTTTTCAAATTTCTTCTTTATAATACAGTGGTGATACAGTAGTTGCAGCTCGGTTTAGTTCCTAATCTACTAGCATAAACATCCTACAATGCTCTTGGTCTACATCCAACAATACGACTAATAATGGCCAAGACAAGAATGAAAACTTTGGCCATAAAGAATAAATAAATACAAGAGCCAAACCGAGCCGCAGGCCGCCATATTTCACCTATTCATAACTCCGGGCGTGGCTTCAGCACAACACATTACCTTCTCATCAAATAAAGGAAATATTACAGTAAACGGTACTAATATTACTCAAGCGAGGTTTTATTTGACTCCTGTAGGTAATGGAGCGGTGCGGTCACCGACCCGTAAAGGTCTCTCGAAAATCTACGACTGAAGTATAGATACGGCATTGCCACTATAACTAAACCATATGAAGATTCGAAGGATTTTTTTTTTCTAACTACATATTATATAATACCATTAGCATACCATAGCGATTTACAAAAAAATATATGGTCTGTAAAGTCCGCCAACCCGCATTAGACCAGTGTGGTGGACTATAGGTCTAACCAATCTCAATCGTACTCTCGATCGTAGAGGAGGCCCGTGCCCTGGAGTGGGACGTATATGGGTCCATACACTATAAATCATAATTATAAAAGCTAATAATAGCTTTATAAACGCATTTGATTATAATCATTAAATTATTGAGTTATTTATTTATTTAAAGCGTTTTTACTGTACAGAGCAACAATAAAGATATTACAAAATAATAATAGTACAAGTGGCGGCCTTATCACACAAGGTGTGTGGGACCGAAAAGTCTCTCACATTTTCTGATACCTACGATCCAAGTCTTCATAGATGCTAATGTGGGGTCAGAACGATATAGATAAATAAATCAATAAATACACCCAACACTCACATACATATTGCCGACCACATGCTAAGATCGAGTCTTGTGTCGTGGATTCTGTGGATACTGAAATGGTTACCAATTCGTCAACGGCGAAATTTGCGTGCCCTTACAACTCTTTTCAGTATTGTAACGTCTCCTACACCACCTTATTATTTCATTACCCACTTCCAGTTTCTTGGCGCAAGTCATGAGCGTAATCTTCGCTCCTCAAATAACCTTCTTTTAAAGTGTCCCCCCCATCATTCTAATTTCCTACATTCTTCCTTCTTCATACAATCTATTCTTCTTTGGAATGCGCTCCCTCTCGAAATCAGGACGTCCATGAACCGTTTCGTGTTTAAAAAGAAGGTTCGGGATTTGTTGCTGTATAGAGTGGCTGAATCATCACAGCAGTGTGTCATCGTATGTATTGTTATATATTTATTTATGTGTATATATATTATAGTAATTATGTATATTTGAACATATAGTTTTACATAGTATGTAAGTATATACTTATTCATATATTTGTTTATAAATATTATGTATTTATATAGGAATAAAACTACATCAATAATCAAATAAAAATATGTACCCCTACCTCTGTAATCTCAGCACCATCTCAAGGTAGACTGGTAGAGAATGCCTCTGGCATTAAGTCCGCCTATGTACATATTTGTATATAAAGTTAAATAAAATAAAATAAAAATATCAGGAATTATGAGAAACTTTTCGGTCTCACTAATACCCAGGCCCTGGGGATCATGCAATTAATATTTGCTTTGGTGCGGATGTCGAACTAACTGCACTACCGAGGCTGCCCATAACTCGAACATTGTGAGTTTCCATACGTCGCCTATCGTGTTCATTGCAAGATACGACATAACAAACCTAGTTCTTCTTCGAATTTGTTTCGACTACCATATTATAGTTGTATATTCATATTCTAGTGAAATAATACAGTATGTATTCAGTATTAAATTCCTACTTTCGATAATCGAGTATTCCGTATTTTACATAATATATTTTGTAATAATATGTTCCCGCTTGTATGATAAAAGGGTTATGCACAATTGCCAAAATTTTTAATCGCTTTTTAACAAGCATGTTTTCATGTCAAGATAGTAAGTTAAAACTATGCTAGGCGTAAATATCGAGCAATTTATTTAAGATACTTCTTCAACGAGAAAAAAGAGGCCTTTTATTGGAAATCGAATCCAGATCTTCATGATTCACAGGTCATGTATACAGCCTCAATAAATATCGGAAAAAAACTCATTGAATGATTTCAAATTGTTTCCTTCATTAATAAACAACATGTCAAAACATCACGTACTCAAAAGGGTCACATAATTACCATACTAAATTACAAAGGGCCCATTGCTTTTTGATACACATTATTATTCATGATTGTGCAACGCGGGCGCCGCGGCTTGATTAGATGCCGTTCTGATGATTGTTTTAAACATGTCCCGGTCTATCCCGTCCCTAGTAAATAATTTAGATCCCGGGACAAAGCGGCCGGGAGACTCCGAAGCCCGGGAATTTAATTACAGTACAGTTTTGCCGCGAATATTCTGTGTGCACCGCAAATATAAAATCTTGAGGCATTCGAGGTGAATTCCGGAACAATATGTTATTTCTTGCAGTGAGTTTGTTTCAGTTAGTTTGTGGTGGGCGCGTGTTTTATTTTATAGCGCCTTGGAGAATAACTGCAACGTTATTTGCAACACCTGTTTAGTAAAAACACAGAATAGTTCAAATACAAAACAACATGGTAGTTTATAAATGAAAAGGTAAATTAAAATATGAAAAGGTTTTTTTACTTTCATCTTAAATACATAAAAAAAAATTGTAATAACATTTATAGTAAAACAAACTGAAAAATATTTCATGCCAGATAATGCAAATTATAACACGATCGAATTAATTACTTTATTAATGTTTGCGTGATTGTATGTTTGTGTGTTGGTATGATGACAAATATTTTATGTAAATGCTATGTGGAACGTTATAGAGGTAGCTAAACACGAGTCATTTGCTACTATCGTCTCTAGTAACAATGGATTTTCTAATCAATTTTTATGGTCGGCAATGTAAGAAAAGATTTATAACGAGAACTGAACGAAACTTCGCGTGGCGGCTTTTCACCGGGTATTTAGTGAGATTGATAGTTTCCTGTCGGTCTAGTGGCAGAACTTATGAGCTGTAAACACATTAAACTGTAATACCTAAATTATGGCTTATAAAGATTAATGAACTGTTGTGAATTAAACCAATTGGTAGGTTTTGTGATAATACACGAACGAATGGGGTTCGATCCCCGCACTGAAACAATAAATATTTGTGTGGACCACAGGTATTTGTTTCGGATCTGGGTCCTTGGGACACCGAAAAGTTTCTCGTAGTTCCTGATACCCACGGCTAGTGATGTACCAACTCGGGATAAACCCGACTCGAATTAACTCGAGTTCAAATTCAGGTAACTCGAATTGAACTCGAGTTACACAACTCGTGTTGGAAAGAAGAAACCGAGTGCTGAACTTGATATGTAGCATTGATTTAAAGAGGTTTTCATAGTTTTTACGGGTATGAGACTGTGCTGTTATGTGTGTCTCATACGTAAAAGGCCGCCAAGAGTCTGTTAATTTACAATTCAAAGCATTTTTGATGAAACCTCGTATATAGGTAGTTGATACCCTGATTTATCGCATGGGATACTATGTATACCATAAAATGTAATGTTCCCATGGTAAAAGCAAGGAATTCAAATATGCAGATTTGCTCCTCTTTAGTACTAAAATGCATTCATGTACCGCTATTTTCAAACTCGAGTTAGGAAGAATTCAATTCGAGTTACCTCGAATTTGGCACAACTCGAGTTAGTAAATCGAGTTGACCATCTCTACCCACGACACAAGACTCGATCTTAGTCTGGGGTCAGAACTATGTATGTGACTGTTGCGTGTATTTATTTAATAAACTCCGTCTTGCCAACTTTTTGATTGATTTTACAAAGAGGAACATTCGAGATTCTTGGCCCTTTTTTCCATTGCAACTCGCTTTCCGAACCAGGTGGGCGGAAAAATATTTTTTTTTAAATTTTATTTTACAGTCCTTTAGTTGGCAAATTGTCAATATGCAAGAGTTCGTCTTTATCGGTAAAAGCAGTTATTCGAGAAGGTTCTAATATAATTATATAGCTTGATAATTCTGGTGCCAACAATTAATGTACAATCACTACAGTATTCCAGCTTGAAGCATAGAGGAGACGGTAATAATACTTAGCATTGAGAGACTTAACACCTAATTCTACGGCAGAGCTGAGTTATTGGCCATACATTGTTAAGTAATAGGACCTGACTAGTTTTGATCTTGTTAATGCGCGAGCGTTTATAATTAACTCAGCAATCTTAGTCTTTTTATCCTAATGCAAACATGAATAAACTCAAGGCTTTTCTCTAAAGGGTAGGTAGAGGGGCCACTAAGAAATCACGTTTTTCCTAGTGCATTTCATCTCAAGATGTGATGGGGAGTGAGCATTTTGCCATATCGGGCATAAATTCCTGGCTCGGGGCTCATAATACATAAAAAAATCTAATATCACTGTCCAATCGCAAATCGAACCCGACACTTCAACATTGAGGTTATATCATGGGACAACTGCGGTATGGAGGCAATTTAGTCGTTATTCTTGTTTGTAAAAAGTCACTATCGCACTAAAAACAAACAAGCTCATTTTTCATGTAAAACAATTACAGCGAACATAAACACGGATGATTGTTGCCGCGGACACACTTTTAAAACTTCATAAAGGTAGCGCTGTAAATATTTCACGCGCCACTCGCCCAAACCGGGAACAACCGGCAATAACCGGAATATACCGGCTGGCGCTGACTTTTTTGTTTGTGTTGCGCGCCATTACTGCGGTCTCGCGGGGGGCCGGGGGTCGGGGGTCGGGGGGCCGGCGCCTCGTTACCACTCATTGCGGAAACTTTTCGGACACGCAGTTTTTTGGGTTTGTGGAAATGGGTTTATTAAACAGGTTTATTGGGGTTTACTTTGCGCGGATCTCTGTTTAGAGATGATTTCGAATGAAATTCAATTTTGAAATGTCTGCTTTATTAGCTATTATTGAAAATTTAATTAAAAGTAGGATATTTGGACAATCTAGTTATTTTGATATCGAGTTTATCTTTGATTATTTCTGTTTATTCATTTTAATACAATAAAACACTATGGTTAACAACATACAAATATATTGCGTTTCATTTTATCCTGTGTGCATCTGCGTATAATCACGCTGGGATAATATTGGGTATACAGGCATGAGATTGACAAGTGTACGAGTAGAGAGAGAGGGTGCATTGAGTGTCAAATCAGGAAAAGAATCCAATACCTCACTCATTACAACTTATTCAATATTTCCAAGCCGATAAGGCAACTACTATCGAATTTACTAAACACACGATCCAATATCGGACGAAATATTTTCAGAGTTTTTTCCTTTAAAATATGCCTTTATTTCTAGACGTAAAAAGTAAGTTTTTGCGGAGACGGAAGTGTGACGCTCGTGTAATTAGCTACTTCCAAGTTGAGCGCAGCATCCCGGTAATGGAAATAACTTTAGGCAATACTGCACGTGCTTAGAACTTACAAGTGAATGTTTCCAATTTCGGGCTTTAAATTGTTGATCTGAATGTATCAGCCCATTAATGTCCCACTGTAGGCCTCCTCTATAATTAAGAAAACGTTTTTTTTTTAATTTTTATTATTGTTTTGATTGGCGGGACGAGCATGCCGTTCGCCTGATGGCTTACCATCGCTTAACGCTTACGTTATGACCGCTCATGAACAGTGGCGAAATCAAACAATGCAACACCTTGAATGACAAATGCAATGCTTGGCATTCCACTGCGCTCGCCATCGTGAGACATAAGATGTTCAATATGTCCAGTAGTTACTCCGGCTACAATGTCCATCAATCCGAAACACAACAGTGCATTTAATCTGCTGTTTGGCGGAAGAAATAGGCATTGCGGTGGTACCTACCCATGCGGCCTCTCACATATGACAGACCTTCTACCAGTAAATGAACGAACGAAACCATTAAGATGGGTTGGGCCATATAGCCTGCTATCTTAGCCAACTGCTGGTCGGCGGACTGTATGGTGGACACATTGTATAAATTCTTTACATATAGCTTTTTTTCTTTGCCCTTTTAGTGCGTGGTGATGGACTATGAATTCACACGTCTTAAAACTTAGAGGTGTGCCCTAAGTCCCAGATTTGAACCTGCGATCACTGTGAGTATGTTGGCAGCCGCGTGTAGTCAGTTACCAACAGTCCACCACGAACTCAAAATTATTGTAATTGATGACCAGTTTGAAGGATGTGTCAGTGTATGAGCTTCAGTAATACCGCGCACTTACAGATGTATAAGGTCGGGGAAGTATTTTTATAAATAAATCATTTCATAATTTTATGAACTGTTTTGAATTTAACCCAGGTGCGACTCATGTATAATAATTGTATTGTAAACTTTTTTTAAAAAGAAACGCTATTGTTCCTATCCTATTATACTCTGATGAAAACAGCCTTGTGAACCGTGTGGTAGAGAAAAATTGACTGACTTTTAATAATGTATAACATTGTAAAGATACAATAAAGTATTCTCACTCTCACTCACACTCTCATTTTAGTTTTGAAATAACAAGAGTGTAAAAATTAGGTTGCATTAAATGGGCTCTGAAAGCGTTTATGCATCCTAAATTATCCCTACTGAACAGACTTGCTTCAAACAATAGGCCCCTAGAATTTTGAATGTTCATTATCGTCATTGGCCCTATCATCAGACACGTTCGCCTATGCGGAGAATAATAAATATGTATTTTAACTATTGCAAAGCATATTTCTTTAATATAAGCTAGTATGAATAGTTACACTGTCGGTTGGTACAACAAAATTGGCTCCCCTACAACATATTGAAAGGTGACTCTTAGACATCGATTTATAATAATAATAAATGACTTAACCATCCAATCCAAAGCTAATTTGATATGATGAATGCATTTTCAATTCAGCAGTATTGGATGCGTGAGGCGCTGACCGCTACATGCCACCGCTCATCAATATTGGCTTGACACTCTTTGTCCGCCTCACTAAGAGTTATGGCTTCACACAACCAGCCTTACTGGCCCTACCCCTCCCCTCTTATATATACCACTATAGGAGCCTACAAGTGGAGAGTGGAAAAGCCAACAGGTCACCTTATTTGGTCGGAGCGAATATTTTTTGATCGTTTTTCATATAGGCCCGAAATGGGTTGTGTCGATGATCCGTTGATAAAATTTACGAGAATTTATGTTTTAATAGAACATATTTATTGGATGTCACGTCCTTTTATGTTCGCTTGCAGAGTATGATGGTAAACCGAGTGGAATGCTTCGGAAAAGTGATTTAAAAAAATAAGAACTAAGGGAAAATAACTTTTATTTTGAGATTGCGTTCCAAGGTTGGTATGATTCATGTATTGTCAATCTTGAAGAGTTTTATTGATATTAATAATTTTTGGAATAAAATTCATCTTAAGTCGCAGTATTGCGTGGGACTAAGAGAAAAATAGATTACCTATTGATTACAAATTATGATTTTAAGGCTATAGCTTTAATCCTAAACAAATCATGCCATTATACATTGAAATTTTAACTAAAATGATCCGCCTTAATTGAACTCATGACTTTACATAACTTATTCATTTCGCAGCTAAAATAAGCAGACATGACGTAAAAACCCCACGATACTCCGTCACAAAAGCAGATAAAACTTTATACACAGTTCATACTTTATCCATCGTCGGTAGCCAAGTAAATACAGACACAATTTCCGACTTATTATCAGCCGCTGCCAATAAACAAACCCAATCCAAAATTTGCCGTTTTAGATTGACAGCTCAATCGTTTTTCTGATACTATATTGCCAATAATCAATCTCAGCAGTGAATAAACTATGGCAACATAACAGGAGACCAATCGAAAAGTAGAAAACAATTGACAACAAAACAGATTGACTTCAATCTAATTTTTTCGATTGATTATTGGCATCGGCCGTATATCAAAAGATGTTTTCCTTTGCAGCACTTTTGAAAGCGTTATAAGCGCCGTAAGCGCCGCGAGCGCTCCGAGCGTTGCAAGCGCTTGTAATAGTAAAAAAGGAGCGAATGACGTCGACAGCCCCGTCGATCTCGTCGCGTTAAGCGGGAAGTGGTAACTTCCTGTTTTCTATGCATTTCCATAACTTATACTTTACAACGTTCAAAAATTAATCGTCTATATTAAGGCGTAAAGGTAAAGGTCGACTGAGCATGCTTAAGTTTCAATTTTAACCTTCTCGTTTAGGTTGGGACGTATGAAGTCCGGCGAAAACACATGTTTACAACAATTACTTATCCTCCTGCACCCCACAAAAATATATGTATTTTACTCCATTTTCTTATCTTAAATTCAGTATCAATTATTTTTACTTTTTTAGTTGTATATCTTATTAAAGCGTGTATTTTAGTTTTTTTTTAACTATTATTTAATTGTTTTGACTAAAAACACCCATCTACGGCTGTATTTCCAATCAATAACGCCATCTGTTGGTCAGTAGTAACATTTGACACTTGAAGAATACAATGTTAACGCCATCTAGCGATGAATAGTGCAAACATTCATTATTGACGTTATCACGCCATCTGTTAGTCAGTAGCAAATTATGTTCATCTATACGCCATCTAGTGGTCAGTAGCAATGGTCATCAATTATAAGAATAATGAATCCTGGCGAATCTAATCAGGATAATCATATATTTTAATCGAATTATTGTATTGTCATCGGTCTTTGACAGGTGTGCAAAATTTGAACGAAATCTGGCCGTTTAAAGTGGGTCAAAATCGCGCCCAAAGAAGTCGGTTACAAACAAACATACAAACATACAGGTGAAGCTAATAAAAAGCGTGTAAAAACATAAAAACCCTGACCAGTAATTTTTTATCTCTTGATGATGGGCTGTTCCTATCATTGAGGGACGGAACACACAAGGCGAAAGGTGGTTGTTCTGTTTGCTATCTCCACTTCTTTGTTAAAACCTCTGACTAAACCTAAACCTTCTGGGGAAAAGGCGTGAGTTTATGTACGTATGTATGTTATAGATTATCAAACATGTTATTGTTAAATCATTGCTCTATTTTCTTGTAGCTAAAACCTATATGCCCTACGGATACTATTACCATGAATGCCACTAGGTTTAAAACAAATTAAATCAAAATAGTAAATTAAATCTAAGCCTTTTGTGCCTCTAACTTTACATTCACCTCGTCTGTGTTTTCGGGAGATCTAATATAAGGCGGTGTTGGTCGGTCGGATATTTTTGTTTTATCGCCGACGCTACGTCCGCAGATAAACGCTAACTGGCGATAAGACGCTATTTGCGAGATAACAACGCGGTTAGCCGGTGTTGTGCGCCCACAAGCCGACGAAATTCTTATAAAAACTGTATTAACTTAGGATTAAATAAAAAAAATACTGGGCGAGGGCGAGTTGAAAATACAGGGGTAGGTAGGGTAGTTAGGGTTCCGTGTTACAAAATGGCCGTCGGTAATATTAATTATCCAGCCAACATATCACTTATGCTCCTGTAAGTCAAGATTCTGTTTTATTGTACACCATTAAAGCATAAATCTATCTCTCTTTTCAGCCACAAGAAGTCTACTACTGAACATAAGGATCCCCTAATGATCTCCATATTCACTTTTTAGAAGCAGCTTGCATCCAGTGACATTAGAAATCAGCTACTTACTACAACTAACAATAACGTACAATAATAACAACTTAAAATTGTTTTTATAGTCATACTGATATCTTGTTTTTGCCAAATGTAAACTTATTTGGTGGGGACTTACTAGTGAGTCTCAAAAGTGACCATTATTAAGACATAAGCAGCTACATAATTTATCATGTCGTTGACTTTGGACAATGTTTTGTACACCACCACAGAATCACAGTTTTACATATTTATTATTAATTTCCACTTGACCCACTAATTATAAATAATAATGACAGGGAGATAAACCGTAAATTAAATCCGATAAAGATTCCGTTTTTCCTCTCGCTATACAGAACCCTAAAATTGTCATCGTTTGTATTGTTGTGAACAATGATATCGGAGCTCTCAGTACTCGCGTTATAATGAGAGGATTTATGTGCAAAACAAGATTAGTGAAGACTAATAACTCTGTTTTCCTCGGACACAATGTTGAATCGTATCTTATCGTAGCCGAGTCTCTTCCGTATTTTACAGGTTTTTTATAGCGATAAAGTGACGGCACCTGATGTTACCTTGATAGATTAGATGGAATGTTCATTCCTTGTCAGTGGACATAATTAAATTATTTTGATTGAATCGGTATCTATATTTCCCAATACATAAAAGCAATAGTTTTTATTCTATTTTAGGACGATTACTCCTATCCGGTTCATGCAAATATTTTACAATTATTTATTATTATGCTTAATTTATTTCCTTGGTGGCGCTGTTGTAGTACGGTATGATTGCAAACCTGAGGTCTCGGGTTTGAGTCCCGGGTTGAACAAAATGAAATTGAATTTTTCTATGCATTATTAGTGTGGAGTTAAAAATTTGTGCCCGATATGACGACAGTCTCGCCCCATATCAAGTCCTGGGACCGAAAATGCAAGATTGCACCTCTACCTACTCCTTCTGGAAAAGGCGTGAGCTTACATATGTATGTTATCATTATGGTGGCTCATGGGGCCGCCGCCAAGTCGTAGCTTACGAGTAAAAGGCATGAAGTACTTCTGTACGGAACTCTTTTCTGAATAATCTTAGGTATGAATAGGTACATTGAGCCTAAACTAAACTTCCCTGTAGATAAAACGTTCATAAATTAGTACAATGGGTCGTCTAATTGATCTAATCCTTGTGATTCGATACAATTAGTGTTTCTGAGAATCGTGCCGAATGAGAATCGAGTGGAGGCTTTGTGATTTCGAGTATCGTTCGGTTGAGTGTGCAGCTTCAATCTATTGTAAATTAATATTACTAATGTGGTAAAGTCAGATCTATTGATATTTAATCATGTTACATTGAAGTGTTTTGCTACAACAGATATACATAATGAATTACTAGAATGTAAGTTCACTATCATATTGGGAGAATGCTCGTTATTATGCTTCACAGCTAGATATAGCTTAGTATGATGGGCGAATGTGGGAATGTGTCAGATCAAACCTTAGGAAATCCTAATCTTACTTACGGAACGCGAGACAGTCTTCACGCTCTTACAAAACTATTTTCAGAAGACATTTACTCTCTGATCGCAACAAATCATACTGCTAACTCGCAGACCGTTGATATGTCCCTGACTTTTCTTTATGAAGTCTCTGACTTCTTCAGTCAATATCTAGCGTAGAGTCTGTCGAACGCCTATAGAAGGCGCTGGCGCTCTGTTTTTTAAAAATCAACCCCATGATAACATACATATTAAATATACATCACATTTGTTATGAATATTCCATATTTGAATTCCAATTATAATAACACAATCAAATCGGCCTGCGATATGTAAACAAATTGATTTTGTATATTTTTAAATAACAAAACTGAACATATCAAATCAATTACTTTTACATTTGAAGCCACTAAATAAAATAAATTGTGAATTTTATAGGGAAAATTGTGATGCAGAAATTGTGGGTTTACATTTATTAACTTTTTTAAATATAGGAACCATAGTTGTTGATAATGTACTACAGGATCGACCTTTGTAATATCAACTCTGAAATATAAACCTATAAGATTTTTCCTGCAAAGAAAAATGTATTGGTAGTGCTAGTACGCGCAAGTTGTACTCAAGTATTATCAGTAATTCATTTTTACGAGAAATAAGGAAATCTTAGTTCCTTCGAAGGATAATTAGTAATTAGCTTATCCGGGAAAACCTAAAGTTATATACATAGCACACAAGATTAGCAAGCCGAAGTGATATTAGGCTGGTCACATCTGTCGAAGAACCGATAACCGTTGGGTGTAAAAGTATTTTTATAGTATGAAAACCGCGTCCTGTCCAGTGTAGGATTTCCTCTGCTTAGGTGGTGTAACGATTTGTGAAAGGTTGCTGACAGATGCCGGCTGTGACAAGTAGAAGACAGGGTATAATGTGCAATTTGGAGGCCTATGGCCAGCAGTGGACAGCAAAAGGCTGATGATGATGATAATGAAATAAATCCAACAGTTTCATAATAGATCTGGAGTGGGTATCAGGACGAGAGATTTTTCAGTCTCACAAACGCCCAGACCCGAAACAAATACCTGTGGTTCTGTTAACTCACTATGCTCGAAGACCTCAATCGAGTCTCCCAACAGGTGGGTCTTAAAATGAACATGGACAAAACGAAGATCATGTCGAATGTCCATGTTGTGCCCACCCCCATCGGTGTTGGGGGCTCGACTCTTGAAGTTGTTAACGAATATGTCTATTTAAGACAAGTGGTCCGGTTAGGCAGGTCCAACTTCGAGAGAGAGGTCAATCGTCGAATCCAACTCGGTTGGGCAGCGTTCGGGTAACTACGCGACGTCTTCTCGTCCAAAATACCTCAGTGCCTTAAAACGAAAGTCTTCGATAGTTGTGTGTTGCCAGTGATGACTTACGGCACCGAGACGTAGCCTCTCACTATGGGCCTTATTAGGAAGCTCAAAGTCACTCAACGAGCTATGGAGAGAGCTATGCTCGAGGTTTCCCTACGAGATCGAATCAGAAATGAGGAGATCCGTAGGAGAACTAAAATAACCGACATAGCCCACCGGATTAGCAAGTTGAAGTGGCAATGGGCAGAGCACATAGCGCGGAGATCTGATGACCGATGGGGTCGGAAAGTGCTCGAATGGAGGCCACGTAGCGGAAAGCGCAGCGTAGGACGTCCACCCACAAGATGGTCCGACGACCTGGTAAAGGTCGCGGGACGTCGCTGGATGCAGGCTGCCTCCAACAGGTTTCTGTGGAAATCATTGGGGAGGCCTATGTTCAGCAGTGGACTTCCTTTGGCTGATGGATGGATGGCTGTTAACTCACTTCGGTTATTTGTAAAATTGTATTAAAATTCTTATCAGGCCGATTCCTTACTAATTAAGTTCAAATTAGTGACACAGTTCCTTAAATAGTTTTGGTCTAGCCTGATCGTCCATAATTTAATATGAAATTAACTTAAAGGCACTCTATCACCATTGTTAAATATAAATATAATGTGTATATTAACCAAATAAATAAGCAGCATGTCAAATAAATAACCAGTATACCATTATCACATAAAGCTTTGAAAAAAACCATTAAACCATAGCTTCGTATTCAAATGATTGCCACGTCATCAATCAACAAACATCCAAACACAGGCGTATGTATATCAGTTGGATTAGTTCCCACGCGGGCACTTTAATTATATTCCCATTTTAGTTTCAACCGTTGCTGTTGCCGGCCTACCGACTGTTTCCACACAACCTTACAAAAGACATCAACGCACGCAATTTTGAACTCTATTCGAATGTAATAAAGGTGTTCTTATGTGCATGTGTTGGTTGGCTGGAGGCAATATTGCAGTGCGCGTGGCTTAGCGATGGATTACGAAGCGAGTGGCCGCTGACAGCTCGTGCCACGTCCACGGGTATAATCTGCGCCGATTACAATAATACACGGAATGCATGCGTTGCTTTTACTCAACACTATTTCCACCACGTTTGATACAAGCACTCTGTTTCTAAATATTGCGAGTGCATATTTTACCTAACTGTGACAAGCAAAAAGTTAAGGAACATATTGATTTTAATCTTTTTTTTTATTGATGCAGGTATGTTCTGCTGTAGCACCTAAATTACGAGTTCTTAGATAATGTTTACAAATGAGGTGTTAATTGATTCATTATAGCGAAGCTTTATAAGCTTTAGACATTTAATTAGAGATTAGAGACATTTAACCATTTAACCAAAAAAGAAGGATAATATTAAAATGTATACCATAGTTTTTTTTTCTGCGTGGGTAGTTGCAAAGGATAGTGACATAAATTTTGCTCTCTACATTTTTATTTATTTTAAATATTAAAAAGTAATTATTTACATTATTTCTATGTTTAATAACAACAGTTAGACTGTCTACCTGCCGGTGATCATTGTTCATATCCTTACTCATTTCCTTTCTGGAGTTTCTGACTACTATTTTCACTGCACTGAATTTCACTAAAACATGGAGGCTGAATTGAAAACGTCTATGGAAGGCATGAAGCAGGAATTCCACAAGAGGATGGCAGCTTTTGAATCGGACCTTCTGAAGACTACGGCCACTTCATCTGGTTCTTCCGACTTGGCTGCAGAATTTGCCACGTATAAGGCCTTTGTGACCCAGGCTCTTAATCTGCTGCAACAGCAAATAGAGGCACTGACCAACACGGTGGATACCATGGAGATGCAGAGGCGTCGTAAGATGCTGCTAATACATGGTGTTCCCGAGCAAGCTGATGAGAAGTCCGCGCAATTGGTTGTGGATGTTGTAAAGCAGCGCCTTGGCTTTGCGGACTTCAACAGCGACGACTTGCAACGCTGCCATCGGATGGGTCGACCATCCTCTTCTAACAAGCCAAGACCTCTGCTCGTAAAATTCCAGGATGTTGCTACGAGGGATAGGGTCTGGTTCAACAAGACCAAATTAAAAGGTTCCGGAATAACTCTCTCGGAATTCCTTACGAAGAGGAGACACGATGTTTTCATGGCGGCTCGCGATAAGTTTGGTGTCACCAACGCCTGGACCCGAGACGGAAATGTTTATGTCGTGAGCGCTGGCGTCCGGCATCGTATTGTGTCGCTCAGTCTGCTGGATCAGATGAAAGTTGACACTCCAGTGAAGCCGACGCCAGTCAAGAGGACCATCGCCGCACCCAAGACTAGACGAGCGGCAACTGCCAAGAAATAGTTTTTTATTGTTCTTTCCATAATGCTTGTGGGCCAGGTAAATAATTCCCGTGTTTATTCATTCTCATTACTCAGCCTTTTCTGTTATTGTTTTTCACTTCGTCTACCTTTTTTTTTCTTAACTTTTATTCTGTCTTTGTTGTTATTGTCCTTTTTTTATTTAGTAGTTTTATCCACCCACTTATTATTTATTTATGTTAACAACATAACCTCAATTATGTTTAGTCACAATTTTACTGTTTGACAGTTTATGTCAGTTGTCAATTGTGACGCATACATTTCGTTTAGAAACTGATTTATTTTGTATAGTTTTGTTTTAATATAGTTATTAAATATATATATTTTATGTTGGGGAATGTTTACCTGGTTTATCATAACTTTTTAATTTTCTATTGTTCAATATTAATTCATAATCTTTTGTGTCTTAATTAATCATTTTGTTTTGTTTTCTTCTCTTACAATGATTTTTGTTTTTAGTGATAGTGCCTTTTTTCTATATTGTATTAGTACATTTAGTTTTTCAACCGGCAGATGGATGATATATATATATTTTTTTCTTTTTGACTTTCTTAATAATTTTTATTATATTTTTATATTAATTTTTATTTTATTTATTAATAATATTTGTTTTTCCAATGTATGTGCAGAATAATTGTAGCAGTGACAGTGAAGAATATTTTTCTGCTTGTAGTGATGACAGTTTTCTCAGTGTTCCCTCACTTGCCGACACTCTCTCTTGCCAGTTCTCTGACGTCCCTAGGAATTTCAATGTGGTCCATATCAATGCCCAGAGTATTCCGGCCCATTTCCCCGATATGCTGGCTAGTTTTGACTGTACTCATATTCATGCTATCCTTGTTTCAGAATCTTGGTTAAAACCTTGTCTATCTTCTTCCGCCTACTCCCTCCCAGGATTCCACCTCATCAGAAATGATCGCGCGGTAAGAGGTGGTGGTGGCGTTGCTATCTATCTCCGCACACAATTTCGCTATACCATAGTAAGTTTATCACCGCAACCCCCACCGCCCAATGCTGGCGAACATCTTTTCTTAGAGGTGGAATTCTCACTTAATAAACTTTTACTCGGTGTTTACTATTGTCCTTCGCTTCACATTAACTTCTTTTCTTCTCTTGAAACAATTCTCGAGAATTTGGTTCCTTCGTACAGTCAAACCATAATCATGGGTGACTTTAATACCTGTCTCCTTAAGAAAGATCATCGCTCTTCCTCTCTTTTGAATACTATCCAATCCTGTAATCTTTCTACTCTTCCTCTTTCAGCCACTCACCATTCCCCCAACAACACTCCTTCTCTTCTTGACCTTATCATTGTTTCCTCCCCAAACCTAGTTGCAAAACATGGACAATGTTCCGCTGACGCTTTTTCCTTTCATGATTTGCTGTTCCTTTCCTATCGTATCCGTCCACCTAAAGCCTCTCCTAAAGTCCTTCTGCAACGTAATTTTCGTGGTATAAATGTTGATAATCTTCGCAAAGATACTGACAACATAGACTGGAGCTCGCTTCTTGACAGAGATTGTGTTGACACTAAGTTGCATATTTTTAACAGCAAGTTGACTGAACTTTTTGATAGGCATGCACCTGTCAGGCCAGTTAAACTTAAACGTTTACCATCACCTTGGCTTACTATCGACATCAAAGAGTTACTCTCAAAAAAAGCATCAGCCAAAAATAGATACAATCGTCGTCCTAGCGAGTCTAACTGGTTAAAATATGTAACTATCCGGAATCACTGCAGTAAGGTGTGTAGAAATGCACAACGCCGATACATTCACAACTCAGTCGAAAACGGTGATCCAGCCAAAGTCTGGAAATTTCTAAAAACACTTGGAGTGGGTAAATCACAACAAGATTCTATTCCTAAATCCATAGATTTAAATTCCTTAAACCTTCATTTTTCTTCCTTGTCCTACTTTGATAGGACAACTAAAGATAAAACTATTAAGTATCTTTCCACCCTTCAGCCTCCCGTTTGTTCTTCCTTTATCTTTCAACAATTTGCCAGTTGTGATGTTAAGAAGACCATCAATCTTTTGTCATCGAACGCTATGGGTAGCGATTGTATTAGTCGCAACATGATTCTCCCTGTCTTAGACGAAACCCTTCCTATCATTTCCCACATTCTAAACCACTCCATCTCCTCTGGGATTTTTCCCACTGCTTGGAAAGAAGCTCATATTATCCCGATTCCCAAAAAATCCAATGCCTCTCTACATTCTGAGTTTCGTCCTATTTCCATACTTCCTTTCCTTTCCAAAGTCCTAGAACGTTTGATCCATACCCAACTCAATGATTTCCTTTCCAGGCATAACCTTCTAAATCCTCTCCAATCTGGGTTTCGTCCTGGACATAGTACGACTACCACTTTGACGCACATCACGGATGGCATCAGATCAGGCATGGAAGGAGGCAAGCTGACTGTGCTAGCTCTGCTGGACTTCAGCAATGCCTTTAATACTGTCGACTATGATGTATTACTTACCATGCTCCGTTCTCTTAACATATCTCCAATGGCAGTTGATTGGTTTCGTAGTTACCTGTATGGACGCCGGCAACGCATCCGTGTGGAGGAAAACTTTTCCTCCTGGTGCCCCGTATCTGCTGGTGTACCACAGGGCGGCGTGCTATCTCCTCTTCTCTTCGCTATCTTTATTAACTCCATAACCAATCTCATTCGTTCTTCCTACCACCTCTACGCTGATGATCTCCAGATCTATACTCAAGCTCCGTTAGACAAGATGACTGATGCAATTGCTAAAATCAATACAGACATTCAACACATCTGCAATTGGAGTATAGCTCATGGTTTAAAGATTAACCCCGCTAAAACCCAAGTCATTGTTGTCGGCAGCCCCAGGATGATCTCGAGGCTTGACTTGTCCCAATTACCTAGTGTCTATTGTGAAGGTGTCAAAATTCCTTTCAGTGACTCCGTCCGCAATTTGGGCATACACATAGACAAATCTTTCACCTGGGGTCCACAGCTCTCGGATATAAGCCGGAAGCTGTTTGCTTCCGCTAGGTCCTTGCGAAGGCTACGCAACTTTCTACCCGTTACCACGAAGATTACGCTTGCGCAAACCCTCCTTCTCCCCATCCTTGATTATGCCGATGTCAGCTATCTAGATCTCACCGAAGACCAACTAAATAAACTTGAGCGTCTTCAAAATTTCTGCATAAGGCTCATATTTGGTCTTCGCAAATATGACCATGTTTCTGAGTTTCGCGCTAAGCTCAAGTGGTTACCTATTCGGCTTCGTCGGAATACTCACATTCTCTCTCTTCTTTATAATATTTTGTTTAATCCTCTCACCCCATCTTATCTTAAAGAACGATTCATTTTTCTTCATGACTCCCATTCGAGATCCCTGAGGTCGTCTGAGAATCTTAAGCTGAGAATGCCTGTGCATACCACGACAGCAATGGATAATTCTTTTACTGTCAAAGCAGTTCGGTTGTGGAACGCGCTTCCTGTTGTGGTGAGGCAGGCGCAAACGCTGTCGTCATTTAAAAAACTGATTAAAGAGCACTACCTTTCCCTTTAAAGCAGACTTCACTATTACTTCTTTTTCATTAAATCATTTGGAAATTGTAGTATATTATAATTTATGTATGATTTTGTATTATTTATTTTTATGTATGTGTGTATATATATTTATGTATGTATATATATGGATATGTATGTGTATATTAGTAATTATGTTTAAGTAGTATTATTATTTAGCTTGAAGTAATTCTTTATTTGTTACACTGCCCTCTCTCCCTCTCCTTCATTTAAATCCATCCCATGGTTGTCTGTAAGATATTGCTGTTGAGCGATAAGACCGCCATTTGTACTCTTTGTTATTATTATTTCTGTTAAGCTATGTTCTTGTTAAGTTTGTGTACAATAAAGATTTAAATAAATAAATAAAAATAAATAAATAGTTTAAAGGAGCTAAAACAGCTTGAAACTATGAACTTTATAATGAAATTAAATTCCTTTATTGGCCAAGTAGCAAATTATAATTAGTCCTTTTGTCCGTGTCCATTTCATGATATATCAATACTCATAGTATTTAATCACTGTTTGCAATACAAATCATATTATTACTTAATTTTAGTTAAATCAGTCACGATAATAATAAATCCGCCAAAGCGCAGTTGGCCAATCTCATGGACTATATGGCCTAAAACTTCCTCAACCGTGCCCTGTATTGTAGAGGAGGCCCGTGTACTGCAGCGGTGCGTAAGTGAGCTGATACAATGCAATAATAATCAGCCTTGTTTTTTATGACATGAAACAAAAATACTTTATTGAATCTTTAAAATGTTATACATATTCTGATTCAGTCACTTCTTTCTCTACCACTCGGTTCATAAATCTTTTTTCGCGAGAGAAGAATCGGCACGAAAATCTAGTTGCTTTTTCAAAAAGTTTACAATACAGTGATTATACAAGTGTCGTAGATTAGTTGAATTCAGAGCAGTTCATAAATCATTTTTAATAACAATTTAATAATAATATTTTTTTTTGTTTCACAAGTAATCAATACGTATCCGTACCTTTGAAAAGTCATTTACCTGTCCTCTACCTTTGAACCCGCTTAGCTGCACTATTTTTATGATTTACTAGCAATCGAAATAAAAAGTCTTTGACCGCAGACGCTTAAAAGTCTGGCTTTAAGATCGTAATGAATAAATTCTTTAACGACTATAAATCAGAATTTACGAGAAATTTATTTGAAATTCTTTTACTTGAACATTTTACATAACCGGTTTATTCAGGTACTTCAATATTTATTTATTACTTTTTAAAATTGAAGGGGGTTCACTACGCTACTTTATGGACAATTTCATTGCAGAAAAGAAAAGTTTATTTTTTTTATATTATGTAGGGCAAACGAGCATGCGGTTCACCTGATGGTAAGTGAACACCGCCGCCCATGGACATCGCAACACCATACGGCATGGAGATGCGTTGCCGGCCTTTGAGGTGGGAAAACGGTCGTTTTTTGAAGGTTGCCAGGTCAAATTTGTCCGAGAATGATACCGCTGGGTTATAAATTATAGGTATGGTTACAAGTTACGCATTCCTGGAGACTCACCGAGATTCAATGTTCAGTGTCATTAAACCGAATGGAAATAGTGCATAAAGAAACAAAAAATTCATGCGTGCCACTGTTGATCCTGGCTTACAAGAGTTGCAGCGGCGAGTGTCACGGGACAGTCTACTCAATGCAAAATGGTTTGTATGATTTATTACATTAAAGATAAATAGATAATTTCCTATGTGGCATATTTATGGTAAAATATCAAAAATAATTTCAATTCTGACTGTCTCGGTGGTGTAGTTGTACTCCGATACGGTTACAAAGCTGAGGTCTCAGGTTCGAATCCCGGGTTGGGCAAAGTGATATTGGATTTTTCTATTCATTATCAGCCCAGAGTCAGGAATTGGTGCCCGATATGGCGATAGGCTCGCCACCTATCACATCATGGGACGGAACATACAAGGCGAAATGTGGGTGCCCTGGCATCTCTGCCTACCCCTTCTGGGAAAAAGGCGTGAGTTTATGTAAGCATGTAATTTCAATTCTGCAGATAAGCAAAAAAGTTAGTTGATTCTGTATACAGAAGATTTAAAACATATCTTAGATCATTTCGACCTCTAAAATCACGTCTTTATAAAATAATTGTCAAATAATCACTAACTAGTAGTAGTTGCCTGTTTACGGAGGAACATTTAACTTTGTTTTTATTATTTGTTCGTTAGATGTATTTGTAGTAAATAATGTATCTTCTTTTGGTAAACTACGATTTTTTACTTTAGCAAAATGACTACAACGCAGTTCTCGGAAAGTGTAACACCATTCACAAATATTGACGTTGGACAGCTAACGATCAATTCTAATAATTAAGAAGGTAATCACGGCCAGCATATAAAAACAGTGGTGGATTACTAACTGCTTGGCAATAACAAACAAAACAGCAATTAGGCGCGTGTGTTTAGCGGCAGACGTCTGCGAGTCGACGCTTAATATCACTTCCGGACCCGCGCGGCCTTCACTCATCGTCAACATGAATGTACCTACAGCCCACGGATTAACCAACCCATTAGAACAATGTAAGAGTGCTTGTATACGCGTAGTTAATGATATATGCATAAATAGTATACATATAAAATACAAAGGACAGAATATTAGTTATGGTCTTATTTTACCTTAAGTCTTTTTTATGCTCCTACCATTTTTCGTTTCTGTACCACCCAAAGGTTAACTGGCAGAGAATGCCTCAGACGTTCATTCTGCCTTTATTCTATCGATGTTTAAAAAGCGTAATAAATAAAGTATTATAAAGTCCATAATTAAATAAAATTGAAACAGATTTAAATACTCGAACCAATATGAAATACTATACGAAAAAAGGAAGATATTTTCTTAATTTAAAAATTTTATTTTCGCTCCATTCAGTATTTAACTAGTTAATTAAATGAAAAAGTATCAGCCTTTATTATGAACAATAAAAAAAGTCTAAAACATAAATCATAGTATTTTCCAGCATTTTTTTTACTCTGGACCACGCTAATAACTATGATGCAGCTATCATTAATTTATCAGCAGGGACTATTGACTGTTATCGTCAAGTCCTAGTTTCGATTTCTAGGTCAGTACTTATGTGTTATATAATTTAAATATCGCGGTTTTGAAATCGAATGTATAAAGGAACATAAAATATTGTTATTGTCTTCAATGTTTCAGAAAAAAATATCTAAATATTATCTGCCTAGTTTTTATTCAGTCTATACTCGCATAAATCTTAAATCTAACCCTCCATTTTCCGCATTTAAAGCGGCGAACCAGTATTTTCACATTTCCTCCGCTATACATTATGTGCTTTGTTATTCAGTCCACGTATGTAGGATGACAAGCATCGCTCGCACACGTGAAGCGAATAGCCGGCGCCAAATTAGCCTGTTTGTTGGCTCCGTTGCGGAAATACGGCGATCAGCTCGCAAACAAACGCCTGTCCGCCTGCCCGCCTGCTCGCCTGCTCCCTGTCCGGCTGTTCATTATCAGGGCCGCCGCGCGGAATGATCGCCTATTTGAAATATTACCCGGGCGAGTGAGTGCAGCGAACAAAATGCCACTCTATAACTCGGCTGATTTATGGGAATAAAGTTCTGAAAATTATATGGCGGTAGGATGTTTGTTATTTTGCAACCAATGCACGCTGTGGTACACACGTCGTATAATTATGCAATTGTATCTTGCCAGATACATTGAAGCTGATAAGTTCCAAAGCAACCACGACCGGAACTTCATAATAGCTGATGGTGTGATTCTTATGTCAGAGGCACGCGCAGACAAAATTACAGCTTTTATAAAATGACGAAAGTCTGGCGGCCACGGGCTCTTTGTCTATAAGATTTAAAACTATTTTCTATCCCTCGGTAATATTTTATATATTAAGCTTTTGTTAATGAAATGTATTCATGTCTTTTTATGTATCATTGATGTGGGAATAGTTCTGTATCGGGTCAAATGAAATAAAGATCGTGTTGGTAATCTTCAATATATTTCATGTTAAATAAAACTCGTCTTCACTTCATACGTCTTCCGTCTTTCACGTCTTCCGTCGTCTTCCAGACTGTTCTCTTCTATTCCGTCCTTGCATAGTTCAACATCTATATCATTCATCCTCTTACTCTTTCCATCTTAAATACTTTCATTAGTCGTCTCTTTCACACAAACCACGTTCCATATCATTCATTCGTGTAACGTTTCATTCTACTCATCTTTCTTCTTAACATTCAAATCCTACATTGGTATAGCGTATGAAAAAAATAATAACGATTAGAGAAAGCATAACCAACTAACAAAATCACCTTTATTTATAATATTAGTTATAATTATGAAATAAGAGCACAATATCCTATTGGCTATCTCCTACGGAAATATACGGGAGACTTAGATGGATGGATATTATATTTAAATTCCACTGATAAATATGCTCAGTCTTGCTAGCTTTATGGAATCCATTAATATTTGCTAATATAACAACATTTACTTATTGAATTCACATAAAAACCCGGAATATATTAGTTTAGAAATATTGCCATGAAAGAAAAGAAATGAACCTTTTCCGGGCAGTAAAAAATATACTACATGTTGTAATGGTACGTTAATTAAAACCCAACGGAGTTCTTACAAAGTTTGCAGCAGTTAATTACTCAAAGGCGAGTTAAAAAAGGTTCTTTTATCGAATTATTTTCACCAGTTGATGAGTGTAATTGGTGGTCGGTTCTCCGAAATTATTGAATATAAAGTATTTAATTGTGTTCTGGGTAAGTGTTTATGAGTGGTCGTTTACTGGTTATTAGTGTTTTCTCTTAGTAATTTAAACATAATTATAATTTTGCTGCAAAACATATTTTTTTTTATTTTTTTGTTTTTTGAGTACAAGTATTTTTTGAGACAAGGCGAAATGTGGGTGTCCTGGCACCTCTGCCTACCCCTTCTGGGAAAAAGGCGTGAGTTTATGTATGTATGTATGTATGTATGTATTTTTTGAGATTTTTTGTTTTATTCATTACATTTTCTACGTATACGGTATAAAATACCTCTTGCGTTAGTAAAACATATCGCTTATTATATTAATCACAACGTCAGTAACAGTGTTTTTCTGTATCAGCCCATATACGTCCCACTGCAGGGCACGAGCCTCCTCTAAAATATCATTGAGAGTGGTTAGGCAATACAGTCTTTCTTTCTTTCTTTTTTTATTTATGGACAACCAGTAGTTGCTACATTATTGCTTATGTTAAAGATAAAGTATAACTATGGTAATAATTTAAACGCGCAACATTTTAAGGTGTCACAGCATGCACAGAATCTAAGTAACATCGGTATTATTTGTGAAAGCTAGACCACTAAGATATTTGCATTATATAAACAAAATAATATATTGAGTAAGATGATAAAATAAAAGAGAAACAAAAAGTGTATACATAAAAGAAAAATTAAAAAGAAAGACCAAATAAACATATTTAAGAATTAAAAAATAAAACATTTTAAGCTTTAGACCACTCCACACCACACCACTCTGGCCTAGTGCAGGTTGACGAACTTAACATAACATGAAACAGTCAGTGGTGCGCCCTGGATGAGAACCCGCGACCACCACAAGTATGTTGGCAGTCGCGTCTGATCCGTTAATTACCAGGCCACGACGCACTGTACCAGTAACAGTATTTTGATTGAAAACAATTAATTATTTTCCTTTCCTTTTTCCTTCCTGCTCCCGTTTGGTTGGGCTGGCCATACATCTGTGATACACGCGGTATAGATATTCACACGGTAGTGATGACATACCATAATGTGTCCTGTATACCCATTTGCTGGACCAATGCAATAAAAAAGTTGAAACACGAAAAATAAAAAATGGATTCGCACGCGTCATAACGTTTATATGTATGGAAAGCCAAACATTTGAGTGCGCGATAAGTTTCCACCGCCGCGTCGGTGCCAGCACACGTTGCCAACAACACTCACCGGCGCATCATGATTATATTTTATACAATTCTAAACACAATGAAACGCTCCACTAGATATTTCTATGCAGCTTCAACATGAGTAGTTTGTAGTACTGGCAACTGATATATTTTTTGAGGTGTAATAGCTAGCTAAAAAAAGGAATAAATAAATAACACCCAACAGTCACATACATAGTCCAGACCCCACACTAAGATCGAGTCTTGTGTCGTGGGTATCAGGAACTACGAGAGACTTTTCGGTCTCACAAACACCCAGACCCGGAAGAAATATTTGTGGGCCGCACAAACATTTCTCTCGATGCGGGGATCGAACCCGCGGCCTCCCGTTTCACAGGCAGCGTCTAGCCAACTGCGCCACGGAGGCTGAAGGAAGAGAAGGCTGAGGAATAGATTTGCAATTGACATTTTTTTATTTAGAAAATAGAATTGCTGGTCAGTAAAAATCCATGTTTAATAATGCTTTTGTAAGATTTTTTTAATGATTAAAGGTAGTAACAAAAAAGGCGCAAGACACCCCTTATGTGTCACAATATTTTTTCTTTCTTTTTTGTTGGACTTATCTTGTATCTAACTAGCTGAAACTTGTGTTAAACAAACTGTATTCTAATAAGCTGACTGAAGTAGGTTTAACAACTTTCTTTGTTATATTAAGATTTTGGGATATATAGTGTACCTACGTTCCATAGCTGCTGTGTGTAAGAAATTATATGCATTTATTATAAACATTATTTTGATTTTTAATGTAGAGTTTACATTATATTTTATCATCAGCTTACATAGAATGATACAAATAAATTAAAATAATAATATTTACAGCACTCTAAAAATTGTTCACGTATAAACTTTTTGTACTGACCCGTTCTAACTTTTTACTCCGAGTTTCCGCAGTAAGTAGTTTCGGAAATTATCTCAGCTTAACTTAATTAGAATGTGTTGTTACAAGAGTATAGTAGTAGAATAAGTCCCAAGTTAATACACTTTGAACATAGTTTGCAAACTGAACTGAACAAATTTGCAGTTCGTTTTGTATATATATATTTTTGCATTAAATGGTGGATACAAGCCTGCCATTCGCCTGAAGGTAAGGGATACAAATATAACCGCCCATGGATAAAAGCAAAACCAAACAACACAATAAATTATAAATAAATGCTTGGCATTCTACTGCGTTCGCCATCCTGAGATATAATATGTTGAGTCTCTATATTTTTCAAACCGGAACACAACAGTGCATTTACACCGCTGTTTGGCTGTAGAAATAGACATGGCAGTGGCACTTACCCAGGTGGCGTCTCATGTATGGGAGACCTACCACCAGTAGAACATAATTAGGTATATTATTTATTTGTATTACATACGTATTTGTAAAACATACATACATATGAATGAATATAATCTCATCCATTAGGCCCAGAAAGGGTAGGTAGAGGTGGAACCAGGACACCTACGCTTTGTCTTGTATTTACTATTCCAAAATGTGACAGGGCGCGAGCGTATCGCCATATCGAGTACGAATTCCTGAGTCCGGGTATAATGAATAGAAAAATACCATGTCACTTTGCCCAACCCGAGACCACAGCTTTGCAACCATACCGTAATACAACTATGCCACCGTGGCATTTGTAAAATACAATATTAAATTAATTTACCTACATTTTGTCAGTCAATATACTGTCGTGAGTCAATTATAATGTACTCACATAAGCACTCGGATGTCTACGACTGTGCACAAAATAAATTTTACTAGCTGTTAGAAGACTTGGATGATTATTTCGACTGAAGAAAGACATTATATTTCTATCACGAATCGTTGCTCTACCTAGATAATACTGTAATTAACATCAATATCAGCTCCTTTATAAATTAGATCTGGTTTTAAATCATACTATTAATAAATTCTATTATGATTAAAACAACTGGTTAATATTAGTAAATTAATATTTGAGCCCAATACACTTGAACACAAGCCTCTTCAGTTGTGAGAGGTATTGTAACCCGCATAAAATCAGTGTCAAATATCTTAAACCCCACTCGTAAAGCGAGATCAGTGGCTCGTACACAGGCCGATTATTTAAATAAGCCACCTTTGTTCATACATGCCTGAATTATTAACCCTTGAATACATTATAATGATCCTTATTGTTCGGGCTGAGCAACATTGCTGTAATTAATCGTGTTAACATCGTGTAATTAATATCCTTATTGAAGAGATTCTGCTTATTGAGGGTTTAGCGTAATTATTAGATAATGTAAATAACCACACTCATGTGTTAAATAGGCACATGCAATTTTTAATAAGTCACTATAGTGACAAATTTTTATTTTTTGACACCAATATATTTATTGGTAAATATTTTAAACAGACTAGGGATACATTGTATCTACCAAATAAATATTTACATTTACTTGCTACACCTGTAGCTAATTTTTTAAACACAGTCATAAGTAATATGACGAAGACCACAGGCACTACCACTTTTAGTAATGTTACTAAAATAAATGTGGTAAATAATAATTTAAACTTTTAACTTTGACAAAAGGAAGTGGTGAAAATTATATAGTATTATCTCATCAGAATATAAACCGCTTCTCTGGCAAAATTTTAGAGATTGAACTTTTTATTGACACTTTTAACATTAGTATATTATGTTTAACAGAGACCTGGTTGAAGGCGCACCTTATGAATTTCAATGTGAATGGTTTCAGGGTCGCCAGCTCGTTTAACAGGATTTCGGCGGAAGGTGGAGGTTCCTTAATTCTAGTTCGTGATCATATCACATTTAGGGAAAGAAAGGATATCTCTTGCCTCTCTGTTGAACGAGTGTGTGAGGTCGCATGTGCGGAAACAAATTCCTATGTCATATTGTGTGTCTATAGACCTCCTTCATCAAATATTTCGCTATTTTTATCAACTATGGAGGATATTTTAAATAAAATTAAAAATAATAAAAAAGTTCTAGTCTGTGGGGACTTTAATATTAATTTACTAGTTGATTCGGTTGATAAGTGTAGGTTTGTGTCTTTATTCGGCTCATTTAATTTTACATGTTTGTTCTCGGAGCCTACTAGAATTACGTCTGAAACTTCGAGTTGTATTGACAATATCATAACAAACTTCGAAGTACTTGAAAAAGGTATAAAGATAGGGGTTAGATCTGACCATAAATGCCAATTAGTGAAATTAGAACATGCTGTAGACAAAACCAGTAGATTAATAACTTTTAGGCCGTTATCCAAGAAAATCCTAGGTCAATTTAACAATAATGTACAATCAAAAATAGATACTTTTACACTTGATGGCAGTCCAAACGACATGTACTCATCATTATTTAAAATTATACGTAAAGAGTTTGACCAAGTATGTAAAATTAAAACTATTAAAATTAACTCTAAAATAAAATTTAGTGCTTGGGCCACTAAAGGCATTAGACGTAGTAGGGAAATTTTGTATGAGTTATATGACAAAAGGTCCTATACACCTGATGTCAACTTTAAAAAATATGTCGGATTATATTCAAAATTATTTAAAAAAGTATGTATGCAGGCTAAATCTAATTATATAAGTGAAAAGCTTAGATTGTCAGATAATAAAATAAAAACTACCTGGCAAATTATTAATACTGAAACTGGGAAAAATAAAAAAAATGACAACAAAATTGCTCTCCGCATAAATGACGACCTTATTTCAGATAAATCTACTATTGCCAATTATCTTGATAATTTTTTCACTAACATACCATTGGACTTAACTAAACATTTAGATTCATCAGTAGATCTAGCGGAATCTTTTTTAAAGGAAAATGTTACTGGAAATATGCCTAAGTTTAACTTTCAAAAGGTAACCAGTTGTCAAATAATAAAGGCTTTCAAGCAAATTAAAATAAAAACTACAGAAGATATATGGGGACTGTCTGTTAAAGCTATAGAAGCTATTATTGTTAACATTGCACCGTTATTAGCTACTATTTTTAATTCCTGCCTAAGTGACGGTATCTTTCCCGACTTAATGAAAATTAGTAAAGTCGTACCCATTTTTAAGTCAGGATGTTCGAACAATCCGTCGAATTATAGACCCATTTCTGTACTACCGGCTCTTAGCAAAATCTTCGAAAAGCTTTTGCTTAATCAAATGCTAGCACATTTTGATGAAAATAAGTTAATACATAGGAATCAATTTGGTTTCACAAAGGGTCGCTCAACTCAAGATGCCGGGACATCACTAATCACGTCGGTTTTAGAAGCCTGGGAGGCATCTCAAGATGCTCTAGGAGTTTTTTGTGATCTCTCCAAGGCTTTCGACTGTGTTGACCACCAAACACTTATTATGAAGCTAAGGTACTACGGAATCAGTGATACGTCACTTGATCTCGTAATGTCTTACTTGTCGGGTCGTGAACAAAAGGTTTCTTTGGACGGGCTCACTTCGGTAGGATCAAAAGTTAAAATTGGGGTTCCGCAGGGGTCCATTCTGGGCCCCTTTTTATTCTTAGTCTACATAAATGATCTTCCTTGCATGGTTCAGAAGTGGTCAGACATAGTTTTATTCGCTGACGACACCTCTATAATATTTAAAGTTAATCGGAAAGACGATAATCTAGATACACCTAACAATATTCTTTATTTAATTTCGGATTGGTTTTCTGCTAATAATCTACTATTAAATGCTAGTAAGACTAAATGCGTCCGTTTTGCTTTACCGAACGTGGCAAGCGTAAACACGCGTATCGAATTAAATTCAGAAATTCTAAATTTAGCTGATTCCACAATTTTTTTAGGGATCACTCTAGATAAAAAATTACAATGGGGTCCACAAATTGAGAGATTATCAGCTAAACTTAGCAGCGCAGCGTTCGCGGTCCGAAAAATAAGACAACTAACTGACGTTGCAACGGCTAGATTGGTATATTTTGCTTATTTTCATAGTATAATGTCATACGGCATTATTTTATGGGGATCAGCGGCTGATATCGAATCCATATTCATCTTACAAAAAAGAGCAGTCCGTGCTATTTATAATCTAGGAAGCCGCGATTCTTTGCGATCTGTTTTTAAAGAAAGCAATATACTAACCGTGTCATCTGAATACATCTTTCAGAATATAATGCACGTTCGTAAAAATATTAATAAGTTTTATAAGGTCAGTGACACCCACACCATTAATACGCGGAATAAAAATAAACTAGCAATACCCTCGTTTAGACTAGAAAAGTCAAAAAAATCTTTCTTGGGTAGTTGTATTAAATTTTATAATAAACTTCCCAATAGCATAACGCAGCTACCGGACAAACTATTTAGGGCCCATATTAAAAACAAACTTATGACTAGGGGTTATTATAATATTAAGGAATATATTGAGGATAAAAAAGCCTGGGATTAGGTGTTCTCTTGCACATTGCGACCTCCTGGGGCCCGGAACTATTCGCTTATTACCACCTAATTTAACTAATTAAAAATATCTAAAATTGTAAACTCAAAAATTAAGCTATATACAATCAAATAAATCAATTAAATTATATGACGACCGATCGAAAAAAAAAATCATATAAAAATAATAATTAATATGGCAAATCTTTGTAAGACAAGTCACAAATACTTATTTTAGTAAATTGACCAAAACCAAGCCCACTGAGTTTGACTCGCTGGATCTACTCAGAAATGGGTCGCGCCGCGTAGTATCCAGTGGTAAAGTAAAGCCCGCTGAGTTTGTTCGCCGGGTCTTCTCAGTCAGGGCCGCGTTGGATCCGGCAGTAAGCCTAAACATACGAGACGTATCGGAAATACTTATGGTCGTTGTCTTAAGTTGGACCCAAAACAAGCCCACTGAGTCTTAGTCGCTGGATATACTCAGGACTGGGTCGCGTCGCGTAGTTCCAGTGGTAGTGTAAGCCCACTGAGTTTGTTTCGCCGGGTCTTCTCAGGAAGGGCCGCGTTAGATCCGGTGGTAACTATAAACCGCTACGCACCGTTGTAATATTTATGGTCCACAAATAATATAATTTACTTTGACTAACGTAAATAATGTATTTCTTTGACAAATAAATTACTATAAAGTAAAAACTAATACTTTAAATAAAATATGAAATAAAACTAAATAAATAAATAAAACTAATTATAAATAAAAAAAATTAATTTAAAAATAAATAAAATTAATAAATAAATTGATAAAAGCAAGAAATTAAAACAAGTAATAATAAGTATAGGAAATATATTGTAAATAGAGATTAAGTTCTATGTGTATTGACTTGTCATAAGAGCTCCTTAATTGCCTACGTGATCAATAAATACATTTCATTTCATTTCATTTCATTTCATTTCATATTCTAAGATCAGGTTGAGGTTTAAATGATTTTCAAGTGATTCGAATTGTGTACTACCTTGGTGGGCTAGTTGTACTACGATATAACTGCAAAGCTTGTTCGAATCCCGGGTCGTGTAAAGTGATATTGGATTTCCTATTCATTAACGTCCCGGAATCTTGAATTTGTATATGACGAGAGGCACAGCCCTATCACATTATGGGACGGAAAATATAAGGCGAAACGCGGGTGTCTTGATTATCCATCTGCTTAACCCTTCTGGAAAACAGGTGTTAGTTTATGTATGTATGTATGTAATAGGATAATACCACTTTATTATGTAGTTGGTTGAAAACCGGCTATGTAATAGAATATTGCGACAACGATCTCCGCTGAGATGAAAGTCAGCGTGGCTCACAAATATTTCGGGTCTGAAGGGTGTGACGCAAAAAAATTGTCATAATTTCTCATACCAACGACAATATTATGTTCTTTACTGTAAAATGCGTTCAGTTATTCTGATTGTTGATCACAGTTTTCGCGTGTATTTTAACTTGTAGTTATACTTTATGTGTATGTATATTGTATGAGTTTTTATATATATTTTATTTTCATCACTTTGTAATATTATTTATTAACTAGCTGTACCCGCGACTTCGTCCGCGTGGAATTTAACAAAAACTTTATTTTTCTAAAATAAAAGTTTTTTTCTAAAATAAATGTATCCTAAGTTACTCCTTATTATATCAGCTACCTGACAATAAAAGTTCCGTCAAAATCGGTGCATCCATTTCAGAGATTAGCCGGAACAAACAGACAGACAGACAGACAAAAAAAATTAAGGTCATTTTCGTTATAGGTATGGTGTATATAACTATATGTAGTTGGACATTTTTTTTTATTTACACTTTACAAACAGACACTTCAATTTTATTTATATGTATAGATATACAATTTTGTTACTAGATCCCCTAGACTGCCCTCGAGAAAGAAGGGAACACTTTCTCTTAAGTCCATTCAAAGGTTTCCAGGAAAAGCATACATAGTGCAATAAGACCGCCTTGTTTAATCTCCGTTAAAATATCTGTTTTTTCCTGTTGTGCAATAATAAATACTAACAATATGAGTATAATATAATATTGTAAGATATTATCCCTTATCGAGCAACAGTAATGCCAGAGGAACAAAGTGTCGGGCCCGTGCAATCAGTTCGGTTCGCCTGACTGGTTGCAGTTAATGTTTTGATTAAACATCGCCATTTCCTTTGCACGGACGGAGGCGGTTTGCGGTTTTATTGATACTGGGCCGAGGTATCATAACCTATTGAATGGTGTTGGAATATTCTAATACAGTCATGGAGTTGCTTGTATATGATCTACGTTTTATTAGTAATGGCGAAATTATTTACTGATTTACTTTTATGTTTATTAAAAAATGAATAGCAATAATTATACTAAATAAATTAATAAATACTCTCGTTCACAGGCGACGTCTAACCACCTGCGCCATGGAGGCTGTCAATAGTGTTTGTAATTGAATTTAAGGAAAAAAAAATAAAAAAATGTATACGCAGGAAAGCGATTTTGTCAAATTTGATAGTTTACATTCATTCAGAAAAAAATACCGCATCAAATGGTCTCGGTTTGATTTTTCTACGCCAATTTTTTTATAAACGACATTTATTTTTACGTAAATGATTCCGAAATAAATAACATACAAATTTCATTTTGTACAAGCTCCTCGTTTTATATATCTGTTCATTTATAATTTGTTTATTGAACACCACAGTAAAATGAAACAAAATATTATTTTTAAACTTCAAATAATAAAGCATTGAACATGAAAGGAAAATATATTTTAAGAAACAAAACACCGGCCCTACCAAAAAACTTGGAAGCTTGACAGAGCCGTAAAGTGAACGTTGATCAGTCGGCAGTTAAGTGGAAAGTTGGTCGAGTTATTGGCACACACACTAGTACCTGTAGCATAGAGTCAGGTAGAGAAAGCTATAGAGTCGTTCTGTCTCTACTAACCCAGTTTAATCCTTTATTTCGAAGATCAACGGCGCGAGGCCGTTCGCCTGAAATGAGAGCAATTTCCAAATTGGATCGGAAAATTTTCTTGGACGAAAGTTGGTTTAGCTTGATAAATAAGTCATATTTTTTAAAAGCTAAATCTGATGCATTTCGGACAGACGTGAGAAAATATTTAATTAAATCGTCTTGTCTATCTTAGAAGTAATAAATTTACCGGTACCAGATTGTATTACGTTGGTTAATTCATTTTGCAGATTTAAAATACTTCATTGGCTACATTTATAATTATGATAAAATAGATCTTTATTATATTAATCCAGTCCATCCAAAGGTTGCCTGGAAGAGATCGCAGCTAGCGATAAGGCCGCCAATTGTTACCATATCTTTAGTTTTAAGTATTTAATATGTTATTTTTAATTGTGTAAATGTAATTAAATAAATAATAATAAATAAAAATATGACGTACAAATTACGAGATCACCTTTGATCAAAATTTCAATTATAAAATATTCATAACAGCTCATAAAATAATTTGTAAATACAACACAACGGGCATGGTTCGCTACCTGATCCTCAGATCTCTTTGATAATATCCGTCAGAGGCTCACAAAAGTAAAATGGAGCAAACTCCTCCCCCCCCCTCCGCGCGCCGCACGTCTCCCCCTCCCCCTCCCTGTGCACACTGCATGCGAAAAGATTTAGCCGAGGCCGCGAAGCGTTACACTTCTTTCATTTTGTCTGTGTGCAGTTTAGGTGCGGTGCATGTCAGAATTTACACTTTAAAAGCCCTGACTGCAGGGGCGCATGAGAGATACTGAAAGGGGGTTATAAATTTTAATATTTAGTGTTTTTCACTTACTTGGTACACACACAAAATCATGTACTCCTATCGCATCTTGAGACAAAGATAAGATTGGCGCATTATACGCGGCACTCTTGACAAATCTACCTTATCTACCTGGAATTCAAGCACGATCTTCTGAATGTATATTTTTTTATTTAAGAGATTCAGTTAAGTCAAAAATATATGCTTAGCATAAACGCTCTTCTAATAATTCTGATCAATATCCAGCAATCTCTGTAACAAGATGTGTTAAAAATAATATTTATCGTATAAATACACTACTGAATTATTTCCAGCCCACGCAAAGGTTGGCGCACGTTCCAAAATGAAAACAGTTTTTGTTTATAGATAAGAGGTTGAATTTAAGCTTGAAATATGGTAAACTATTTTTTTTTGCTTAAAAAAATAACTGCTTCGAAACGTATCAAAATGTTTCACGTTTATTCTTTGCAAGCACATGTGAAGTGTGTTGAAAATGCGAAAAAATATTTTGCTTGTTAGGTATAGGTGTAAGTGTAACTAGTTCCCCATAAGTAATCCCAAATCCGTCCCGTTTAGTGAGCAAAGCCGCTCCAAACTCACACGGCATTACGGGCGTATCGCGGAAACTCCCGCTTTTTATACCCTGCATTATTATTGTTCGAGAGTAGCGCTTCAGAAAGAATATAGTTTATTTTTTTAATCCTCCTTTGCACCACTCTCTATTCACAGATTAAAAAAGAAGACCCAACAAAATGTACGTGCCTCTGACGTAATACAGGCGGTGTAATTGGGGAATATAATAAAGATTTTAAAAATAATTACTGGCAGCGCAAAATGCTTAGAGGAGAGTTAATTTATTTTCCATATTTAGTAGATTTGGTCGCAGTTTGTGAAAACTATTATAATAGTTGTATATGATGTTGTTTTATGAACTACTAGCTGTCGGGCCCGGCTTCGCCCGGGTGCAGATAGTTTTTGAGTCCAATCCACATCAAGAACATATTATTTCGCGTGTCTACTAACTATATTTCCCGCGTGCCGTCGACTATATTTCCCTTCCGTAGGAGAGGACATCCCGTGCCAACAATTTGAATTTGAAAGAGTAGAAAATATGTATATTTGGTTTCCTGACTCATCCCACGGGAACACTACATTTTTCGGGATAAAAAGTAGCCTATGTGTTAATCCAGGGTGTCAGCTATCACTATACCAAATTTCATCAAAATCTGTTGAGCCGTTTTTTCATGAAAGAGTAACAAACATCCATACATACATACAAACTTTCACCTTTATAATATTAGTAAGGATACAGTCCTAGTTTCAATTCGTAAACTTACGATGCCTAAACTTTTTTTTAAATCTTTGGATTGTCGGGCACAATAATTTATTTGCAGCAAGAGGCAATTTTTATCCAGGCATGACAGATTATGCAACTGATTCTAAATACAATTATTTCGCTTTGATTGTATACGGATGGATACATGATTGAATCTGTATGTCAATTTTTTACGATGACAGGTTTAAGAACTGTGATCGCCTCCTACTTCATTTTAGAATAGAAATATTTTTATTGTTAATGAGATTCATCATAATTTAACTGATGCCCTTAGGGATAAAACCGCGAGCTTTTGTTTGTATTAATTATATATTTCAGTTTCATTATATTTCAGTAAGAATGAGTAAGTGAATGAGCTGGCTCTATGAGAGGTACAATGTTCTAATTAGCTTTGCTGTCGTGTTTCGGTTGTTCTGTAAGATAGCCAAGGGCGCAACATTTCCTACATTATTATTTTTATCGCTATGTATGGCGAGGCGAGCATGCCACCCGCCTGATGGTAAGCGACACGACCGCTGATGAACAGTAGCAAAACCAAACAACACCTTCAATTACAAAGCAATGCTTGGCGTGCCACTGCGCTCGCCATCCTGAGACATAAGATGTTAAGTCACAATATGTCTAGTGGTTACTCTGGCTACAATGTCCTTCAATCCGAAACAAAACAGTGCATTTACAATGCTGTTTTGCGGGAGAAACAGACATTGCGGTGGTACCTAACCAGGCGGCCTCTCACATATGAGAGACCTGCCAGTACCTACTACAATTTTCCTTTTCCGTTTTACTATTCATACTTTAAGATGACCCACATAATAAGCCTTAATCACAGTCCGCCCCGTGACTAGGTAAGCTATAAAGTAATCGAAACGTCGGGAAGTTAAAAAATGCAAAAAATTTAACCAAATCCGCGATGAAATCCGTAAATAATAGTTTTATTTCAAAGCCTTAATCTGTTATTTTAGGTTATGCCATTTATCATTACATTTGGCGTTTGCTAATTGGTCTGAAAATTTAGAATAAATATCAAACAATTTAAATTAATTAATGTTTATGTTAGTCCAGAGGTAGTGTAGCTAAATGACGGCTCGGTGACGGGCAGACGCGTAATTAGCACGAAAAGACACGCCCTATGTTCACTAACCCGCCTACTCAGCGCGCTGAAAATGTAAAATACCCACAACTAGTACCAACAGCGAACTTTCAGCGGCTGAGGATAAACTATGATGAATTGTATATTCACAAGTTTAATCACATTAGCCAATTTTTTTCATTGTGTTGTTATTCCTTGGCATAGATATCCCTTGTAGCCAGAGTAAGTAAAGAACGTAATGAGACTAATAAAATCATCTTATGCCTCTGGATGGCGAATTGAGTGGAATGCCAAGCATTACTTTTTAATTCATGGCGTTGTTTGGTGTCCTATTGCCACGAGGAGTCGTATCATTTACCATCAAACGAATGGCATGCTAGTCTCGACTTTGACAGCAATTATTAAAAAAATACTGGTTTGCCCATTGAGGGAATTATGTTATGTTCTATTGAAAAAGAAATAACAGTTAGCATATATTCTGTGAACCGATGTTTTCAAGCATGTTATTAAAATAATAAAACTTTTTGCCCGTACGCAATGCGTAGCGCAAAGTGCACTATCCATTAAATATTCACTGTTTCTGTATCCACCATAAGCCGATTCACCTCTCCCGTATGTTAGAATCATAATAAAAATCCCGAAATAACGAACCGTCAAAACAGCTCTGTTTGCTGTAAAATTGACGTGAATAAATAACGTCTAAAATGTGTTTTAACTCTACGTTTTTCTCTACTATTTCGATTTAACCAATATGACACCATACACTATGTGGACTAATATTTTAATTTGAGACAATTCTGAATTACACGTTTTCAATTTGAAAGTGAAAGTTAAATGTGAGTGTGAAAGGAATATTGAAAGAAGAGTAAAAATGGGAAATAGTGTAAATGGCGCCTTGTACTCAATTACGGCAAATAAAAATATTTCACACCGTGCTCGATTAGCAAGTAGTCTTGGTGCCAACACTTATTTTTGGCAGTGAATCTTAGGTGTGGCAGAGGAAGCACGAAAGCAAGATCAATGCCGTAGAGATGAGAGCATTGAGGAGTATGTGTGGGGTCAAATTGATCGATAGAGTGAAAAATAGTGTGAAAAGGAAGAAATGTGGGTTAAAAGAAGATGAAGTGACTACGATTGAGAAAGGGATGAAAGGATGGATAAAAAGAGAATAACCAAAGAGATTTATAATGCGAGAATGGATGGTGGAGTTAGTCGTGGACGTCCCAGGCAATCCTATAAAAATCAAATAGGAGACCTATTAAAGAAAGGAAAAATACGGAGTCCTCGAAACTGATGAGCGTGTACGAAGAGATTAATGACTGTTGAAGAAGCGAAAGAGATATGTATGGATCATAAAACTTCGCGCTCAATAGTTTCTGCCTACCCCGATGGTACACAGGCGTATGTTTATGTATGTATGTATGTTTGAAATCTCTTGTTTATTAATAGCGAGTACAAAATTTTATCCTGAGTTTAAAGTTTAAATATTATAATATAATATTTAAACTTTATTTATAATCTATTGTCATAAATTGTTCGCAAGTTCTTACCATGTACCATGACATTTTGATAAACTTTAAATTATTTTATTAGTTTATTTAAAACATAATAAGCTGTAATTGATTAAAATTATTTGCCACTAACCCTAGAATTAAGATGTACATTAAATCTGATAACAACAAGAAAAAGAAAAAAAAAAATTTTATACTACGTGCATCTATGTAGATAGCACTATGTCGTTTAATGTATTTGAAATTGATAGGCTCGCGTGGTAAGGTATTTGTAAAATATCATTTTCATGAGCATTGTTTGTAATGTTTCTAGTACTGAATAATTTGATTTGAACAATTCCTTAATCGGTTCTGTATTACCTTATAATCTCCAACGGTTTACTATGGGACTACTCTACATTCTAAACTTCGATTCAGAGAGATTAGGACACAGTCCACCATGTTGACCTACTTGAGTCAGGAAAACATCAGGTCGTAAAACCACAAGCCACAGCACTGTACTACACAAACTCAACTAAAAAGACTAGGACGCCTAAACATTACAATTTAGATCCAAGCACCCTAACACCTGAACTTAAAGACTATTTTTCCAAGAAAAGTCATGTAAACACTCTGTAATGTGTACATAGGCCCTTTCGTTTTTACATAAGTGGGCTCAGGTGAGGGTAGATTTAGGTCACCCGGTTGCCGTCTTTATTTCACCTAGACATGACGAGAAGCGCAATTAATCTCCGACTCTGTACACAAAGTACGTGTAAGATTAGAAAATGTTAATTTAACGACATGCTCCTCGTATAAATTAAACTTCATTAGTTATGAGTTTTATATTCAGGACAATACGGGCCAATTTGTTACGTGTTCTCGAAACAATAAAAAAGTGATATTACTCTTCTTTATTGCATGTTTTGTTAGGGTATAAATAAGGCTTTTAAAACACGAGCCATGATAAAGAATGGTTTGCTTGTTTAATTTTTTCTTGCATGAATAATGACAAGGAACCTGTTAGTATCTAAAGACTTATACAGCTTTAATCAGAACAATTTGATTTCTTAACGCATTTGTTTATCCTATAAGTAAAATAATTCCAATACTTGTTCCCGATAGTATCAAAATGTAACGAATCCGTACAAAATAAATGCGCAGCAGCACGGTAGTTATCCATAAATAATGCTTTGATCACTTTACCGGCGCCATGCAGTTTATAATACGAGCTAGTTAAACTCGCCTCGACGCCTTTTGAGGTGCTAATTCGTTCTGCAACACACTTTGTGAGTGAATCCAACGGGAAAACATAGTGGGTAGCTCCGTGCCGCCGGGGCAGGGTGGAGGTAATTTAGCCCACGATGTCACAGCGTGAACTAAAAAAATAAATGAAATATTTTATGTAGGTTCAAAAGAGGCTGGAATAAGTCAATTTTATCTCTTATATTTGAAGTTGAAATTCACAAATTAGACACTTTTTGATGTCTACGCCCAGACACAAACTAATATTTTTAGATCACTAAAATATTACTATTTCAGCAACTGTGCCATGAAGGCCAACAATAATATTAATACATTTATATTTTTGGCAATCATGAGAACGATCAATTCTTGTTATCGTTTGACCTTTAGCTTAATACAATTAGGGCATAACACTTTAAAAGATAGTCCACGAAGCTACATTGAAAATTAATTTAAGTGTCAGACCGATATCCATTAGGGGCTGGGAGGCATGACGTCAGCGCAATTGAGTTGAATGTCTCGGACGGCTGATTGTACGAGACACGATAATATCTTCGCCTCAACTATGACTTTCAGATTTGTGAATAAATTCATAATTCATAGAGGTCGCATACCTGCCTAGCCTTTGGACTATGTGGTGTTAGGTTCATACAATGTTGATATATTGCGTCTTACAATGTCTCACGAGAATATCGGGCTAAATATATGGCGTACGTCTAAAACGTATCAATTACCTTGAAACGGTTTAGGATACGATCCAAGATAATTCTAAGAAGACATTGACCTTTCTGTTTGGCTGAAAAGTTCAAATTTCATAGCACATTCATGAAATGTTAAATTATATGGGTCAGATATTGAATCTATTTATATGTAGCGTAATTTTCCAAGTCGTAATACAAGTTTATCAAATAACTGATTTTCTCGTGTGGTCTCCAATTGTTTCCGGCTCAAGTTTTTGTAAACAAATTCCCGAAACCGTAAGACAAAATCCCGAACTTCTAACTTATGAATAAATAATCCCATTAGTACATAGAGCAGTGTTTCCATCGCAGAGTTAATCTAACTTACGATACGAACCAATAGGCGAGTTTTAAAATTAAACTTTTATGTTTCCGCGAGGAAATTATGGAACGCGCCGAGCGTTTGTTTTGTGCTAATTGGAAGATTCAAATGTGTGGTTACTTTGCGAATATATAATTGGAACGCTTTCTAAAAGTATTCGATTTGGTTTTAGTTTTTACCTCGAAGGATTTTTTTTTCACGTAATTTAAGTTTATACTTTGAACTCGTATTTCCATATTCACAATCTTAATTGCCAACCCGCACTAGGCCAGCGTGGTGGACTATATGGCCTAACCACTCTCAATCGTACTGTCGATTGTAGAGGAGGCCCGTGCCCTGCAGTGGGACGTATATGGGCTGATACAGAATCTTAATTCCGGGAATAATATTTGAATGTAACATTTGTATGCCTGTAAATATTTTATTTTAAACTGACGATAATTGGATTTCTTTTTCTGAACTGTAAACTGGATATGAATAAAATAATTTAACTACCTCCGACATTTTTAGTGTAGGAATTAACTAAATATTTCTTTTTTTTAATAAAAAATGAGAATGAATTCTTTAATTACAAACATTGTTTTATATCACCATCATCTCAGCCACAGGATCCACATCAACCTATAGGAAGCGGCCTGCATCCGGCTAACAACAAAATAAAAAATTACATCAAGATTAATTATATTTCCAACACATAACCTAAAAATTAAAATATAGAATGTATTACGTAGCAAATGTCTACGGCGTAGCATTTGGCTACGATGTAGCATCAAAGTTGGAAGTGTACTAATGGAAACGGGCCGAGTTCGTAGCAAGTTACACCATCGAGCCCGCACGCGAACGTGTTAACATATAATTCCGGCGTGGTACATGGGTTCAATTTGATGAATACAATTTTGGTTCATGGTATGTCAAGTGATTTTGGATTTTAAGGCTTTAATTTTATAACTAATTATTACATACGAAATTACGATGTGCTATAATTGTATTTGCTATTTAAAAATAAATAATAAGCCACATTTCAATTATCAAAGGCTGACTAGAATATAAGTATTAGTCTAATTCATTTTTATTTTAATCTCTAATGCGCTAGATTTATTAATATAATTGATTTTAATGGATTCTTACCATATTAATAGATATTAATTGAATTTTTATTATTATTTAAATCGAATGGTAATATTATGCAAAAGTAACCAAAAATATATTTTTTAAAACCGTTTTATAATATATGTACTAGTAACAATTATTTCAAATTTGGTAGTAGGATGAAAAAACAAGAATTAAACTACCGTGCTATGTCGTCATCTTGCATAAGACGCGTGTGTGCGAAAGAAATAGGAAGTATCTCGTCTGTACTAAATAAAATATATCTCCGTAAGTTTAGTACTGATTTCCATGCTGCTTCAAATAAATGTTTATTATAAAATATAGTTTGCAGCGATCATTAAATAGTATTCAATTTTAAACATTGGAAACATATCTTTTGATGGTAAATTAAATGAAGCTGTTTATCTTCATTAAAAGTAATTATTAATATTTATTACTGAGTCCTATTAATACAGGATCTGGTAGGTCTCTCATATGTGAGAGGTCATCTAGGTGGGTACCATCGCAATGTCTATTTCTCCCGTGAAACAGCAGTGTAAATGCACTGTTGTGTTTTGGATTGAAGGACATTTTAGCCAGCGTAACTACTGGACATATTGAGACTCAACATCTTATGACTCGGGATGGCGAGCGCAGTGGAATTTTGCTACTGTTTATGAGCGGTCATATCGCTTACCATAAGACGAACGGCTTGCTCGTCTCGCCATTCATTGAAATAAAAAAAAAAAACTAGGAATATTTTTAATGTATGAATTAACCGATAATTAATATTTATTTACATACTCTATTGAGCTAATATGTTATAATGTTCAATCAGTCCAAGAGCTGTTTCAATCATAGCAAATAATTATTAGTAGTGTTTACATTCCCGAGTTGATCAGCGTTCCCAATAATTAACTCAATTCAACTTCAGATACAGTAAGTTGCGGCCGCAATTGCGGTTTTATTCAGTTGCCGAGTGTATTCAACATTTTGCTTTTTGCGCTTGTGTCGCTCGTTTTGTTCATTGTACTCGTTTCGCTTGCGGTAAGCGGGGAGCGCTCGCATGTAATGACACTCATAAACGCGCTCAGTACAAATGAAACAGAAATTATTTTATTTTCACGCAATTTATGGTTGCGAATGTAAGTTTTTGCAGTCATATTTGGTCGTTTTCGTGTGACTAAAGGCCAAGCTTGTTGCAATGTTGAACGCTCGCGGTTTAAATGGCGACGGCTGCTCTTTATTACCGAGCCAATTAACGAGCTGCAAATAATGAAGTATATATTTCAAAATATTACTTTTATACGTTTTCGATTTATGATAAGGGTTATCGTAATGTGGCTTATTGGGATGAGTGTCAGAAATATAAAATTAATTGAAATCGAATAAAACATATCTCCTGCAGTGAGACGGTTAAGTAGACGATGATAACATTAAACAAGTTTACGAAAAGGTTGTACTTTTTTCGCATTTTTAATTTTTCTTATGAATTATTTTTTATCGTCGTCATTAAGCATAATATGTAGAATGTTGCTGTGAAATTAATCTTAAGCATCAGTTTTAGGCAGAAATTATAGTAGATATGACAAATAAAGGTTTGTTAAGGCTTCTTTACAATTTTAAAGCCTATTCCAAATTAAATAACTACATCCAACTACACCCAACGGTCACACGCATAGTCCTGATCCCACATTAAGATCAACTAACTCTTGTGTCGTGGGTATCAGAAACAACGAGAGACTTTGCGGTCTCACAGTCACCCAGACCCGACACTAATATTTGTGGGCCTCACAAATATTTGGTACGGCGTTCGAACCCTCGGCATCTTGGTTCACAGCTGGAGTCTAGCCAACTGCGTCACAGAGGCTGTCAAATTACACCTGTCCATTTACATCGGAGTTCAACAATAAACAACATAGCTTACAATCCATAATCCTCATTGAACACTGGACATTAAGACAGTTCCGTGTTTGTATAGTTAGCATCCAACCACCTTCCTTTAGTGGCGGTGCTCAGAGCGCCGTGACGTCACGCCGACCGCGCCGCTCCTAATCAATCAACGTGACTGACGACATTACGCTCTAGGGATGCCGCTTACACCTCGTTAAGATATCGATGCGATTGTACAGTACAAATTGCTGCGGGAAAAGTGACAGAAAATTAGAATTTGACAACCATATAATGTATGTGTGTATTTTTATCTAAATCTATGTAAACATATTATTATAAATTTATAATTGTTGTCAGTACATGGAAGATAATTGAGAAAAGCTATTGTAAGCGCACTGTATGAAATAATCGAACCCAAAATAATGATTGTTAGAATTTTTGTTTCGTTTTCTCGTAACACAAGAATCGTAAATAAATGTGTGATGACGACCGTGTAATTTACGACATAACATTACAGAAAATATGCATTGAGTACTTCCTTATTATTTTAAAGTCGGTTCAAAAGATTATGAATTCAAATACAAATACAAATGACAATTTCAGATTCATTTTCCTCCAAACGTACAGAGCTCTTGTTTTTCTAGCTATTCATTATTTATAGATAAACTCAAGGGATGTAGCGAAATAGAACAGTGATTTATAAGGTCCAGTGAAATCGTTCTATAATCTTTATATCCCGTGTCTGATATCTCTGTTAGGAAATTTATTGTGGTTGGTATTTTCGGTTTATTCACAGTAGTTCCTTTCACAGTTCCTTAAACTAACTAAGGCTCTTCAGTCGCAGTAGTTCCTTTAGTTATACTGAAGGAACTGTAAAAGAAAGTACTGAGAATAAACCTTATTTTCGACTAATTTGTGATATTACATATAAGATTAACAAATGCGTATTTTTTATATCGATAGATATAGATCACAATGTTTAAGAATTTTGCAAAGGTCGAAAATCATTTTTGTCTAAGTCCATCGCTTGTTTTTGTAATTAGTTTTATTGTGAACTTAACACAACTCAGTGTAGCTTAATTACTCGATATTGTTCGTGTTGTGGATACTTCATAAAACGAGTTACAGAGACAGCTGTGTCGAGTGGATAGTAAAAAGTTCTTTAGATTTAAACAGAGCCCTGAGTAAAATATTTACTATAGCTATCAGAAATCAAACTTTGAACAACAAAAAAAAGTTGACAAACAAAATTCGGCTTCTTACAGGCATTAAATCCCATTTAAATAAATCAAGTGGTCCAAAGATACCCGGACTTGAGTTATTCGAGCGCTGAGTCGGCGAGAAGTGCACGTCAAAGTGGCGAGCTCGGAAAACGCGAAATGTTTGTAGAGCCACGCCCAACTGATTTAAATGGATTTTCGACTCAGCATTTTCTTAAGAATATTTGAGTTTTGGGAGCTTCTGCAGAATTACGAAGTTACATTCCGTGTTTTAGTTTTATAAGCTATTAGGTGAAATATAAAATTACCAGGTATAATAATTTTATTACACGCTTTATATTAGCTTCACTTGTATGTTTGTATGTTTGTATGTTTGTTTGTAACCGACTTCTTTGGGCGCAATTTTGACCCACTTTAAACGGCCAGATTTCGTTCAAATTTTGCACACCTGTCAAAGACCGATGACAATACAATAATTCGATTAAAATATATAATTATCCTGATTAGATTCGCCAGGATTAATTATTCTTATAATTGATGACCATTGCTACTGACCACTAGGTGGCGTATAGATGAACATAATTTGCTACTGACTAATAGATGGCGTGATCACGTCAATAATGCATGTTTGCACTATTCATCGCTAGATGGCGTTAACATTGTATTCTTCAAGTGTCAAATGTTACTACTGACCAACAGATGGCGTTATTGATTGGAAATACAGCCGTAGATGGATGTTTTAAGTCAAAACAATTATATAATAGTTAAAAAAAACTAAAATACACGCTTTGATAAGATATACAACTAAAAAAGTAAAAATAATTGATACTGAATTTAAGATAAGAAAATGGAGTAAAATACATATATTTTATTGTTACAAAGCGTGGGGTGTTTACAACAATTACTTATCCTCCTGCACCCCACGCTTTGTAACAATAAAATATATGTATTTTACTCCATTTTCTTATCTTAAATTCAGTATCAATTATTTTTACTTTTTTAGTTGTATATCTTATCAAAGCGTGTATTTTAGTTTTTTTTAACTATTATATATTTTAATAAAAATAACCGTTGAGCGTGTCAAGTTTTTTGTTAGAACTATACCGTCTCACTTGATGCTAAAGGCTTTCGTTCCATTTTCCCAGTCTAATACTATTTGTAGGTTCTGGCATTTACAAAGTTACTTTTTATTTCTTTTCATATTTCTCTGTAACTAGAACTATACGCAATATTTATTATTCGTTCATTAATTCTTAACATTGTTATAGTGTCACTCATAGCAATAACAGTAAAGTATAAACAAAGTTGTATTTAAAATAAATGAACGTCACAATAGCATGATACTATCGGCATTCCACCAACTATAAACTAGAATATATAATACATTGTTCGGTCTATCACGCCGTGGTCTTATCTTCTCATCACTGGAAATATTTTTACTCGTTTTATTTTAATTACTGCTTTTCCTTGCATTTCATCCTCATTCACTGCCATAGTAACTTTTCGGTTTTTGAACTGAAACTGATTTTGGTTTTCAATTTTTTTTACTTCTAGACGTTTCGATTACTTTACAGCTTTCGCCGTTTGTTCGCCGTCACGGTGCGGACTACTGTGTAAGTCACCTGCTTCATTGAGCACTGTTATGAAATGTATCTTCGTTTGACCATTTTTATAATTAAAAAGTTAATTTAAAAAGTTAGTTGATTATGATCCAATTTATGAAGAAGGACCTCAGTATGTTAAAAAAAATAAATTCCTCATCGCTCTTCATCCTGGCAAATAAAATGCTAAGTCCTTCAAACCGAAACATAGCCGTGCGTGTACACTGCTGTTTAGCGGGAGAAATAGAAATTGCGGTGGTACCTACCCAAGGCGCCTCTAACAATGAGAGACCTATCCACAATAAACAGTATTTCGACGCAACATAAATAATTATATTCATACTGTCGAATGAAATAATTTAAATTTATATAATTTAAAGCTTCCTTTACATGAAACCTAATGGAAATAAGTTCTTCAGTCTGCCATGTAGACGATTAAAACTGAAATAGCACTGAAAAAAGTCTAAACGACTATAATATTCACGGTAAGGTTTTTAATAATATTAACTTTGTAAAAAGAATCTGTAATTAAATTTTCAAACACATCACTTTAAAAGTCAGTACTTCGAGATCTTCAAACACGAGACCACTATGTAGTATGTATGTATTCCAATAATATTGATTACAAAAAAAATAGTCATCGATAAATGCCCCGTCTCTACGAGTATAACCGACTGTTCTCAGAGGTACACAACACGTTAATTAGAGCTTGACGCGACACACACACACATACACAAAACACACACATACACACAAATATACAGACACACAGTCCAACGTTTGTTAAATAAAGATTGGACACAGCTTCGTTAGTGAATCAGGGTACCGATTGATATTTTTTTAGTTTATTATAAAACTAACTTTTCTGCGAATTTATGCACGTGCGTACTCTAATGAGGTCGTGTAAAATGTTCTCTCTTTTAATATTGTTAAAGAATCGTGGAATCTAGATAGATGCTGTTTCAACATAGCTGTGTATATCCTTAGGATAGGTGTGTGTTCAGCAATGGAATTCCTGTCGCTGACGATAACATTTTTTAAAACAAATCTCTATATTCAATATACAGTATTGGTAAAAATAATTGGTCCTTTCCAAATATCTCAGAAATATTTGGAAAGGACCAATTATTTTTACCAATACTGTCTTACTATATATACTGTCTGCAGATTGTAAAACAGAGGCAAGAAATGCATTTCATTACCTAATGTGAGTAATGTATAATAAATGACAGTATTAATCTGGAGCAAACCACCTATTTTATGCCTTCGATGGTAAGTTATCAAGTTACGCAAATTAAATATAAAAAAAAAAAACAAATATATAGGTATACTTTTTTACAAGAACTAATATTTCCTATTAAGTTCAATATATTGACTACATACTGCAAATAATATATCTTTAAACGAGAATCGGCGTCCCAACTTCAGTTTGTCTCTCCTATTAGTCTTCGCCAACTTTCACAAAGTCGTTAGTCTATTTATTGAGGAAATAACTTTTACTTCAAGAAAAGAACTTGCCGTTCTATATAAAAGTCCAAAACTGACTAGTCTTTTGATATTAGGGCTATTTTTAGGTAGCACAGTCTGACCTAAAATAGTAATTAATTTATTTGAACGTCTTATTTTTAGATTTAATCATATTTTGGCTCAAAATGACCTACCGACCCGTTATTTAAGAAATACCTATAGACACATGAAAGGCAGAAGATGTATAAATCGGTCTTTTGGAAGTATCTTTCATAAATACAGAATTTCTAATATTAAAAATCTTGAACGTATTCCAAAAAATAATATTTTTTAGTTAGGTTGCTTTAATTCTGAAGGTGCAATATGTGAAGAACTATAGAGGGTGCGTGCAAAGATGCGTGCTGATGACGTCACCGCTAACAATACCATCCACCGCGCTTTGTTGCGGAAAACTATTTAAATAGAAAATATTTGCGTTTAAACTCCAGCTCAGTTCTAAGCAAACAATACATGTATTTATTTATGGAAATACTGTTGCATTTTTATACTCGCTCAGTAAAACTGCAACTGATGGAAAATATACTTCTGTTTATATACATAGTGTTTTCTGGTGATAGACGATTAAAAATTACAGTAGGTAATGGTTTGTAAGACTTACGCGAATGTTATACATTGAAATAAAATTATAATAGTTTACGTATTTTATCGCAGATTTGGTTTAATATTTACATTTTTAACTTCCCGATGACGCAACGTTTTGATTACTGAGGTATTAGTCACCCTCATTATCATCATGTTAGGTTAAATTAAACCAAATCCGCGATAAAATCCGTAAATGGTTTATTTCAATTAATTCGGTCAGTTAGTAAATAAATCAAATATACATTCATAAACTCACGCCTTTTTCCCAGAAAGGGTAGGCAGAGGTGCCGGGGCACCAACATTTCACCAAGTATGTTCCGTCCCACGATGTGGTTGCTGGCGAGCCTATCACCATATCGGGCACATATTTCTCACTCTGGGCTGATAATGAATAGAATAATCCAATTTCACTTTGCCCAACCTGGGATTCGAACCCGAGACTTCAGCTTTGTAACCTTACCTTAGTAGAACTACGCTACCGAGGCAGTCAATAAATAAACCAATGCACCAAATAACAACCCATAGTAGCCCTGACTCCATACTATGATATAAGTCTTGTGCTGTATCTATCCGAAACTACGAGAGACTGTTTAGTCCTATAGTTACATCCAGACATTAATGTAAAATTAGTGGTTCTCAAAATATGGGTTTTATAGCCATTTCATGGCGGAACATCATACAAAATAAGTGAAAATATATAGAATGATACTAATTGGAAAAATGTACGCTCAAAAATATAGAACTAGACTAGAATAAATTTAAACAGTTTTACATTTGAACGGCAAAAGGCTCGAGTCTGCTCGTGTCGGTCGGGCTGGCACGGAGAGCGCACTACCGGCCGCTATCCCACTACTGCCCGACGCGGAGACTTTTGGCTGCTGGGTTTCCCCCCTGGCCCGGTTCGCCTCTCCTCAGTGAATCTGCATCCCCCAGACTCCTCCGGGGGATCCATATTAACACCAGGCTTGGTGCGGACGTCCAGTCAACATGGCCGCTTAGCACCAGTGAGTCCCGACCTCAAAGAATCCTCCGAGCCCGACCTCCGAGGCGCCGGATTACAGGAGACGCCACGCTCCCGGTCTATAGTCGTGACGAAATTATATAATACATTTAAGCAACAGATGCGTCTTCAAATCCCAGATCTTTTTTATTAGTTTCTAAAGCATGTTTTTTAAAGTTTGAAATACTTTTTTTTTGTTTGGTGAATTTGTTTACTGTTTTTAATACTTAAAAAAAAATAGAGCTACAAATTAACTCATTTTCATGTCAAAAAAATGACACATACACACACTGTAAAACATGAACTGCCTTCCTGTCTAAAATGCACTGTTTCTAAAAGTAACCGTATTATGTGAAAAAAAAAGAAAAAAAAATAGAGGTATATTTTGCACACAATTACTCGCTACTACTAACTCATGAAACGTGATAAATATTACTCTATGAACTGTCATATTTTTACAGTAAAAATTTGTTAAGCAGGTAACTTATCATGTAATTAAGCACTAAATGTGCCCACGTTATTATGTTTATTTATGGGAGTATGTCGTCGGTCTATTATTTTTCATTGCCCGTTGTCTGACTGCCTCGATGACGCAGTTGTACTACGGTATGCTTACGAAGTAATGTTACATCTCTGCGGTCTCGGATTCGAATCCTAGGTCGGGTAGAGTGATATTGATTTTTTTTAATTTACTATATCCCGAACTCAGAAATTGTGCCTGATATGGCGATAGGCTCGCCACCTACCACATCGTGGGACGGAACATACAAAGCGAAATGTGGGTGCCTTGGTACTTCAGCCTACCCCTTCTGGGAAAAAGGCGTGAGTTTATGTATGTATGTATGTACTTACAGTGTAGGTTGTCTGTGTGCCGATGACGTCACCGCTAACAATACCACCCTCCGCGCTTTGTTGCGGAAAACTATTTAAATAGAAAATATTTGCGCTTAAATTCCAGCTCAGTTCTAAGCAAATAATACTTACATGTTTTCTAAGCAATAATACATTTATTTATGGAAAAACTGTTACATTTTTATACTGGTTCATCTGCAACTGATGGGAAATACATTTTTGTTTAGATAGTGTTTATTGGTAGCAGATGATTCAAGATAATATAAAAAATGAATTTCTTTAGGTAACAATCGGAAATGGTTTCTTAGATTTCCGCGAATGTTACAAATTGACAAAAAAAAACGCTATTAACAGATTTTACCGCAGATTTGGTTAAATTTTTATATTTTTTAATTTCCGGAAGTTTTGATTTCTTTACAGCTTTCGTGGTAACGGGGCAGACTGAGCTATTAGTCGTCCTCATTATCATCATGTTACGTTAAATTAAACCGAAACCCCGATAAAATGCGAATGTTTTATTTCACATTCCGCAAGTTGATAAATGCACTCATTAATAACACATAATAGCCCTGGCCCCATACTATGATATACGTACGTCTTGTGCCATTTGTATCAGAAACTACAAGAGACTGTTCAATCATATTAAGCCCTTATATGAATGAAATATTAGTTTCTCTCAAAGTAAAGGTTTCGAAGGGTAAACCAAACTCAAAAGTACGTACAAAATAAGTGACAAGACAACGTATGATAGTAATTGGAAAAATATACGGTCAAAAATATAAAACTATTATAGAATAAAATTATTTTTTTATTCCAACAGCAAAAGGCTCGAGTCTGCTCGTGTCGGTCGGGCTGGCACTGAGAGCGCACTCCCGGCCGCTATCCCACTACTGCCCGATGCGGAGACTTTTGGCTGCTGGGTTTCCCCCCTGGCCCGGTTCGCCTCTCTTCAGTGAACCTGCATCCCCCAGACTCCTCCGGGGGATCCATATTAACACCAGGCTTAGTGCGGACGTCCAGTCAACATGGCCGCTCAGCACCAGTGAGTCCCGACCTCAAAGCTTCCTCCGAGCCCGACCTCCGAGGCGCCGGATTACAGGAGACGCCACGCTCCCGGTCTATAGATGTGACGAAATTATACAATGCATTCTGCACTAGAAGCGAGTTCAAGTCCCACTCACACTAAACTATTTTAATGAATTTAACTTTTCCTTATTTTTTAATATTTTCTGACCTAGTTTTTAACTCACTTTACATCAGCGGAGTAAAATTTCGATAATTATGGATTATTTATTTTATATATGACGCTACGATTTGAAACGACATATATTTTAACAGTCAGTAATATTTTTCTTTAAAAGTGCGTGGTGGCCTGTTGGTAAACGGACTAAACGCGGCTGCCCACATGTTCACGGTGGTCGCGGGTTCGAATCCCAGGGCACACCTCTGACTTTTCGGAGTCATGTGTGTATTGATAATCAATCACCACGCACTAAAACGGTGAAGGAAAACATCGTGAGGAAACCTGCATACCATAGCGATTTATAAGAATTTCTATGGTATGTAAGTCCGCCAACCCGCACTAGGCCAGCGTGGTGGACTATATGGCCTAACCACTCTCAATCGTATTCTTGATTGTAGAGTAGGCCCGTGCCCTGCAGTGGGACGTATATGGGCTGATACAGATACAGATACAGAATATTTTTCTCTTCTTTACAGCCCCAAGAAGGCAACTGCTGAACATAGACCCCCCCAATACTAATATTATAATAAAAAGGTAAGTCCGGAAAATTTTGATTGCGCAGATTTCTTTAATTTTTGAAGAAAAGTAAAAGGAAGTTACTAAGAAAGCGCCATTATTATAATTATAGGAGGTTGTAAAATAATCTTTAGTACAGTGTTAAGTTTGTAACTCAATATAATATAATTAACCCAGAAATGAGTCGACGTATTTATATTTAATTATAGGAATAATTTGACGCCCATCTACCAAGTTAGAAATGTCTCTCTCTGACGTTATGTATAATTAATAAAAAGACGGCACTCGATTTTGGGTGATTCCAATATAGATTGTATTTACTATCATGTATTTTTCAGTCTCTGAGGTGTTACAAAAATCTTGTGAAAGATCAACAATGTTTTTGTTTATTACTGTGAATGGCGGGACGAGTATGTCTTTCACCTGATGGCAGGCAAAACGACTTCTCATGAACAGTAGCAAAACCAAACAACACCAAAAATTACAAATTAATGGTAGGCATTTCACTGCGCTCGCCCTCTTGAATAAGATGTTAAGTCTTAATATGTTCAGTAGTAACTCTGACAACAATGGCCTTTAAACCAAAATCTCTCTAGTGGTGAAGATTTGTAATTAGCACTGAACTATTCATTGTACTTAATAATAATATATATTATTTGTCTGTAAATCTTCCTCAAATAAATAAAAAAAAAATAAAAAATAAAACTGTGCACTTACACTACCGGCTCGCTGGGGAAATGGGCATTACGGTGATATCTACGAAGGCGGCCTCTCACATATTAAAGTTACACCAGTATTACTCTCACATATTAAACTTCTCTCTGTATCAGCCCATACACGTCCCACTGCAGGGCACGGGCCTCCTCTACAACCGACAGTACGATTGAGAGTGGTTAGGCCATATAACGTCCACCACGCTGGCCTGCGGGCACGGCTGCGGGTTGGCGGACTTACACATTACATTAAACTTACTACCAGTAAATATTAAATATACAATATAAAAAAACTTGTTAAGTAAGTAATACTACCGACTTGGAATGTGTCAATACATCTAATTAAATCTAATAAGAAGATGTATCGTACTAAAATTACATACAAATCAACAATAAATAAATCCATGAATTCAAAATCACAGAAAACATTAATGTACTTGACATTGAGAGATTTATACCCAAAACCTTTTTGCTAACAATAGTCTCGAATATCTGTGAATAGGCCATCTCGGGTTGTTACCTGCCTATTATAGTGCTCTATTGTCCCAAAAAACTCGACATGACGTTTGAAAAAGCATTTTGTTCGGTCAGTACGATTGTGGAAGATTTAATAATAGTTTAGGTTTCCAAAACCACTCCACATGCTCAATTACGAAAGATAAATACATTTTTATTGCGATGAATTTACATCACGAATAAACTTACAATAATTTAGCAATAATATTATATTAAGAGCCACGTCTAGACATAATGAGACTTAACATCATGTCTCAGGTTTTCGAGCGCAGTAGAATGCCAAGCATTGCTTTGCAGTTCATGATGTTTCATTTTTCTACTGATTGAAATTTTTCACTGTCGTATTGCTTAGCATCTAATGAATGGCATACTCGTCTCGCCATTAATTGTAATAAAAAAATGACACATAAAGCTCTTTCGCCTTTTTCTCTAATATCCCTGAAATGGTTATCCGTCAGAAATTACCTTGTGCGATATGACGGTCAATTATACTTTTTTCTTATGTAAATGATTTACTTTTAGTTTGATTTATGATGTAAAATAAAGTTTAAATAAATAAAGTTTGCTCATGAGCACTGAATTTGACTATCAAACATTTTAAAGCCGCTTTACTACCATCACGTCTCATAATCAATTACATAACAGATTAACTAAAACAGCAAACCCTCTGGCGTCTCATCAGCTATACAACAGCAATATAATTCAATACTCAGACCCATTTCACGCGAAATTAACGTGTAGTACAGACGCGCGGGCAAACACCGCGCTTCGTAAACATCTTGCGTATTGAATAAACATTAGCCCCTCACTCCTTACTTAAACATTTATCTACTAACTAACGCATGTTGTTGAGATAAACACTTTATATTCTAACAAGGATCATGAAATTAAAATAAATACACAACAGTCACATACATAGTCCTGATCTCACACTAAAATTGAGTCTTTTGTCGTGGATATTAGAAACTAGTACGGGAGACTTTTCGGTCTCACAAACACCCAGTCTCGAAACAAATATCTGTGGTTCACAGAAATATTTTATTTAATCTTATTTGGAATATTATAACCTTTGCTTGTCTTTTATTTTTCAATTTTATATTTAATTATAATTACGAGATTGTAGGTGACAGGATACTCAATTTCTACAGCTTTAAACTAGCCATCAGATCCAGTCACTTTAATGTAATACTAATAATAAAAATGAAAATACAACCCACATTATTCTAAACGATGCTCTATGATGATTATAGAGTGCGAGGAGAGTGGGGGAGTCGCGGGGCGGGGCGGGGGATGAGCGAATAAAAGGCAATAAGTTATTACAAATGGCGGGTCCCAGCCGGAATAGTGATGGGAACGGAACTAGGTCCATGTCGGCCGAACGTGAGATATGCTATCTTCAGCGACGGAGTTTTGATATAGTTCGGTTCTTTCTGTTTAAAGGTTGGGTAAAATTTATTAAGGATATATTTCTAGTTTTACAAATACGTAATTGTATAAATTTTACATGTAGAAAGTAACCTAACAATATAGAATTTGCTCCAAAAAAGATCAAGTAGCTTTGAGGAAGGCCAAGAAAGAAAATGAGCTAAGGATTTATCAATAATTTACAAATAAATTAAAATTTTATAATTGGTATTTAACGCGGTTTATCAAACCTGGGATTTGAAGTTAACAATGTTTGATTGATGATTAGATTATTAATACTCTGAACACGAAATCATTGAAAAGGTTAATCTTGTGTGTATAAGAAAGTTAGAGGGTATTTTTTCTATTTTACAAGTAAACAGTTTTACCAACAATATATACTATACACAAATTCCACCCCTTTTCCCAGAAAGGGTAGGCTGGGGTGCAAACAGGACACTCACATTTTGCCTGGGCGAGCCTATCGCTATATGAGGTACAACTTCCTTTCACAAGGCTGATAATGAATAGAAAAGTCCAATATCACTTTGTCCGGCTTGGGTTTCGAACCCAAGACCTCAGTTTTGTAACCATATCGTTGTAGAACTACGCCACCGCAGGCAAATATGCCATATATTTGTGGTGGTTGTTGTTAGTTGTGGTTTGGTTAATACTACAACAATATTGTGTTATTAAAAGAAAGCTCACAAAACACATTTATCAATCAAGTTTTGACAATGTTCATGAACCCTTTCGCATAAATCAACTGTTTTACGTGTTAATGTTATTTACAGAGACAAAGAAATCTCGTCCGGCGCTCATTTTTCATTCGTAGCAACTATAATGGATTCAGTTTTTTGTTATATATAAAATATTTAACTACTTTGAAAGTTTATTTTCATGTAAATTGGTGTATTCTGATGAGAAGAGTTATTTTATATTTTTCGCTCTCTGACTCTTGAAATGTTTACTCGCTCATATTTTATTTTTTGTATTTTGTTGGAGGCAGAAAGAAATGCAGTATACAGTTTTAAATATCATGTTTTTAATGGTATAAAAAAAATGCATTTTTGTACAGATTACATTTTATTTTCACATCAAATATTTATGTATATATCTGTATCAGCCCATGTACGTCCCAATGCAGGCCACGGGCCTCCTCTACAATCGACAGTACGTTTGAGAGTGATTAGGCCATATATTATTTTCACATCATGGTTTTTACAAATTACCTAGATTTGGGATTTTCACTGAAACACGTCCTAAAAAATTATAAAAATATTTTCACGTCACAAAAAGATGGTAATAACAATTTGAATACGAACATCATATGAAACAAAACCATGACGATAAATATTTTTCTCATTTTCCTTATCCGACCGTGAAATTCCTCCCTGGCTCAAGCAAGGAATTCACCCGCATTCCAATATTTACAGAGCTAATAACATTGACAGCCCTCCACGCGCGTCCAGCTAACAATACGATCTGAGGAATTCCCGCATTTACAATGAGGCCTCTGCGTGCTTGCTATATTAGCCCATCATTATACTGCCTTTTTATGGCAATGAATGGCGATACGAGCATAACATTAGCTTGATCGTAAGTGATACGACCGCTAATGGAGAGTATTAAAACAAAACAAGACCTTGAATACCAAAGCAATACTTGGCATTCTTGTCATACTAACACATTATGTTTAGTCTCAATATATCTAGTAATTCAAACCAGAACACAACAATGCATTGACACTGTTGTTTGGCGGAAAAATAGCCGTTGCGGTGGTACCCAACCAGACGGCCTCTCACATATGAATGACCTAACACAAGTGAGTACTGGACTTATCTATAATATTATAGAAATCCATTGAGAAGGCTAAGGCCATATTCCATCTCGCTGGGATAGTGCGGATTGGCAGACTCCACAATAATAGGAAATTCTGCAAAGCTCTATGGTGAAGTCTATCAGATGGTATCTATATGACAGCCTCCGTGGCGAGGTTGGTGAGACGCCGGCTGTGAAATTTGACGTCGCGGGTTCGATCCTCGCACCGAAATAAAATATTTGTGCGAAACACAGATATTTGTTTTGGATGTAGGTATTTGTGATACCGAAAAGTCTCTCGTAGTTCCTGATACCCTCTACACAAGACTCGATCTTAGTGTGGGAGCAGGACTATGTATGTGACCGTTGCTTGTTATTAATTTAGTTATTTTTTTAATAAAAGTTAAAGATATCCTTATATTCCAACCCGTGACCAGCATGACATCTTCGTCCAGCTCTTTACCAACAAGTTATCATGTATTTGGAAGGATTACTTAGAGGTACAAAGGGTATTGTGAAGGTCCCGCGGCGCGTTCCTTCGAGCGGCTCATAAAGCATTCCGTTTGGGAGCGACAACATTTTTATTCCTTTATTGACACACGATTGTAAATTTATGGTAGTTTGCGACTCCGACGGCGGAGTTTCTGTACGATATTCAGGTGATGGTAAATATATTTAAGGCAAGGATTGCAGGAAGTCGCTGGATGCAGGCCGCTTCCAACAGGTCGATGTGGAGAGCCTTGGGGGAGGTCTATGTTCAGCAGTGGACTTCCTGTGGCTGAAATAATGATTATGATGATGAAATATATATGTAAAGGGATGAAAAAGTTATAGGAATTGTCTATTGCTAGAACTTTATTATCTGTTGTGAAGCATTTTTACCTTATAGTAGATTGATTCTTAACAGGCTCTACCTTGAAAAGGAAATACTTTTTGTCGTACAGTCGGGACTGTACTACTGTCTGTGAATACGAGTATTAGTAACTAATAATGGTAGAAACACTCCTTAGTGAGTGTTACAAAAAACAAATGACTAAATCTAAATAATGTCTAATGATTTACAGATTCAATAAAGTATTTTCATTTCATTTCATATAATTGTAGAGCCTTCTGTAAATCTCGACTTACAAAAATAACTTATTTCATATTATTATTAATTGCTGTAAAATACGCTACTATGATAAGCCAAATATTAAGCATTGTTTTTCTTTTTTAATATTTTAAATTTTTAACACGAAACCTTTTAATACTGATTTATGAAACCAAAAAGATTTATTTAATCAAACAATATATTTTACACGAATCACTGACATACTCAACAAAGAACCAAAGAACCTTACGTAAAGTAAAGAGCGAAAACAAACAGAACTCCAATGCCGTGTGTACAAAGATAATGTCGGCGCAACTGGAGCCAAGTCAGATCAAAAGAGATTGCCTTCTGACGGGCGTGTATTAAAATAATGTACAAAGAAATCGCGATTAAACGACCGCTGAATGCCAGCGGCTTCCCAGAAAATGTAAAGAATTACACGGATAAATTACATTTACTGGTTGTAGGTCTCTCATGAGATACCACCGCAATGTCTATTTCAGTGTAAATTTACAGTTGTGACATATTGAAACTTAACAGGATCTGTCTCAGGATGGCAAACTCAGTAAAGTACCAAGCATTGCTTTTTAATACAAGGTGTTATTTGATTTTGCTACTATTTATGAGCGGTCGTATCGTTTACCATCAGCCGAACGGCATGCTCGTCTCGCCATTCATTGCAATAAAAAAATGCAAATTATTACACGTCTTGTTACACTTGTAAATATATAACGGTGATGCAGTTGTAATACGGTTCGATTACGACGCTGAGGTCTCGAGTTCGAATCCCGGGTCGGGCAAAGTGGTAATGGATTACCGCATCGTGTGATGGTTAACAAAAGCGAAACTAGCCCTGGCAGTCTCAGTCCCTTCTAGTAAAAAGTTTGAGATTATGTATGCATGTGTGTAAATACTTTTTTGCTGCGGGCGTGTAGGATGATAAGCAATTTTACTAAGAACTTTGATAAAAAATATACTTGCATTTTATATGTAATAATATTTAAATTAAACTTGACCATTGCACAAGCAAGTCTGCACTAATTACGAAAAACGAATTTAGTTAATATATACTTTGCGATCCTTTTAAAAAAATAGATAGTTATAAACACAAATTAAATTATTCATTTTCCAGACTAGCTAAAATCTAATATTTGCATAATATGCAAATATGTAAAGTATTAAGTTATGTTTACGATAGAGCGTTATTTCCACTTAAAATACTTTTTTTTTTTTATTGCAGTGAATGGCGAGACGAGCAAGCCGTTCGCCTGATGGTAAGCGATACGACCGCTCATGAACAGTAGCAACATTCCATTGCGCTCGCCATCCTGAGACATAAGATGTTAAGTTTCAATATGTCCAGTAGTTGCTCTGGCTACAATGTCCTTCAATCCGAAACACAACAGTGCATTTAAGCAGTGTTGTTTCACGGGAAAAATAGACATTGCGGTGGTACCTACCCAGATGGCCTCTCACATATGAGAGACCTACCACCAGTAATACCTTCATAAATTCAATTTAAATTTAAATTGCCGTCACTCAAAACATGATGGCATAAAAACAGTTCCAAAAATCAATTTGGCCGTTGATAGAATGTTATATTTCACGACTAAACGCAACATATCCAAATACAATATTTACAATACAGCCATATAGAACACACAGGGAATATTTAAGCGTACTTCTGTTAAATTATGTGTTTTATTATTCAAATCAGTGTCGAAAATGCTTTTTGCGAGTTTCATTGCGAATAAAGATATCAATAGGAATTGAAAGTTATTTGCGCGGGGGAATTGTACCAATGTTGTACCAATTGTAGTGTAATGTTTTATTCATAGGCCCCTGAAGGATTGTATATAAAATACACATTATAGTTGTGAAATAAATTCGGAGGTTTTAATTATTTATTATTATTCGATGTTTAGGTTGTGGCATTGTGATAGACACTATGTTAAATTATAATTTAGTTTTATGAAATTCATATATTTAAAATACATACAGGCACAAGAAATGCATAAAAGATAAAAATCTCTATAACTGTAAATAGTCACGTCCTTTTATTTTAACATTAATTAAATTTTTGCCCTTTTTTATTTTTTGCTGAAATAGAAGAATTGCGGAGAGTAACATAACCAAAAAAACACTTAAATTACAAAGCAATGCTTGCCATTCCACTGCACTTGCCATCCTGAGACTCATGTCATGAGTAGTAGCTACTCTACGGCTACGATATCCTCAAACCGAAACAAAACAGTACATTTACACTGCTGTTTGGCGAGAGAAATAGACAGTACGGTGGTACATACCCAGGTTCTTAGCATCAAGGTCTGTGGGTTTTTCAATAGAGAAAGAAAGAAAGAAACTTCGAAAAATATTATTATTAAAATGACGTCAAACCCAAGGTAATTATAAAAGGACAAAGTCTACAAACAGATCGCCAATTAGAGCAACACGAAACACAATCCAAACTCCATTAAACAGTACAACGAGTGTTTAGTTTCAGTTTATTTAAGAAACAAATTGGCGAGTGTTGTCGCTCGGGGCAGCGACGGACGATTAGCTACAACTTCAACAAGGATTTTGTTACCAATTTGTGAAAGATTTGAGATGGAACTGGCTAGGACAGATTTCTATGTCTGTAGATGAGCCGGGAGAAAATAATAATAAAAAAAATTGTAAAATATAGTCAGTGCTAACTAAATGTGGTAATTTTGTATAAATCTACTCGCGTATGATCCGACCGCTTTAAATTTAAAAAAATGTTATATCTTTACATATTCCTATTGTTTTTTCTTTATTTAAATGTTAAAAACTTTTGCTAAGCCCACGAAATGTTGTATTTATAATTTGATTGTTTCTTATTTAAGTGAATCTATGTATTCTTGAGACAAATAAATGAATCTAAAACCTCAAAATAAACATGAAATAAATGAATATGTATTCATATGCAAAAAAACAATGGGCTAATTAAAACAATAACAGAACTTGCGACCACCTGAGTTGATCACATATATTAAGACATAGACAAGGCAGGTTTTAGCGAAGCTGTAAATACAAGATTTATATACGGTTGTGGTTCATATGTACTGGCGGCTGACTGGTCTACGTTAAAAATACATACACCCAGCGGTATTCGCTGCAGGCCTCCCTTAGGTCGTAGATATCAGAAACTATGAGACACTTTTCAGACTTACTACACCTGGACCCGAAACAAATGCTTGTTGCCACAAACAATGGTCTAGTTTCGGAGATAAAATCCATGATTGACAATAAATAAATAAATACGACGGTCCAAGAAACAAATAACATAAATATAAAATTAATTTTATTTATTTTTATACCTTATGGATGTTGGTATTGTACAGAGAATTGTATCCAAACCTCTTTCTGACTTCAATATCCAATTATATAAGTTAGCAGTAAGGTCTAGTTAAAATTACTCGCAATGTATTAACTGATGATGGGATTGTCAGAGACTTGTGGTGGTGTACTTTCCGACAAAGCTTACACACCACATGTTGTTTGAAGATTTAAAATAAACCAAATTAAAGTAATAAGTATTTAATAGAAATGAGAAAATATTAACAAATTGAAACAGATATAGCCAAGACGAAGAAAAGACAATGAATAATATTAAATAGGAAATTTTTGACAATAGTCTTCTAGAAAATGATCAAATAAAGAATAACTTAAATTAAAACATAAACGTAACAAAAAGGTTGCATTCCCCACAGACTCTTGTCTAAATTCACTTAAATAAATGTTGATTTTTAAAAAATATATCACCTTAAACAAAATACCATAACAGCTTAAAACTATCTCAGCTTTATACCAAACTATTCTTCATACAGCTACTTAAACCACACATAAGAATTTAACAGAGATATTTATAACTAGCGGTCCGGCCTGGCTTTGCCCGGATGCAGATACATTTTCCAAAACGGCGGCCAAAATGTTCAATTCCGACTATCAATTTAGAATATCGACCGAATCAATCGGACAACGAAAAACGAATAAAACTTAGTCGTATTTGCTAAATTTTTCAATACTGCTTCCCTCCTATAATTCATAGCGTGATGCTATATAGCCTATAGCTTTCATCGATAATTGACCTGTCCAACATAAAATATTATTTCAATTCGAACCAGTAGTTCCTGAGATTAGAGTAGTACAGATTTATGTGAATTTGGGGAGGCTGGTAACATAAACGGTTTATATTGAAATGTACTGTTCTAATTAACACACATTTATCCACTTATAAGGCGAGTTAAGACGGAATTGCATTCTAATTCCCCGGATCCGGTATTGTTTGCACAACTCAATTAAAACTTGTCCAACAATTGTAAGTAGCAATTATACCTCCCCCCCGCACTGACCGCCGGCGCACCTCACCCCCTCATACGCCTGCTAACTAGCACATTATGCAAATGAACTGAGGATTACACTCCAATTTTAATAACAATTTAACACGTAGTTCTGGAGTATCTATATTTCGCTTTTACAAATGAGGATTTTACCGCGTATTTATATTTTAATAGTAAAGGGCCATAATCATTTGGTATTTTTATTAATATATTAACTGCCTTAATTAGTCTTAAAATGTTTTACTACCGGCATTAAGTCTCCTGTAATAAAATGTACGCAGACAAACCAAATTTTAAAATTTTCATTTAATTGACAGAATTTCTGCCAAAGCATCAAGGCTAGTAATTTTGTTCCCCAATTGATAAAAAAAAACACAGGTAACGAGGGATTTGGTAATTATAATAATTAAAGAGAAGAGTCCAAAATTTACAATTTAAATTGACAAGTGTGACATTTCCAAACCCCCAAATACTATTAAAAATTAGGAACGTATTCACAACAGTTTTAAAATGAAAACAATAAAATTTTCAATTTTAACTGCAAAGAGTCTGCAGCTTTTGTTTTAAATAGTTTGTGTCTTTTGTGAGTACACTTGTAACTTTTGGTCTTTTTTCGTTGTTATTTTGTTTATATACTTAAATCACTACATAGTATAAAACAAAGTCGCTTTTTCTGTCCCTATTTCTCTTGTTCGCGTAAATCTTTAAAACTACGCAACGGATTTTGATGCGGTTTTTTTTAATAGATAGAGTGATTCAATAGAAAGGTTTATATGTATAATAACATCCATTAAATAGTGGAGAAATATTGTTATTTTTGAGGTTTCTAATGTGATGTCGTTAATTATCAATATTTTTCCGCTTACATTGCAAACGCAGGCTGAACCCTACGAGATTTATCAAAATAATGTACTACATATTTGTACACATTGAAAAGGTCTACAGAAAACTCCGCGATGGTATATGTCTATCTCTTATGGATATCCCACAATAACATTTTTTTGTCATTTATTTATTTTTTACGATAAATAATGGCTAATTTTCGAAGTGATTTTAACCAATACAGCATTATTTCTTATCCAATTAAATAGCTTAAATAAATTATTGATTTAATATAGATCTATGTGGTCCTTTACAGCACAAGATTTAAATGAATATTTTCGAAGATATTACAGATTTAAAATTGCGGGACGTAGCGCTTGCGGCGGTACTGGCCGGCCGGGGCGGCGGCAGCGTGCCTATATAGGAATGTTTATATGTATAATAATAATACGTACATATTATTGTACAAAAATCTATTTGTACCCGGGCGAGGCTGGGCCGGGCCGCTAGTAACTTAATAAAATGAAAAAGAGGTACCACCGCATTATGTATTTCTCCCGCCAAACAGCAGTGTAAATGCACCTTTTTGTTTTTGTTAGAAGGACATTGCAGCCAGAATAACTACTGGACATATTGAGACTTAATATCTCATGTCTCAAAATGGCGAGCGCAGTGGAAGTGCAAGTGTGAAGCGCTTGGTAAAGTATTGTTTTATAATTTAAAGTGTATGTAAAACCTAGACATTAATTAGTATCAAAATTAAATATGTCAGGAAAGGAACCTTTTATCATGCTTATTATGTTAACTAACGCCAACATTCATTATTCTCAAGATAAGAATATGTAAGTGCATAAAAATTTATGACGGACAAAAATTCCATGAAACATGTCGAGGTGTTTTGAATAATATTCCTTTTTTCCTCCATGTCTTATGTCATCACGACGGGGACCCCTTGTCTATTCAAATATTTTCATTTTAAGTGGCAAGTGGCGTATTTTAAGTTTTTGTATAGATTACGAAGAAATGGCAGACTTATTTATAAGTAAGAAAATAATTGTTCATGCGTTGCAGGCGTTTAAATAAGATTCTGATCTTTAAACTTACTATTCTTTATAAGCGTATGTGGATAAAACTATATTCCCATTAATAAGATATATTAAGATTACACAAAATAAGCTGTCAGATTCTCCATGCAGATCTGAAAAATTTGTAAAAACACCCAAATCTCGCAATTCAGTTCTTCTATCGTAAAAAGTTGAGATCCATGTAATACTAAGTCGGTTAATTAAGTCAGTTAATGAATTGAGTCTTGTCTTGTTAAGTTATGATGTAATTAGCTAACCTAACAACATAATAACATCACATGTAAAATCTGAAAAGTCCCCACCGATCCCGTACCTGGACAAAATTTTCAAGGTAAAAATTCACATTTTTTATTTTATTTTATCTAATAGTAAGTTTTATCAAAAATAAACTCGCACAACAATTACATTGGTTTACACGGTTTTTATACCCCAGCTAAAAGTTGTTATTTTGTGATTCATTTAGGTAGAATTATCCAAAAAAAATAATAAAAAAACTCTATCACGTCTGGTTTAAGAAATATTTATTAACTTAACTGAAATACATAATTTTGGTATTAATACTAAAAAAAAATTAAAAATTTCAAATTTTTGCCTTCTTTTTATAACTATTTGAATCAGTTTCTCTTATAATGGACCAACAGTAATCCCCCAAAATGTTTTCATCCCAAAATCCTTGATGTCGTTCTTCAAAAACCTTTAAATCTTGACGGAAACGTTCCCCTTGTTCGTCACTCATACTTCCTAAGTTTTCAGGGAAAAAATTAAGATGCGATTGCAGAAAATGAATCCTTAATGACATGTTTACTTCCATCTTTTGAAAAATTTCCAATAAATCGGTAACAATTTCTTTGTAATCTTCACTTTTCTTGTTTCCCAAAAAATGTTCCACAACCATTTTACTAGGTTCTCTCCATAGCATTGGTGAACCAAATGGAAGGTGAACGTTTTCTCCTGATGACCACTGGAGTAAGACAATTCCACAGATTTCGCAAAACACATGAGGCACCCACTTTTTATCTTGATTTGCAACAGGAAATCCAAAATAATGGAGATATGCACTTTTTAACGAATCTGTAATGGGTCTTCTCTTTTTTGAAAATATAAACTGTCCACAAACATAACAAAAACGATCAAAACTTTGTTTACACTTTCTACTCGACATTTTTAATCAATCCGAAACAAGATAATTGTGGTTTGAAGCGAACGAATAAACAATAAACTGTCGTTACCACGTTAGGTAGTTAAAAAAAAAGTTTGACTGCAGGAAGAATTTGTGACGTGATAGAATATTTTTACTAACACTTTTTGGTTTAAGGAAGGTAGATTAACATATTTGTATACATTTATTTTGGGGTATAAAAAAAGTTCAATTATGTAAACTAGTGTTATAAATCATAAAATTATCTAGTTCCAATTATTCCTACCAATTTTTAGCTCTAATGCCTTTTTTTGTAGCTTCACTACTATGTATACTTCTAATTTGTCCGGACTAATAGTAGGACTCAGGTAACAACAAAACCTTTCCACATTATCAGTTATTGAAAGGATGTTGATGAAAACCGCGTTTCACAGTTAAAATATTGGATAAAATATTTCATTTTATCTCGTCATAGTGTCCACGACTTTATATTAAAATATTTTTAACAAAACTATATTTTTCATGAGAAAATGTTGGCTGCGAAATGTACAAATATATATGTGTATTTCGGGTTACTTGGAAAATAATACTTAACTTAAAATCCTGTCTACTATCACAGGAACACCAATTATCGTATTAATAACATTAAAAAAAAATATGTTAAATGTTTCGTATTTCCACGTGAAAATTTTAGTTAAAGTAAGAAAACAGTACAACGCATTGTGAATTTAAAACCACAAATAGCCCACAAATGTGTGACACTAAGTATTATAATGTAAATGTTGGAATAAACATGCATTTATCAAAAACTATGCGAGCGCAGGTTGACAAATGGCGCGCCCGGCACCGCTATAAATTACAACGAGGTGACATAAAAACGGGGAATTTTACCAACCCACATTGTTCATAATGCGCGAGTTTGTTTAGAATGCGGTTCTACCTGCACCAAATATTCAGCAAATTAAGACACGACAGAAAAAGCTTCAGAATTTTAATAGTTTTTACACTGGGAAATATATTTCAATTCACCTGATGGTACCTACATGGCCAGAGACTTTCATTTCATAACTACTGGATATGAGACGTAAAATTTTATGTCACAGGACGGCGAGCGTACTGGAATGCCATTACATTGCATTGTATTGAATGGTGTTTGATTTTGCTAATGTTCATGAGCGGTCGTATCGTCACGCCACGTCGTCACGCCTGTATCCTGTAGAGGTAGGCAGAGACAATAGATCACCACTTTGCTCGATCCCGACATATTACTTTCGCTTCATACTTCATATACTTTTTTAACCCCTTCTTGCAGTTACGTTGATTTAAGATTCAGATTAAGTTTCAGACAAAAAATGCAGAATTATGAATATGTCTACTTACTACCCTAACGATTGCGAGAGATTGTTTAGAATTGAGTTTGATACCACGTGTCCTACGGTCAAAAACGTTTTATACCCATTAGCCATCGGGTACCCATTACCGCTTCAAAATGAGTCAAAATCAGAAATATGAATTTGAATTCTGGCAGCCGTCCGTAACGCAGCTATAGTTACTGTACTATAGAAGAGTCTTTTGTAGTTTCTCTTACGGTACATGAAACTGTATTATAAACTTAGCTGCAACTGTATTCGTATCCATACTGCTCATTGCTATTTCAACTTCACTTAAATACAGCAATATAAAATTGAATCACTTTGGCAGCTGTGGGTAACTCAGCGATAAAGATAATGTACCGTCGAAAAGTCTCTCGCGGTTTCTGCTATCACTTATCATGCGGTATTGTTATTTATCTATTTATTATATTATACCAGGAACAGTTAACAATGTATTGCTGAACTATTGCAATTGACGACTTAAAAATAGTTTAATGTAACTGTAGTCTCGGGTTTGAATCCCGGGTCGAGCAGTGATCTTACATTTTTCTATTCATTATCAGCTCGCAGTCAGCAATTTGGGCCTGATATGGTAATAGGCTCGCCCCTTTACACATGGTGGGACGGAACATTTAAACATGGCGGAATGTGGGTGTCCTGACACCTCTGCCTACCCCTTCCGTGAAAAAGGCGTCAGTTTATATCTAATATTATGTTAAAAACAAAAAAATGTTAAATTATCATAAAGTATGTCGACCTGCTACATCTATGTCGACTGGTATGTTAGCTGTTTTAAATAATTTCATTTAAACTAAGGTACCTATCATATTTATCTTCTTACTCTTTATTGCACACAAAATGTATAATAGTATACAGAAATAAAAAAAAATAATAGAGAATAGTAACGACGGTTTTATCGTTCTAGGAAAGTTACTTACATACAACCATGGAATAGATGTAAGACTACGTGTATGACTAATAGTTGTATTTATTCATTCGCCACGTACAAAGAAACATTTTGGATTGGTATATAAATAAGATTTATGTAGAGCAGTATTTCTCGAACGGCACGGGAACATACAACCAATATCATATTTTGTTTAATAAAAAACATGAAATAAAAGTGCGCAGTCCCTCGGGACCCGCGCTCAATTCCCGCCAACAACACTACGCACTTTCAACTCCTATTTATAACACGTAGGTGGAACTGACTTTATATTTTTATAAAATATACATAAGCTCACGTATATACACGTTTATATATGTGATTTTAAAGATTTTCTATGGTGTGTAAAGTCCGCCAATCCGTTCTAGGCTAGCGTGGTGGGCCATATAGCCTAGCCACTCTTAATCGTTTCCTTTATTGTAGATTAGGCTCGTGCCATACAGTGGGACGTATATAGGCCGATACAGATACCGAGAGTACCCCGAATGGGAATGCAGATATGAAACAAGTTCTAGTCAAGGCTTACTGAAATTATTTTAGCTACCTGCCAGAAACATTCCCGGTTCCGGGGAACTCTTAGGAGGTTCTCCCATAAAGGGAATCATCTGACCTGGAATTCGAACTTAAGAGTCCACGCTTATATGATATTATAATTATAGTAAATAAAACGAGACGTCTCTTCCACTCTATTTAAACAATTTTATTTCTATTTACACCTTTTTATACTTTTCCAAGTTCATATGGAAATTTCCGTGACGTTTTTACGCCAATGAAAATGTATAACCTACATACAAGCTTTTTAAGATATGTAGAGCACATGCCCCTTGGGCAATAAAATATGGAAATCAAGATGTAGTGTTGTGAAAATGGACAGAGAGATAGCTTGGCAGCGGAACTACTGAGATAAAAGTATCAGGAAACTAAGCTATCACTTTTGGATGTTACATGTGTATTCATAGTTAACTACTACTTTGATGACAAAGAAAAAACTGTTATGAACATTTATTAAATCCATTTATGTTATGAATGGATGAATTTCTTAGAGTATTATGAGAAAATGAGATTTTTTCAATCAATTAGCGATTTATGTTTTTTCAAAGTGACTACAACTGAACTTGTTTCCAAGATTCTAGCCTCCATTATTTCAATGCAGTAGCACACTTAGTTTCTACTATTCTTATATTTTTTCAATTATTGCTTTCATTTTTTATAAGGCCAATATTTACTTATGTTTTTTTTTTTGAATTATTTGCATACGAGTATACCTAATAACAGCTAAGTGAAATCCCATTATATAATAAATTAAAGCTAAAAAAAAACTTGAAAAAAAATTCCATAACAATTTCATCCAAAGACTTCTTCAAAACAAAACCTACGTGCACTTCCCCCATATCAATCCCTCAAAGTCATTAAAGCAGCAAGACGTTTTAATCACAACGATTTCCAAACTGATCATTCCGCACGATTACTGGAAGCCCGCATTCCGCCAGCGCCCACTATTCACTTCAAAACGATTCACACTTGGAATGAATACATCTTCGTAGCAAAAAGCAATCACTGAGGAAGTTGTATCTGTGTCAAACGTTTATACGCTGAGGTCGATCGAAATTTTAATTAACATAGCCGTACCTGCACCCGCCCTCGACCTCGAGTAATCAGAGCGGTGATACCGACACTCTCAATGTAGTTCTTTTTTGTGATGGCACGATTGACAATGGTGAATGCAGTGCAGGGTATGAACTGAATGTACTTATAGGAGCATCAACTGTTATCCGATGTAATGAAAGTCCATATCGTTATGTTGGTATGATTGTGTTCAGATATGTGATGCAAGGACCGCGACTTACGTGTGCCACTATGAGGTATACTTTATCACTATGTACATATTATATACATAGCGTTACGCCTTTTTCTCTGAAGGGGTAGGCATACGTGCTACCAAAACATCTACATTTTGCCTTGTATATTCTATCCCGCGAAATGATAGTGGGCAAGCCTATCACTACATTGGGCAAAAATTCCTGACTTCCAACTGATAGTGAATAGAAAATTCCATATAATTTTGCCCGACCCGGGATACGTATTCGAGACCTCAGAATTGCAATCATACTAGCAAAAAGTAAAACTGCACCACCAAGGCAGTCCTAGTTATTCTAGGCGAATACGAATAATTCCTACGACCAAATATAGCCTTTTAACATATAACTTAGTAATAAATAATAATTGCACGGTAAATATTCAGTACAGATAAATAATTTATTTCCATTTCAAAATATCGCAATATTTAGTTTATACGCAATCTGTTTATTACGCTTGCAGTCATTCGTAATGACCAATAATAATATTCATTGATTCACACACAAGCGCGTATGCTTGAATTTGTCGATGAGCGACACCAGTATTAATATTGTATTAATAAATATAAAATAGAAAATTATACCATGTTTCTTTTATAATCTGACAATTGGTTAAACGCCGTCTGTGAAATGAAAGATCGTGGGTTCCATCCCCGTACCGAGAGAATAATATGTTTGTGTGAATCATAAGCATTTCTTTCGGGTCTGATTGTTTGTGAAACCTAAAAGTCTCTCGTAGTTCCTGATATTGACAGCCTCCGTGGCGCAGTTGGTTAGACGCCGCCTGTGAAACGAGAGGCCGCGGGTTCGATCCCCGCACCGAGAGAAATGTTTGTGCGGCCCACAAATGTTTCTTCCGGGTCTGGGTGTTTGTGAGACCGAAAAGTCTCTCGTAGTTCCTGATACCCACGACACAAGACTCGATCTTAGTGTGGGGTCAGGACTATGTATGTGACTGTTGGGTGTTATTTATTTATTTATTTATTATTTATCCACGACACAAGACTCGACCTTATTGTGGGGTCAGGACTATGTATGTGACTGTTAGGTTAATTTATTATTTAATACTGATTCGATTATAAAAAAGACATGAGATTAGCCATCATTAAGATACTTTCGAACATGTAAACAAAGAAACGTAGAATACAAGACCTCCTTTTTTTGTAGTTGGTTAAAACTAACACTATATTACAAAAGCTCTTTATGAAAATATTCCTAGGTTAGAGTAACTGTCTGGCGCGAAGTGACTCATTAAAAACGAACACATGCGCTGCTTTGTTGCGCAAATATTCGCTGCCGTTGAATAATAAATTCTCGCATGGAGCGTGCTTTGTTCATCGATTTTAAAGTTGAGAATTTTTTTGTTCATAAAACTATTATGAAAATAATTTTCCTTCTTTCTCCACTGATATTAAATGGATACCGTCTCTTCGATCAATACGTATATATAGGTACATAAATGTATATAATATGTTTTTATGTTTAAGCTATCGATCTGGATGGTTTATCCTTACTAATATTATAAAGGTGAAAGTTTGTATGTATGGATGTTTGTTACTCTTTCATGAAAAAATGGCTCAACAGATTTTGATGAAATTTGGTATAGTGACAGCTGACACCCTGGATTAACACATAGACTACTTTTTATCCCGAAAAATATAGTGTTCCCGTGGGATGAGTCAGGAAACCAAATATACATATTTTCTACTCTTTCAAATTCGTATGGTTGGCACGGGATTGGAGAGGACAGGATTGAATGCTTTTCGTTATTAACTGAATGAAACGGGATAGAACAGGATATAACGGGACGGGAAATATAGTCGACGGCGCGCGGGAAATATTGTTAGTACACGAAACGAATGTTGTTGATATGGGGACTAGACTAAAAAACTATCTGCACCCGGGCGAAGCCGGGCCCGACCGCTAGTTGACTATAGTTTTACTCTTAAAATATTTCGTATTTTAAACCGTATAAATATAAAATGATATTTCTAATCAACATAACTAAGACTATCTGATAATAAACAATACGAAAATGACGACTTTTATATAAATTTTACATCAAGGATATTTTGTATCTAAGAGAAAATATTGACGGAATTGTTTTGAGCTGTAAATAAAATTATTATTATAAAGTACATCGGTATATCAAGATCCATATTATGCATCTCACGTTATGACAGCGAAATCATTTTAGTTAATTTATTGCTACACAATAAACTTACTGTACTGGCTATACTCCAAGTTTATGATGAAGGTAAATAATGAATTTCTGCATTTGACTTCGCTAGAGTTGGCTTAAATACAAAATGTATCTTTGCCTTCTTGGGTTTTGCTCCATTTGTGGGTCAATTTTACTACTTTAGTTACATTTTGCTCTGTATTTAATGATATTGTATTTTTCATCAACTTATATTTGACATAATTTTACTTATGGATATTTTCTTTTAAAAATATCAATACTTTATGTACATTAAAAAGAATAAATAATAGAGCTATATTTTGTCCAACTATCACATTTTTTGTACAAGCTTGGTAGTGCATAAAAGTATAATTTACAATATTTGTATCATAGATGCGTGGCTGGCTTTTTAATGTAAATGGAAAATCGAGGAAAAGAGACGAGACCAATTAGGGCAATTGGGCCTCCAGTAATCTTATTTATCAAAGGAAACACTACAGCAAAACCGTCCTATCTGTCGGTTTTTTTTTTCAGACTGATTTTTACGAGACCATAGTAGCTACTAGCGATAGCTTATGTCTCACACTCTCTCTTCAGAACAAGGTGTCTATGTTTGTTTGTGATATTAAAAGCGGCCTGCATCCAACAGCTTGTTACAGCCTCCATGGTCCTGTTGATTAGACAACGGCTGTAAAATTTTGGGAGTGTAGTCTTTGGCATAATGAGCGTAAAATCATGCTAGATAGTATGCAAATATCATCTGGAGTTGTATACTACATGGACCTTGTAGAGACTAGAATGAACTTCCGTGCTTTCCGGCGTTTTTGCCATACCTATTACTGGAATCAAGCATAACAGTTCACATAATAGGTCCCATTTAAATGTAATAATAATTTGATCCGTGGTGCTTCACAGCTGGCTTCTCCGGCTGTGAAAGTCTTTTTGCGAGGTTATTTACCTCTTCAGTTCAATGTTTTGTCACCCGCTTTGCACGGAGGGAAGTGGACAATAATTTATTTCCAACTCCTCCTATTAATTTAACTTTCTGATTAATTTCGTTGCGGGTTAAAGACAAGTTAGACATTCCCGGAGACTCGCCGAGCTTCAATGCTCGGTGTCATTACTTTGCGTGCCACTGTTGATCCTGGCTCACAGGAGTTACAGTGGTGGGTGTGAGGGCGGGACAGTCTCCTAAAAAACGGCTGTAAAATGAGAGACTGTGGGTTCGATTCCCGTACTGAGACTAATATTTGTGTGAACTACAGCGTATGTTTCGGGTCTGGATGTTTGTGAGACCGAAAAATTTATCTTAATTTCTGACACGATATAATACGCGCTTCTTATAGCGGGATAAGGACTATGTATGTGACTGTCGGGTGTATTTATTGAAGTGAAACTTTCTTATCGACGTTTGGGAGAAATTTTATAGCAATGACAAAAAGGAACGGTTTTCAGTTACGCGCCATTTTTCTCTTTAAGTCACATATTCCTTCTACGTGCCATATTTTTATTTCTTACTTGCACTCTGCAACTTGGCCACTCAACTAAGCAGTTTGACTACCACTTTTCAATCCCCTTCGAATACACTAAACCAACTGAAAGAAAACAAACCTCATATCACCCCGACTAGTAATTTGAGCTTATCTGAGATATCGGTCGCAAATTGTGTTTATTCAGAATGTGGCGGTGGGGGTCCGCGCCTAATAGAAAGAAGAAAGAAAACAGATTTATTTGTCACCACAATACAACACACACACACTGACACTACATACATTAACACAGAAAAAATGAAAACAATAAGTATATAAGTAACACATAGGTAATGTAAGACTGCGCGTCGCATTGTTGTGACACTTAGGTGACCACTCAGCTTAATGTCGCCCTGCGGCGTGAGCCACAGCGCAACGCTGATTTTCAGTGGTCACCTAGAGTGACATGTGAACGCTGGCCAACATACAATAAATCTTAATAAATATTGAGCTGGAACTTAAATAAATTAAATGTATATAAAATGTATGTAAAACAATAAAGACTCGGTGCCTTCGTCTCGCTTCCACACGCCATACCGGCCAGTTTGCGCATGCGCATTTTAAAATAATTTTTGCGAAACGCCCGCGCGTACCCATGCGTTGCACAATCACTGCAGTCTACAATAAATGCGCCATACACTATGCAGTCGTCCGACACCAACGGCGTGAGAGGACGTGTGTCAATTTTGCTGCTTACCCAAGTCTCTAAGCGTGCGGTCAGGATATATCGCAAACATGTATTGTTGGCACTGGGCATGGCATGTCGTATATGTAAAGCGAATAGCACCACCATACCATAAAAACAATTATCTCGAGTAAGTACAAATTACATATTGCGTAATATAAATTATTCAAATGAAGATAATTAACTCGGTGTTTATCTCCAATATCAACAACAAAACAATCAATACCCACATACATACATTTACAATGTCATTTCTTAATAACTTTAAGGTGAAACCAATGTGAAACCTACAGGCAAGAGGAGCAACTGATATTATCTACCCTAATCACGTGAATTATAAACTATGCGTATTGGATTGAAGTAGTGCAGCCACCCGCCACGAGAAGATAGTTACGCCTTGCCGATGATTCATAAACACTGGGTAAGTATTGTTGAAACTATCCATACACAGGTATAATGTCATGCAAAGCGCCTATCAAAGGTATATGAATATATCCTATTTACTTAAAAATTTTCAAATTTACACACATAAACTCCCACACACATACACATACACACACACGCCCTTATACACATATACGAACATATATTTTAAAACATATTCATATATTTCCAAGCACACACATATATATATATATACACAAACACACATACACCCACACACACATACACGCGCACATAAGTTGCGTAAGCGTATGGTATACATTTAAATCTTTTGTTTTTATCTTTTTGAGTAGGTACTTAAAATTGTTTAACATTCTTTTGTTCACATAATAAAAGCCTTCTAACATACAATTTAAATGTTTCTTTGGTTTTCAGGAATCTGATCGGCGGCGGAAGATCATTCCAGCAGCGGGTGGCCGCAAACCTGAAACAACCTCGGAAGGCGGTAGTTTTAAAGCAAGGCATCGTGAGCGGGTTCGACGTGGAACGAGTGGAGTAATTGTATCGTTCCTGTCTCCAAGATAGTTTGTTATACAGGTATCTCGGTGTGTGTGATTTTATTAAACCGAACATTAATGTTGCTAAATGCATTTTCCTACGTGCAGCCATCTTCAACACATTATTGCAATTTAAGTATGGTGTCACGTGGTGCCTCCGAGGAATTCCAAAGCAAAACCTCGCACAGGCATTTTGTACACGTTGTATTAAGTGTTCCGTACGGGACAGGAGGCACGGTCCGTAGACAGTATCACAATAATTAAATTTAGATAGAATCAAGGAATCCACTAGTCTCTTCCTCAACGTATCACTAAGATAGTCTCTTACTCTATATAGAATCTTCAGCCTATAAAAACAGTTTTTTACAACACCACTAACGTGATTCTCAAACCGCAGCCCCGGATCAAACACAAGCCCTAAGTTACGCGCAGAATCCACCATCTGTATAGTACGTCCCATTATTTTAACGTCAGGATTTGCCGATTTAATTGCTTGAATTTGATTTTTGGTTCCTAAAACCATGAATTTTGATTTATCCGGGTTGAGCACTAGTGAGTTATTCGCAGACCATGCGGCAACTCTACTGAGTTCCGCATTTAACGTGTCTACTGCGATTGAGGTGTTCTTGGCATTAAAAGATAGATATATCTGGGTGTCGTCTGCATATATGTGATACTTACAGTCCTTAATGTGTGTTGGCATATCGGCGCTGTATAAAATATAAAGTATCGGCCCCAACAACGATCCCTGAGGGACTCCACGCCCTATGGATCGTGAGGAGGAGCAAAGTACAGAGCCATCTTTCTTTACTATTTCAACTCTCTGAGACCTACCAATGAGATAACTCTCAAACCATTTCACTGTGTTGTTTTCGAAGCCATAATGTGACAATTTGGATAATAGCAAGGAAATGTTAATAGAGTCAAAGGCCCGTGAGTAATCAAGAAGTGTCAATATCGTCCCCTCCCCACGATCCCGGGCTTCCAAGATGTTTCCTACGACATCTGCTAATGCTGTCGCTGTCCCACGACCCTTTCTGAATCCCGACTGTAAATCTGGTAATAAATTGTTCCTTTCTAGAAAGTCCGTTACCTGCATATAAACTACCCTTTCCAACACCTTGGATAGGCAGGGCAGTATGCTAACAGGCCGAAGATCCTTGATATTTTGAGGATTATTGTTTTTTGGAAGTGGACGTACGATTGCTTCCCGCCACAGAGCTGGGAATTTGTTTGACGTAATTGATCTATTTATAATTTCTGTAATAGTCCTTAAAGAGTGAGGCAGGGTGAGGTCCAACATTTCTTTAGAAATTCCGTCAGTACCTGTGGCGTTTGTCGAAATATTCCTAATAACTTTTAAAACTGTTTGTGAGTCCGTTGGCTTTAGTGAAAATAAATTTGTACCGTAGCGAATAAATTCAAAAAATGTCAATTGGGACATTGTTACATTAGTATCCCCTGGAACTTGAAGGAATTCTGAATTCACACTATCAGGGTCATTAAATTGTTCTGAAATATCTTTATGATTTACCGGTAGAATATGTTTTTTTAGGTTAGACCAAAGCAATTTTGAGTTGTGGATATTATTGTTTATATATTTATTAAAGAAAGCTTTTTTTTCGTTATACAATCCAGTCGCTGCTAAATGTTTTAAATCTAAATAATACTGTCTGTGGGCTTCCTTTTTAGTTTGACGATAACGATATCTAGCCTGGTTCCTAAGTTTAAACATCAATTTGATGTTTTCTGTTATCCAAGGTGTTGGTTGGGCTTTAAAAATCCTGCTTTTCTTTGGCGCATGGGTATCGAAAAGCTGTATAATGAAGTAGTTGAATAGATTTAACATAACATCTACATCTTCACTTTCACAAATTGAATTCCACGGAATAGCCACTAGGTCTCTTGTGAAGTTGTCTACCGATATATCTTTAAACGGGCGGTATGAGACAAGTTTGCGAATCGGCTTCTCCTTTTTAGAGACGACCTCGCATGTAACAAAAGAGTGGTGGCCGAGTTCCGTTATGTGATCCACATGAACTCTCCGGAACTGCGCGTCTGTGCATATCAGGTCAATTAATGTGGCACTGTCCCCAACGAAATGAGTAGCTGTGTTTACGGCTTGAACCATATTGAAATAGTCCAAAAACTCCACTATCCTTTTAGTTTTAGAATTATTATTGTCAAGCATGTTGATGTTAAAGTCCCCCAAGAGAAATATATTGTCGTACGGAGCTAAAGCGCATGCACTGTCTGTAATCGCATCTAAAAAAGTATCTACATTTAGCCAAGGGGGGCGATATGCAGTTCCGAACAACAACTTTTTTGAATTAGATGTTAAACTCATCCATAGTTGCTCCACCTGGGGATGGTAAGGGTGAGGTCTGATACGAGTATTAATTCCTTGCTTGATGTAGAAAGCGACTCCTCCCCCACGTCCTCCACGGATGGTGTCCGGTCGTGGTATATGACGCAATTCGTATCCCGGAACTATAGGCGCCCTGCCCTCCTCTCCCGCACGAAGCCACGTCTCATTAATTGCCATTATATCGACAAAATGGTGGCACATAGCAATAATGAACTCATCGTGATTAGTAGAAAGTGAACCGGAATTCAATAGCCCAAATTTAAAGTGTTGGTTCCGTGGCATTTAAGTAATAAAGAGCACAATATGGATATTGAAGTAAATATTGATTGTATTATTATTAATTTCAAAAAATATATTATTGTTATTACACCGGTTTATAAATAATGTTAAATAATGAAATTTTATAGTTTGGCTGTAAATTAGATCACTCGTAAATATTAAAGACAAATAACTTAAACTATTCCAAATAGGCAAACTAGTAGTATGAAAATTATCAGATGTACAGTAAGAATGCACCTGAAAATGATCTGCTCTATCCATGACAAAGCACCTGTATGCACCACAGCTACGTCTTGCTACATTGTACAATAAATATACCAAACCACTGCAGATTGTGGCATGATGATAATGAAAATAATGATGCGACTTAAATAATACACGACTTATCATACAAAAAACATGTCTACTTGTTAGGTGAGTTTTCTGCTTCCGGCCCAAAAACTCGCTGCATATCGGTCTCATTTTTGATAATTACCGCTTTATCATCGGCGTTATGTCGTGCAAGTATACGGCCATTTTTGGTCCATACATATTTCCACCCGGAGCGTTGACCAGCCTCACGTACTCGCCAAAATAAAAGTCTGTTTAGTTTTGTTAGGTGCTCGTTAATATAAAATTTGCGTGGGTTGGAGCCGAGGCCGAGATCGCTGGTATTAACTCCTCGACGCACTCGTGCAGCACGCATCAGCTCGTCGCGTAGATCTCGCCGCGCGAGACGCAGGGCGATGGGCCGTGGTCGGGTCTCCGCTTTGTCCGCGGCACTCGTTGCGTTCACTCGTCCGCCACCGACGCGGTCTACGCTCACTATGTCGCGGTCTTCCAACTTTACGCCTAGTTTTGTTCCAATGAGCTTGACTGTATGGGCCAAATTTTCATTGCTTGACTCCGGTAAATTTGAGATCTCGACATCGTTCAGAAGCAGCATCTGGTCGCGATCATTAAGCTCACGTCTTAATTGAGCGACTGCCTCGTTGACCTCAAATGAACTTTGGAGCCTTTGCTCAAAACGTGCGATATCAGTTTCGAGAGTGTCGCACCGTGAACTTAAGGCATGAATGGATTCCCTGGCTTGGTCTCTATCTGATTGAAGATCAGTGATGTCTTTACGCACCTTCAGGAGTTCGTCTAAAAATTCGTTTTTTACTAGTACGAACTCCTCCTTTAGCATTTGCCGCAGCTCACTCCGCAGCTCTTCTTTGAAGACTTGTAGCGCATTCACCATAATGTCTGATTCAGCTTGGCCTAGGGGCTGCATGTCCTCTTTACTTTTGAGCTCCGCGACAGGTGTTGTGCTACCCGTTACACCTCTTGAACCCTTACGGGTGCAGCCACTACAGGTCCACGATGGAGAGACAGAGCCCGAAGGCGGCAAAGAACAGCAACTCCTATGGAAGAGTTCCTTGCACATACTACAAGTGGCGGCACCTAGCGGTGACAGATATTTAGCGCAACCACCGCACTTGGGAGCTGGCATATCGATCAAGCGTATTTATTGTTTGCAAACAATCTTGTTATTTGTATTGCGGATGTGGCGCTAGATGGCGCTTTAAAATATTTTATGCACGTACTTAATTTAAGGGTTGTTGTTATGGCGTAAAAGTACCATAATAGCCTCACTATTTCCGTATTGAGCACACACACCGATATACACTCAGAGTTTTACGCTCCACTGCACTGATATGAATAAATGTTTATTAATTATAATTGTACTTATATTTTCAGGTAGTTTTAAGCACTTTTTGGGTATAGTTTATGAAAGTTTTAGTTTTTTGATTATTGAGCCTTATATGCCACTGATACACTTTCAAACGATAAGTCTCAATTGTTTCACTGATTAGAACACTTTACTGAATAAATATTTACTAACGGAATACTTGTTTTATTTTAAAGATCACTTACATATAGACACTGCTCGCGCTAGCTCAACGTCCGTGACGTCACTCTCTAATGTTGATTGGATTCGTTTGTGCCGCGCTTGCGGTGCGATTGTATCGACGGCGTGTTACAGTATGTAAGGGTTAAGCTGGGGACACACGTACGTACACACATTTACTGGTGGTAGGTCTCTCATATGTGAGAGGCCTAGATAGGTACCACCGCAATGTCAATTGTCGTGAAACAGAAGTTTTAATGCACTGTTGTGTTTCGAATTAAAGGACATTGTAGCCATAGCTACTGGACGTATTGAGACTTTACATCTTATGTCTAAGGATGGCGAGTGCAGTGGAATGCCAAGCATTGCTTTGTAATTCAAGGTATTGTTTGGTTTTGCTACTGTCCATGAGCGGTCGTATCGCTTACCACCAGGCCAACGGCATGCTCGTCTCGCCATTAATTGCAGTAAAAAAGACATACATGCTTAATAAACTTGGTCAACGTCAAGCAAGTGCGAATGTGTATACCATGCATGTCTCAACACAAATTCTTCTTCAACCAAAATTTTCGATTCGAGCAAGGGAGGTTGTAATTCTATGAAACGATACGAACTTCGAATGTTCGACGTCCGGAGTAAGATATAAAATTTCTACTTCTAAAAACCAATAGTATTCTCTATTATACTTCTCATTTTCTCCGAACTTAGTCTATGGTTGTGACGTACGATAGAGGATTCAAAAATTTATGTGAAAATGTGGAGTATCTAGGCACATTAGTAAAGTTTTACCACGTCCGAATGTTCAAAGTTCGTATCGTTTCATGGATAAACCTTCAACATTACAGAAAAGTTTCAACGCACACTAAACATGTTTTTCGAGCAAGTATTTAAAAGTAGATGCAGGGTCGGCCATATTTGTAGATAGCCATGCTCGCATGAAACATGCTCCTGTGTGTACCCACCAATAGTCGCATATTGCTTCAGTCGGGTTTCAGATCGGGAGCGTGTGGGGATAAATTCTGCTTATTGATTTTATTCTGTTTTGTATTTGAGGATGACTGTTCGTAATAGTGGAATAATAATTATGTTTTCTAAAACTCATCTAGGGACTTTCTGAGAAAGAAATTGAGAAGACTTTCATATTGTTATTTGTATTAATAAGTTTATAATAGTAATACGGAACATAAAAGGCGAAATGTGGGTACCCTGGCACCTCTGCCTACCCCTTCTGGGAACAAGGCGTGAGTTTATGTATGTATATATGTAACAGTAATAATTTTTATTTTATTTTTTGTATATTTATTCTTTATTTTTACACTCTCTCCTTTCCCTATATCTGGCAAAATTTGGCAGAGATCGCTCAGAGCGATAAGACTGCCTTTTGCACTTTTGAGTTTCTTGTAACTCTTTGTCTTGTTACAATAAATTAGTGTACAATAAAGATTAATAAAAAACGAACTTACACTTTAGATCGACAATACACACATATTTATTTGCGTTTTGTTGGTGTTTATGGATGACAGTAACTCAATATTTGCGAATCAAATAAAAGAAAATTTAACTAACCTTTACCTGTTGATTTATCATCGCCAATTATATAATAGCAGCAGTTTAAAAAAAGCCCTCTACGAAGTTTTTAAGCCTATCAACCATCTCTATGCAGATATCCAATATACTTATAGATACATATGCATATCTCTCCTTTATAACGCAAGACAAACACAAAATATGAACAAGTCTTTTATCAACAAACTTGCAACACTCAAGGGACGAGAACAGATAGTCCTTAAACCCCGAACTTGTTTCTTTGTTATCGTTTAACTCAGGAGCTAACTGAATTTGTACGGGATAACACGCGGGCGGTTTATTCATAGTTTTGTGACAACAGCTCGTTAGTTCGCAAACTGTTTGTTTGGGTGATATTTATATACTACTGTGTCCAAAAAATAAGGTGACTTTTGAATTTAACCTGCGCGCGTCGAATGATTTGGAGAATTATATTTTTTTTTAGTTTGGTAGTACTGTCAGTGACATCCATGTCAAATTACATGTCAAAATATTCATTAGTGTTTGAGATACGCGTCATTTTGTGAGCTGCTAAAAGTGAGTTTTTCGTTTTTTACGATGTCGAAATTTGTTGAGCAAAGAATTTGCATGAAATTTTGTTTGCGGAGTCAATTTTCTGCTGCGGATACGTTAAGAATGGTGCAGAAAGCCTTTCGTGATGAGGCTATGTCTAAAAAAAATGTTTACAAGTGGTATAGTGAGTTCAAGCCAGCCGTGAACGTGTCCAAGACGAAGAGCATACTGGGCGACCATCAACCTCAACCGACGAAGCTCACGTCCAACAAATCAAAAATTTGTTGTGGAAAAACCGTCGGTTAACGATTAGAGACCTTGCTGATGAGGTTGGCATATCGAAAGGCTCGGTCAATACCATTTTAAAGGATGTTTGGGCCTCAAGCGCGTCACATCTCGACTGGTACCGAAAACCACGATAATGCACCGTCCCATACTGCACTAGTAATTCGTGATAATTTCGCCAAAAACTCAACCCATATCGTTCCGCAACCCCTGTATTCATCTGATCTAGTGCCGTGCGACTTCTGCCTGTACAGCAGGCTCAAAAGACCGCTCCGGGGACACCGTTTTGATATGATAGAGGAGATTCAAGGCGCAGCGAAGACGGGACTGAAGGCCATCCCGGAAAGTGGCTACAATCAGTGTTTCGAATGTTGGAAAATCCGTTGGCATAAGTGCATTGCATCGGGAGAGGATTACTTTGAAGGGGATTAAATTGATTTGGAAGAATAAATAAAGAATTATCAAAATAAATACAATGTCACCTTATTTTTTGGACACAGTATGTATGTAGAGGAAACTGGATATAATGACACTTCTCATGTTTCAGGATGTTGCGTGCAGTAGGATGGCGCGTATTGCTTTTTGATTGATGGTGTTGTTTTGTTTTGGTTCTGTTTATGAGCGGTCGCGTCTATTATCTATAATATCAGGTAAATGGCATGTCGTCTCGCCATTTGAGGACATAAACTTTTTTTTAAGTAAGGCTGATGTTATACATATTTTTTTGCAATAAATGGTGAGACGAGCATGCCATTCGCCTGATGGTAAGCGATTTGACCGCTCATGAACAGTAGCAAAAGCAAACAATACCTTGAATTACAGAGCAATGCAATGGCATTCCACTACGCTCGCCATCCTGAGACGTAAGATGTAAAGTCTCTATATATCCAATAGTTACTCTGGCTACAATGTCCTTTAATCCGAAACACAACAGTGTATTTAAACTGCTGTTTGGCGGGAGAAATAGACATTGCGGATGTATAGACTGAAAGCAATAAAATTGTTTTGAATTTCTATTTATAAAAAAAACAGACACATTCTACTTCTAGCCAGTATCATGGAAAGCAATTTTCTCATGAGCACGTTTAAATTTCCGACGAGTAGCCGCAATGCGTTTGACACAGGCTCCTCAATATCCACTAAGAGTTTAATCAGAGGAACAAGTGAAAAGTTGCGAACCCCTGCAAACAAGAAATAAACGCAATAGTGGAGCAACCTGGGCCGACAAAGCGAGGCATCTGATTGGACCGCTCGCCTCTACCTGTGCACTGCACCAACTTACAGATAATTTGATTTTGTTGCTCCGAGGAAAAAATGTTGACGAGCACTTTTTTCCAGTTTCCGTCTCAAGCAATTAGGGCGGGAAGTCTGCAGTGTATTTCATAGAGTGTTTCTTGGTAATATTTTAGATATAAATTAATGAGACTGTTTATAATTTACTTTTGAAGGTATACACAAAAAAACAAATACTGGTGGTAGGTCTCTCATATGTGAGAAGACATATGGGCGGGTACCACCTGGCAATGTCTATTTCTCCCATTAAACAGCAGTGAAAATGCACTGTTGTGTAGCTTAAATAAGTAATTTGCATTTCGGGCCTGATCGTACTATAATGAAATAAATATAGTAACTAAATACATAAACCCGTCGCATACAAAGTCCTGACCCCACACTAAGACCGACTTTTGTGTCGTTGATATCAGGAACTACGATCTCACAATACACGCAGAACCGAAACAAATACCTGTGGTTCACACGAATATTTGTTTAAGTGCGGGGATCGAATCCAACCAACCAATTGCGCCAAGGAGGCTGTCAGTTATCTATTTTGTTGAGATCCTAATTAACTAGCATTCAATGCATTGCCTAACGAAATAAATATTATTATTAGAAATGTGTAGAGTTGTTACGATGCGTACAAAATGAAGAAAAAATACTATTAGAAAAAACTAAATTAAAAAAACTAAATTGACATATTTTAATAAAAAACAGAGCCCAGTGGCGTGCCATAGGAGAGGCCTATGTCCAGCAATGGACGCGAATAGGCTGATGATGATGATGATGATGATGAATAAACAACACAAAGAAAAGTAAGACGCATTGTGTTCACAATTAACCTCATTATTTAAGAAGGTCATTCATCAGAGTTATGCAGAACAAACCAAGCAATAAATTGTGATTTTCTTTGCATTCAGCATTAAATAATTTAATTAACACTGAGAATTGTGTGTATTTACCGCATACAATAGATTCAGCGATGGAGAACAATGGTATAACAGAGATGTCCATTATTGGTAACGCATTATTAATTGATGTACCTGAACCAACGTAATCCTTTGTTTTCATACATTATTCAAGTTTCTTGTAATGGGTATGTAAACGATGCTGTGTGGTTGATTAATAAATAACTAGCTGATGGACGTTACTCTGTCTATGTAGTTTGTTAAAATTATATAAAATATTACCATTCGTGTATAAATTAACATTTTTTTTTATCAAAATTACATTTCTGGTCACGTATGATAGCATAATCATAGATACTTATAGCTGTAACAACGTTATAATAAATTAAAATATCACCATCATTTGGCACAGTTAGACGCCGGCTGGGAAACGAAAGGTCGGGGGTTCGATCCCTACATTGATGCAATTTGTGTGAACAAAATGGATTTCTTTAGAATCTGGGTGTTACTGAGAGTAAAAAATCTCGCGTAGTTTCTGATACCCACGACATAAGAGACAATCTTATTGTGAGGTCAGTACTATGTGACTGTTGGGTTTATTTATTTATTAAATTTACTTTGAAGGGTCAATTCAAGACAAAGGGTAGTGAATATATTTCGATCCATTAGTTTGATCATGATGCATGAAAAACAAGAATCGTCTACCATTATTATATTAATACAGGCTCTAGTCAATCGCACAAAGGATTCCTTTTGCCCGCGATTCGAGTGTTAATTATTTTGCGTGTACTTTACCTTTGTGTTCATAATTCATTTGCATAAAATTATTAATGTTCGGCTCAATGGCATGCGATGTTATTCATATATTAATTAAGATTAATATTGATATATTGGTTGTGTTTAAATTAATTCATTTTAATTTTGGCATGATAATAACACTACAAAAGAGTAGGGCTTAACTCATTTTAATGTAACAATACATGTGTTATATAAACTCACGTCTTTTCCCTGAAGAAATAAGTAAAGGTGCTGCCAGAACACCAAAATTTCGCCTGGTATTTTCCATCACAGGTTGTGATAGGCGGCGGGCCTATAGCTAATATCATCACCATTCCACAGGAAGTCCAGTTCTGAACATAGACCTCTCCCAAGGATCTCCACATCGACCTGTTGGAAGCGGCTTGCATCCAGCGACATCATCGATATTGACTACTTATTACTATATTATACTGAAAATAGAAAAGCATCGTAATAAAGAAAATATTTCGACGAGAGGATTTTCAGAATCATCGTGTTTAGCTGGTAAATACATATTTTTTGCTATTTTTTTTAAATACTTGCGTACCATTGTGTCTTTAAAAATAAATGGGTGTACATAATTTAAAAATGCTATAATTAATTAATATATTATGCTTTAAATCACTAAAACTACCTCCTGGCTTCCCCTTCGGTCGCCGTCGGGATATACCCGGTACGTAAGCACCCATTAAATATTGTTTTTTTATGCTCTATCATATACATTTATAAGATGCTTAAATCCATAATATTATAGATATTTACAACTTCCACTGAGGTATTGTTAGAGTTTGAAACTCCTATTTGTTCAAGCAAAGTTTAATAAACTAAGGGTTTATTTCGTATTCTAGTACCAAAACTTTTATAAGATAACACATAAGTTCCCAAAATTTTATTAAATTAAAATTATTTGATCAGTGTTGCTATACAGCTGGCTTCTGTGGTTTTAAAAGTATTTATGTGATGCTATCTCTTTAGTCCATTACTCAGTGACTCGCTTAGGAGCGTAGGAAAATTATATTTATCTAACTTTTTGATTATAAATAAATAAATTGATACAATCAACAGTCACATACTTAGTCCTATCACTAAGATCGAGTCTTGTGTTGTGAGTATCAGGAAATACGAAAGATTTTTCAATGTCACGTACACCCAGACCTAAAACAAATAGCCGTGCATCACTCATTTAAGTATTAAATAATTGTGTCACATAAAGAATTAATAAATAAAAGTGCCCGGTGAGATAATAACAGCATTAATGCCGCCTTTGCCTACATACCATCTACTTTCTACTAATATGGGAATATTTGTGTTTATCTGTTAAATACTAATATTAGAAAGTCGTATTTCTAACAAGACTTCAGTCGCAAAGGAGTGTCTTTGAGAACCTCTGTGGAAGAACTAAGAATACGTAACGTGGAAACAAGTCGAAACACAAGTTAAAAGATACTTAGCAAAGGATTTGGCAGAGCCCGCCCGTATCGGGATCGTGTTTTTCACATTTCCAAGCTTATCCGAGTTGCGAGCGTTTTGCTAACTTCGCGTGTTTGCCTTGTAACGTAACGCTAAGGTGGCTTTATGTGTTTTTAGTTTAGAGTTCAAATGTTTTTATGCATATAGTGTGTATTGGACTTCAAATATTTTAATTTTATTTTGACACCAGATTATTTTTGTGGCATGACAATTATTTTTTCTTAGAATCTCCTCGAGAAACATGATGTCGATCTTTTGGAGTACAAAGTTTCGCACCAACCATATAGAGTGAATTTTTTTTAAAGAATTAAAATAATACTCTTACATTATTGGACATAGTAATGTAGATTTATAAAAGCATTCCAAATTCCAATTATTATTAATAAAATTAATGTCCTAATAACAAAAACAAAAGGTCCCTGCGGAAATCTTTCAAACTAGCCTATACCCAGCAGATTTACTACAGTTGAAATCAAGCATTCCCAAATTATCACAATAACACAACGAAACTAACCATCAAGCCATAATCCCAACACATTCCCTAGTGATTAGCCTGGGTATCTGGCTCACACACGGTTAGTATGGAAGTCGGCGTCAGGGTTGCATCATTAAAAAGCCATTGCAATTAGTCGACGGACGGCAAGGCTCGCTCATATGTGTTCGCCGACCAATATGACTGCGGGCTTGGTGTAGGAGATAGCGGTTCTTCTCAATATTGTAAGTTTTTTTCATACATTTTATGTTATGTTAATTTGACATATATGACACAAAAAATGTATTACAATTTGAAACAGAATGATGCCTGTGGTCCAACTGGAAGCTAAAGTTTCAAATGAAAAATATTATGATGTTAATGAAAATAATGTCTTACGAGTAAATACTTTTACGATAGGAATGCCGGTAGGAAAAAGGGGATATTTTATAATGAGAGAAATAAATATTGACTGCCTCGGTGGCGTAGTAGTACTACGGTGTAAGTACAAAGCTGAACTCTCGAGTTTGAGTCCTAAATCGGGAAAAGTGACATTATATTTCATTATCAGCCCGGAGTCAGGAATTTGTGCCCGATATGGCGATAGGCTCGCTCTAACAACCGTTTCTGGAAAAAGGCGTGAATTAATGTACGTAAAAATTAATATTTTTAACAACACGCTCGTATACGCGCTGTATGAGCGGCCGGTATACGCTAAGTATCGAATCATAAACAGATGATCGAGTCCACGCCGCGGCCGGCACACCTGTTAGTTTGCCAACAATCTGTCTGTTATTTGTCAATAGTTTGCCTGCTTCATGTGTGATTATTAAATACTTAAGCCTTCTCTATTAAACTCTTGGTGATATAATAGTGCAGTTCTCAGCCAAAGCCGATTATGGTTTGGTACAACATACATATGTCTGGTGGGATTGTATCTAATTAGTAACTATCTAAAGGTGACAAATTAGTGGTAGCTACTAAAGTAAATATATCGTGATAATATATTTTTCATTTTATCTTTATTGTACACAAACAAATAGAACATCATGATATAAAGTAATAATATCAATTAAAAGTACAAAAGGCGGCCTTATCGCTAAAAAGCCATATCTACCAAACAACCTTTGGGTGGATATAAAAGAAGGAAAAAGAAAGGGCAGTGTACATACATCAAAGATAAAAGCTCCAATAGATATAAATAATTAAAAATAAATAAATAAATACCGTTGTGCCGTGAAATGTAATGAAAATGTCACGTAGACAATTAAATAGCTCTTATGCCAAGTCAATACATAGACTTTAAAATATATTTACAAGATAATTGGTAATCTTAATATATATAATTCACGTGTCACGTTGTTTGTACGCGATGGGCTCCTAAACCACTCAACTGATTATAATGAAATTTTGTAGATATGTGTTATTTGTTCCAACTTAAAGGGTGAGATAGTTTTTATCTTTTTTTTTTTTATTATTGCATTGAATGGCGAGACGAGCAAGCCGTTCGCCTGATGGTAAGCGATACGACCGCTCATGAACAGTAGCAACATTCCACTGCGCTCGCCATCCTGAGACATAAGATGTTAAGTCTCAATATGTCCAGTAGTTGCTCTGGCTACAATGTCCTTCAATCCGAAACACAACAGTGCATTTAAGCAGTGTTGTTTCACGGGAGAAATAGACATTGCGGTGGTACCTACCCAGATGGCCTCTCACATATGAGAGACCTACCACCAGTAAAATTAATATATCTCGATTAAATTGACGAAAGTATAAAATAAAGGAAAAAACATTTTGCCATAAAAGACGTTCATGGGTTTGTATCTGTCAAACATTTAATGTTCATACCGTCGATACGGTAAACTCTTCACTCAAATTAAATAACGTATTTAAATAAAGGTTTCGAATCGACAACATATATCCACAATATTCGATTAATGGCGTATTTTAGATTTTAAAGTTGTAAATTAATGACAGTAATAAAAAGTGGTTGACATTTAAATTGGTTGTCGAATATGTATGCATATGTTCAGAAATTTAATTTGTATAAACTAAAGAGTATAATATTATGAAGCTAAATAAATATAGGACAATCAAATAAATAATATTCACACGTAAGCAGTTTTACTTCTTTTCAAGATAGAATGTCACTTGAAAATGAAAAATCTTTAATAAAATAACACATAAAATTAAAGCTGAACTGAACTGAATAAAATAACAATTTTATATAATTATGGAGAATATTGCAGAGATTCTCAAATTAGGCGTTGCCTGTGTCTTGAGAAACCAGTTAAATATAATTGTTACTACATTAATTATTGTGTGTGTGAGTGTATTTCTATGAAAATTAATATTTCATCTCTTTGGATGTCTTGGGAGTAGTAACAGTGTTATAATATCTCCGTAGCAAAATAATGATTTAAATCTGGAGAGATGAGATAGAATATATACTAATAATCTACACAAATATTATAAAGAGGAAAGATTTGTATTTTTGTATATAACGAATAAACTCAAAAAGTACTGGACCGATTTCAATATATTATTTTTTACACGCTTTTTATTAGCTTCACCTGTATGTTTGTATGTTTGTTTGTAACCGACTTCTTTGGGCGCGATTTTGACCCACTTTGGCGTATAGATGAACATAATTTGCTACTGACTAATAGATGGCGTGATCACGTCAATAATGCATGTTTGCACTATTCATCGCTAGATGGTGTTAACATTGTATTCTTCAAGTGTCAAATGTTACTACTGACCAACAGATGGCGTTATTGATTGGAAATACAGCTGTAGATGGATGTTTTTAGTCAAAACAATTAAATAATAGTTAAAAAAAACTAAAATACACGCTTTAATAAGATATACAACTAAAAAAGTAAAAATAATTGATACTGAATTTGAGATAAGTAAATGGAGTAAAATACAGTGCAGGATGATAAGTAATTGTTGTAAACACCCCACGCTTTGTAACAATAAAATATATGTATTTTACTCCATTTACTTATCTTAAATTCAGTATCAATTATTTTTACTTTTTTAGTTGTATATCTTATTAAAGCGTGTATTTTAGTTTTTTTAACTATTATTTTTTCATTAGAAAGCGACATTATCACTGAGTAACATAGGCTATATTTAGTACTAGATTACTATAGAAATCTTTTGAAATTCCTATTAAAACCAACCGAAGGTGTTAAAAAATTAGCCATAAAATGTCTTTCATCGCATACGCTGCGAAAAGTATTAATGATAATATTATAAATATGAATGATTCAAGAGGAAGGTTTATGTGTATAATACGTGCATATTATTGTAGTGCGTGGTGGCCTGTTGGTAAACGGACTAGACGCGGCTACCAACATGTTCACGGTGGTCGCGGGTTCAAATCCCAGGGCACACCTCTGACTTTTCGGAGTCATGTGTGTATTGACAGTCAATCACCACGCACTAAAACGGTGAAGGAAAACATCGTGAGGAAACCTGCATACCATAGCGATTCATAAGAATTTCTATGGTATGTAAGTCCGCCAACCCGCACTAGGCCAGCGTGGTGGACTATATGGCCTAACCACTCTCAATCGTACTTTCGATTGTAGAGTAGGCCCGTGCCCTGCAGTGGGACGTATATGGGCTGATACAATACAATTGTAGAGAAATCTACATGCAGCCGGGCGAAGCTGGGCCGGGCCGCTAGTATTATTATATATTTTAAATTTAATTACTTTTTTTATCGTCTTATTTATTATTTATAACTATGTATGGTAAGTAAAATGCTATTCAATTAAAAACATTATTTACGTTAATCCATATTTTAATGGACCACTTCATTCGCTTACTCTGTGTATGCCCTATTTAGGGAACACCTACTACCTATCCAAGTAGAACGCAGGGGTGAGTTTAACCTAACTTGGCTACAACATCCGCAACGTGCCGGGTTAATAGGGCAATGTCACTGACATACCCGTTTCGGCTTTCCCCAAGGTACCGAAAAGAGAGCTTAACAACTTTTCCTCTTAAACAAAAAAGCATTTTAGCCAGTAACTACTGGACATATTGAGACTTAACACCTTATACATGTGGAATGCCAAGCATTGCTTTGTAAGTCAAGGTATTGATTGGTTTTACTACTGTTCATGATCTTTCGGACCACTTACCATCAGTTGACCGGTATGCTCGTCTCGCCATTAATTCTTAAAAAACGTCATGAGTTTATATTGAGTATATACATTAGGGTGTCCCTTATAGGATGAAATTTTATTTTAAATATTTGAAATGCATACCCTCTATATTTTTTATAAATGCTGAAACATACTTAAATATGTTTTTATTTTAATTCTAGCTTGATTGTAACCCGTGCCGACCGAGCTTCAAAGTTTATAAAAAATCGTACTTTTTCGTGATATTTTCGCCTAGTGTAAAAATTATATAAATGCAATATATAATGACTTTGGGAATAATAAAATAATATAATCATAAAGCTTTATGTAAATACACAAAATAATAACAATCAGCCAGTATAATTCAAATTCTTTTTAGCGTAGATTATTTACAATCTGGATACAAAGTTCTGTGTTCTTGGACACAGCGCAACAATAATTGTATTTGCTCTTCTTCAGCAGTAATAAGTCAATTTAAATCTTGCATTAGTTGTCTTATTTTCTTTCGGCACTGTCATTTACAACATTCAAACAACTTATTTTCCATTTAGATCCCAGAAAATTTGCGTTATCGTCCCAAGAACTTCTGAATGATGATGACTTCTTCGTCATCCTTCTGGAGAAAACTGTCGTCGATCTGTAACCGAGATTGAAATTATTTGCTCATCTCCTAAACGAATTCATAAAAATATTTATATGAATTAAAAAAAAACAAGTGATTAAATAACAACAAGAAATAACACCTAAAAACACACCAAAATGACATACAAACTAAAAAAACTTACTAAATAGCTTTTGGGGTAGGTCTTCCTCGGTGAGCAAAAAAAGCAAATGCTATGTGCATTTGCTTGAATCTGAGATATTATCTCTTTTTAAGTTGGCGATAATTTTTCTTTTAGTGTGATTGTCAACTTCATTATCAAAAATATAAACAAAGAATGTCTCCCGCATAAACGCCACAAGTGATTGCTAAACTTACTTATTGTTTAGTTTTTCGTAATCTTTGAAAACTTTCAAGGAGCACCAATCTTGACTAGGTGCTTTACTCGTAATCGCCACTGTGCATTCGAGCCAAGGTTTTAATATACAGTGTGACGATGAATAAACAAACATCTTGTAGAGCATTTTGGTCCTTTGCAATCATTTGGAATTGTGACTAATGCAAACATATTTTTAAAGAGGCTTTCGTCATCCATCGTACCTGATGCATAACTTCAGGAGGCCTAAGTTTTAGTTTATTTGTTGGATCACCTCCCAAAAACATTACACCTAGTTCAATCAGTTTGCTGTAATCGTGTCTTATTTTCTTTCCTCTTTTTCCAATCGTCTTTGTCTAGATTTTCTTCTTTTATGCCCTTTTTTTTTGTCCACGCCACCTAAGCATCCCGATCGACCTGGCTCTCTCTGTTTCTTCAAAATACTTTGTCTTCCTCTATTTTCATTCTCTCAAATTCGCAATATCGAATAGTTTTTTTCTAGGTATATTTAAATTATTGTCACGGTAGTTGAATATTTCGTGAGTTTTAAGTCTTCTTAATTATATATATTTTTTTCATTACTCCAAACGTGATACAAATTAGTAAGTTTCTCCACACAGTTAGGTAATGCCTTTGTGGGTATTCTGGCTTTTTCCCAAAATATAATGCACTCCCGAATCACAAGATTTCAAACGAAAACTACTAAATAAATTAATCGACTTGGTATTACATGCATCTCACAACTTTTTGCGATAGAAAACCTGAGCTGCGAGACTTGGAATTTTTTCACAGGATGTTTTTGATGGGATGTATTAATACATTTACTCAATAGTCCGACAAAATAGTATAATACAGAAATGCTTCATTCGTCATACAAAATTTTACACAATAATGGACAATAATAATATATATTTTCATACAATAATACACTTTATAAAAAGTGCGTGGTGGCCTGTTGGTAAACGGACTAGACGCGACTGCCAATGTTCACGGTGGTTGCGGGTTCGAATCCCAGGGCACACCTCTGACTTTTCGGAGTCATGTGTGTATTGATAGTCAATCACCACGCACTAAAACGGTGAAGGAAAACATCGTGAGGAAACCTGCATACCATAGCGATTTATAAAAATTCCTATGGTATGTAAGTCCACCAACCCGCACTAGGCCAGCGTTGGCTTCTTCATGCCTGACATACTAGTAATCAGACTTATCGCCTTTCTTACCTTTAACATTTATGTAATAAATTAAATACATGTGGGATTTGTTAAATCGATTATCACAACTATGTGGAAATAGTTCCGTAAGGGTCAAAGTCAAACGAAAAAGACTTGAATAGTCTTGAATATAGTTTTATTTTTTATAAATCGTCTTGCGTTGTTCGTCTTCTGGCGTCTACATATCGTTTTGTGCTATCCTATTCTTCCTTGCTTCAACATCTTATTGTTTCATTCTCTGACTCTTTCCCCCTTTAATATGTCTAGTTGTCATCTCTTTTACACTAAACGTTCCATACCCGTATTTCAACTAAAGTTTAATTTTATTTATCTTTCTTCATTATATAAAAATCCTACATACATAAACTCTAGACTTTCTTCCTGAAGTAGTGGGTAGGGGTAGGCCTTTTTTCAGCCACGGTTTCACGATTTAAAGTAATTCCATTCCAATAATTATAATGGGAGAAACTATTACTATGTCGGGTACTGACTCAACTAATCCTAGGAATAACCCACCTTGGACATTGAACCCAGGATATAGTCAACGCATAGGCCTACAACCATATACACTGACTTACAACTGTATCTTTATCAGCCCATATACGTCCCACTGCAGGGCACGGGCCTACTCTAGAATCGAAAGTACGATTGAGAGTGGTTAGGCCATATAGTCCACCACGCTGGCCTAGTGCGGGTTTGCGGACTTACATACCATAGAAATTCTTATAAATCGCTATGGTATGCAGGTTTCCTCACGATGTTTTCCTTCACCGTTTTAGTGCGTGGTGATTGACTGTCAATACACACGTGACTCCGAAAAGTCAGAGGTGTGCCCTGGGATTCGAACCCGCGACCACCGTGAACCTTACAACTACCAAGACTAAAGAAACTAATTAATTTATAATCAGTAGAACAATATAAACGTCCCGAGTCTTGATAAAAAGCGTACGCAGCATCCACTCAACAGCAGATTGCGATCAAAGCGGAACTTATTTACGAGCAGACATCGTCGGGAATAAAACGTCACTTCTCTCTCAATGTTACGACCCACATAAAATGATAATCTGCTGCGATTCGTTTTAACTCGCCCGAACGTACGCTTCGCTCGGGTTCACTTGATATTTATCTTTTTTTATGGGCTTGAAAATGGACAAGGATACCTGATTGAAATCGATTATCACCCGTGGCCATCTAGACAGCCTCCGTGGAACAGTTGGTTAGTGGCTGTGAAACGTGAGGCCGCGCGTTCGATCCTTATACTGACATAAATGTTTGTGTGAATAACGAATATTTGTTTCAGGTCTGGGTGTTTGTGAGGTTTGAAATTCTCTCATATTATACAAGACTCGATGTTAGGTGTTATTCATTTATGTATTTATAATATCGTATGTGTGATGTTATTTTCTGTTGATCCTTACGGAAAATGAAAAAAAAGGGCGGCAGAAGAGATATTGTGCCTCTGAGTGTATTACTAGTAGCCAAGTCATTCTTTTTAGCTTTCTACTGCTCTCGCTATCACGAGACGTAAGATGCTTAGACTCAATATGTCCAGTAATTACTCTGGCTACAATATACTTCAAATCGGAATAAAACAGTGCATTTATATTTTTATTTAACGGGAGAAATAGCCATGGCGGTGGTACCTACCCATGCGGCCTCTCACATATGACGGACCTACCACTAAACATTACAACAAAACCGTTGCTTCACATACATTTAATGTGTCGAGTCGAGTTGTCCAAAATTGCTGCGGCCTATATTATATATTATTTTCAATATTCATATTTACTTTAATGAAACAAACAACACTATGGAAATATTTTAAATCGAATGTTAATAAATCATATTGATACGAAAGTTTTATTAAACTTTAATATTCAATTTTAATTTTTAAATTATGAAAATTTTGTATGCGTTAGAAACTTTATAAAAGTCAGAACATTTTGCAGTCATACAGATGTTATTGAAATATGTATAATTAATATTTAATATTATAATAATAATATAATAATAATAATAAATTTATTTGCATCATATAACAGGCGTACAATAAACACTTAAAATAAATCGTATGACAATATTAATTTCAAATTAATGTTAATTTACAGCAAGTGTTTGATTGAACTCTGATGCCCAAATAAAGATTTAACTTGAGGTATGGGCACCAGTGATTCAGATCGTACATGGCATTTATTAGTAACAATTTATTAATCTGTTTCTATAGCATAATAAAACGAAGACAAATACAAATATAGCGGAATTCGTACTTAAGTATTCTATCGTGCCTGTGTGTAAGTGGGAAATTGTGAGTGTGTGTGTATGTGTGTGTGTGTGTGTGTGTGTGTGTGTGTGTGTGTGTGTGTGTGTGTTCCTTTAAAATAAATACAAAAATAAAAAAAGAACTTAATAAAAACTTAAAATCTTTTCCGTCTCAGCATAATTCTTTCCCAAAAGCCATTTCTTTACTTTATGTTTACATTCATATCTGTTAAGTGAATATATGTTACATATTTTATTTATTTTATTATACATGTGATTACTAGAAATCTTATAACTGCGTTTAGCTAGGGAAGTTTGGAATGCTATAGTATGGCAAACATCATAGGCGCGTCGCTTTTTCAATACATTGTGGTCAAACTTTAGAGTAGCGTGCTTACGTAGGATAGATTGATGTATGTACATTTGCCTTACTGTGAGTACTTGGCAATCTTTATATAAGAGGTGCGTCGGATATCGAAATGGTTTAGATGTTAAAACTTTCAGCACTGCCCTTTGAGCACGCTCCAAAGGAAGAAGGATTGTTTTATGGGCGCTACCCCATACAGTTATGCAATAGGTTAAAATGGATTGCCCTAGAGCATAATACACTGTATAGAGAGTATCCTGGTCGGCTGAGTTTCGAAGACTTTTAAAAATATATATAAGTTTCCTCGTCCTTGAAGTAAGGGATTCAATGTTATTTTTCCAAGTAAGAAGATTGTCTATCTGTACTCCAAGATATTTTACATTGTTGGATCTATTTAATATATGGCATTCACATGCGGAGTTAGGTATCAAAGCAAGACATGAATGGGCTTTAAGTACTAAAGAATTTACTGAATGTTGATTAATAGGTTTCAAGGAAAACATTAAGTAGGTCGACTTGTTTAAATTAAGGGTCAGCAAATTTTGCGAAAGCCAAGTCATGACTTGCTTAAGGGCGTATTCGGCGTTTAAAAATGCTTCATCCCAGTTACCTCCATGAACAATCATGGCAGTATCGTCAGCGTATGTAAAAATAGAGCAGTTAGGGATCGAAAGATTACATAAAGAATTGACGTATATCAGGAAAAGAGTAGGACCTAGAATGGAGCCCTGTGGAACACCATGAGTAAGAGTTGAGAAGCTACTAATGTGTGAACCAATTTTCACACATTGGCTGCGGTCAGTCAGATAATCTTTAAAAATGGATAGAGCAGTTCCTCGTATACCTATTCTTTCCATCTTATTCAGTAAAAGCGGGATTGAGACAGTGTCAAACGCCTTCGAAAGGTCAAGAAAAATTCCGAGGCATTTCTCATGGGCATCTATCTTCTCAATTGTATGTTCAACTAACGAGCTTACGGCGTCTTCGGTAGATTTTCCCCGTCTAAAACCGAACTGGTTAGGGGCAATGATATGATGCGTTTCTAAGAAATTAGTTAACCGGCTATTTAAAACTTTCTCCAGTAATTTAGACATGGAAGAGAGAATTGAGATGGGCCTGTAATTGTTAATGTTGCCTCTGTCTCCACTCTTGAAAACAGGGTGGACTATGGCTTTTTTAAATAGGGAGGGAAATATGCCTGAAAAAATAGAGGTATTACAAATGTGTGCTATCAGCGGAGCCAGTTTAAAAGAACAAAGTTTCAATATCTTTGGAGAAATACCATCCCAACCAGTAGCAGAGTCAATACGTAATCCACGAATAAGACTAATTATTTCTAATTCATCTGTGGGAAATAGAGCAAACGATTTTGGCATGACATTTTCATGGAACAACTGAGTTGATAATTGAGGTACAGGTTTAAGTTTTTCAGCTAGGTCCTTACCAATACTAGAAAAATAATGATTCACTTTGTTTACTGAGGAATTAACGTTAGGAGTTAGTTTTAACAATTCTGCAGGGGGGATAATTGTACGATGTGATTCTGTAATATTTTTAATGACTTTCCAAGTAGCTTTAGGGTCTCGTTTCGCTTTATCAAGTTGAGATTTTTCATATGAATGTTTAAGCCTCTTGAGCAGCTTATTATATTGAAAATTCATTAAGCTTTATAAATATGGTAGCAAGAGGCGGAATGTGCCACCAGTTTCAGTTGCCTTACTACTTTTCTACCCCATGCCGGCAAAATAGTGTCGACCGATAAAATATAATATACTATACACCCCAATGCATATAGTCATAAACTTACGTTTACAACTCGTTAATAAATCCCTGTGAAACGAACGAAAACGGGTTAAATCCAATTTTAACCCATTTTCGCTCGTTTCACAGGTAAAATTTCAAAACAAAATATATTTGTTTGATCCGCAAGTATTTGTTTTCGGATTTGGTGTTGGACATCGAATTGTTTATCGTAGTTTCGGATACCCACGGCCCACTGTACCTGAATTGCATTTTGATATATTATACTACATTGTGTTTAACATGCACACAACACAACACTCTCACTACAGTGTTTAACATAAATAATTTATTTATTAATTTATCGACTGCCTCAGTGGCGTAGTTGTGCTATGGTACGGTTAAAAGAGCTGAGTTCTTGGATTAAATTTCCAGGTTGGGCAAATTGATATTAAATTTTTCTATTAATTATCAGCTCGGAGTCAGGAATTTGTGCTCGATAAAATGATCGGCTCGTGGGACGGAACACACATGGCAAAATGTGGGTGTTCTGGCACCTTTGTCTACCCCTTCTGAGCAAAAGGCGTGAGTTTATGTATTTATATATAGTTTATGTATTAATTTATTAGTATTTACAACAAGAAAATACGCAAAAAAATAACAATCCTAATTTTGTATATGTGGGCCTTATCGTAAAATATTCGATACATATTCAAAGAGCCTTAAAAATCTGTCAGCGAAACTAACATTATAAATGAGAGATCGGCGGGATCTGACCCTACGCTACGAGGCTTGGGAGAAATTCAAATCCAATATTAACATATAGGGCCTTTTGTTCGGACACTTTCATCCTTCGGGATCACGTGGAGATAAACGACACGATTATTGTTTTGCCAGCCCAGTAATATATTCTAGGGGGTGGAACAATATTTAGTTTAGGTATGTTCTTTGTTTGATGCCTACATAGACATTTGGTCCTTTTATGAGCCTCATATGGAACCAAAATCATTGATAGAATTATGAAAAAGGAGAAAAGAGCCCTTTATATTTACAAATTTAAATCTCATTTGTGTAGATTTGTAAAATAATTTATTCACAGCTAATAAGCTATAATAACATTGAACAAGATATATGTATAATATGTGGAATTGATTTTCAATAAATGCCAACAATCCCATGATGATTAATAACTTTGTACATACATGTGTCTATTTATAAGTGGTAGATTCACACTGCTGTTAGTCATGTCTTATTATGAATGAACTAGCTCGTCCGTGGTGGTACCACTGCCTCACAGGAAAGCGCTGAGAAGCAACAGCTTTTATGTGACATTTCGTTCGGTGAGTGATACTTCCGCATACCCAATCCCATTTTTCTCGTCCCATCCTTTTTCCTTCTCGCTCCTTTCCCGATTTGATGGTCCGGAAACACATCTATGATCCAAGCGTGTGGATATTCATTGACGGGAGTATTCACTTATTATTTGGTGACCTTTTTTCTCGTTTCCAGAATGAGTCCGGCACTAAAGGAGAAACTAATTTACACAAACGAATCATGAAATCGTAAATCAAAATATTAATATAAAATACCCATGTCAGTCAACTTGTTGCAAATAGTAATCCTTTACAATAAAATTGTTGATATAAAAATCTTTTGAATACCTTACTGAATAAACTTGAACGTCAGTAGTGATATTCTGAAAAGATGAGAGAGTTGGCAACACCAGACATGTATTTAATTTAGCTCGCTTGTCATATCTTCTCAGGAAAATGCCTGAAGGATTTACGTTTCTACCTGTACTAGAAATAAATGCCGTGTTATTATTTTTGAAATATTAGGGTATAGTGAAAATCTTTTCTGCGGTTTTAGTTGGCTTACATTAATAGATGGATGATATGAAAAACCATCTAACATGATGGGTATAAGAGTTATTATAATTAATATAATTACTTGATATGTTTTGCCTCTTTGTTTGTCCATGCCAAGGTATACCGCAATTACTATTGTATTGATTGCGGTATTTCTCTTTTTTGTTATTATTTATTCATAACTGCACATAAATAGGAAAACATATTTACATACATACACTTATGCCTTTTACCCATAGTTGTTCACCTACGTTTTGTTTTGTATTTTCAGTCCTACGACATGATAGGGGGCGAGCCGATCGCCATATCAGGCGCAAATTCCTAACTGGGCTGATAATGAATAGAAAAATCCAATATCACTATGCCAAACCCGGGATTCTAACCCGAGACCACAGCTTTTAATCATACCTTTGTACAACAATAAAAAAGTAAAAACATAAAGATATTACAAGTTAACTAAAAAATACAGATGGTGGATAATAAATAAAATAAATAGGTTTAAACTTACAATATATTATGTAATTTTGATACGATGTCCATCTAAAACTCGAGTTATTTATTACAAAGGTACATATAATTTTTAAATGGGTCAATTCTAAAAAAACGAAATATATAATGACACCGTGAAATTTGTTTATTAACAATGTGGGTTAGATATTCAAAGTAATGTAATGGCAGGCACAAGCTGATATAAAAAAAGTAAACCAAAATCTCGTGAACACGAACGCTGTAATCAAAACGTGGAGTACTTAAAAATGGCAAAATTAAACCCGATTCACGGTAAAACTAGTATTATTTAAATGTCTAACATTCGCGATAATCTAAAACACCATTATAAAACCAAAAAAATAATGCACAAACTTATTAACGATATTCAAAAGAAAAAGATATTATGTTGTCTGTACACATTCTGAGAAACTCTATTAAAAGGCTTCGCAAATTAACATCGCTCGTAAATGGAACTTTTGTTCTACATTCTGCTCGCGTGTAACTCAATAGGGTTGGCGCAAAAAATACAATTATTTTTTAATGGCACGAAACAATCTTTTATATTTTTGATTCTTCGATGATTTTGTATATTTTAATAAATATTGATATCAAGCATGACTGTATAATTGAATTTTTTTTCATACGTAAAATCTCGCGTACCTTTCCAAACAAATAGGCTGAGATTAATATCACGCACATTTCGTCGAATTTATTTCGAAATCTTATAGAGGGCAAAATTATAGTGATACGAAATACATATTTCAGTACTGGATAACTCAAAATAGAAGGTCTAGGAAATCGAACATTTATCTTCAAATGTATTGCTTTACTTAAAATTCAAACTCATAATCTCATTGTTTGCAGTCCATAAACGTCCTTACAAGCGAATTTACTAAAAGAAGAAATGGAAGATACAAGTAAATAAAAAAGGCATTTTACTTTCAATTTACCTACACAAAAGAGTAGGTTACTCAGTACAAGAAATACAAGAAGTTTAAGGTTAAAATAAAAACAAGGTTATTCAACATTCCATAAACGCGAGCGTGGCGATGTTTGTCCGTATGTAGGACATGCTTCTGTGATGCGGCTCCATTGACGCGGCATTCAGTCTGCCTGACCCACTTCCTCCAGATAAACATTATTAACTCCCCTTATATTAGTTTTGCGACTTGATTTGAATGTGTCTGGCTAGCTTGAGTTTTGCCTCGAACTAATGGTAAATGATCTATTTGGTAGGTATTCATATGTGAGAGTCAGCTTGGGCAGGTCCCGCCGCAATGTTTATTTCTTCCACCAAACAACAGTGTAAATGCGCTATTGTGTTTCGGTTTGAAGAATATTGTAGCCAGAGTGACCACTGAAAATATTGATACTAAGGTTGTGATGTCTCATAATGGCGAGCGCAGTGGAATGTCAAGCATTACTTTGTAATTCAAAGTGTTGTTAAGTTTTGCTACTGCATCAGGCGAACGGTATGCTCATCTCGCCATTAATTGTAAAAACAAATATAATTAGAAACCTATGTGTATAAATCCAAATCAAAATCCATAGCAAATATGCATAAATATTCATACAAATAATTAAAAAACGAATGATGAAATCATCATGAAATGTTCGAATTCGAAGCTCTAATTGCTTATTTCAGGCTTTCATAAAATTCAACTGGCCATAAAACTTCACCGTATGGGCTTTTCTAAAAACAAAATCTCTTTAGCATTTCATTTAAGGACGTGGCATTAGGGCCCGCGCTGCGCACATCAAAGCCATTGAAAATCAGTATTCCGAACTCGTCTGGGAAATTTCCGCGTAAAAAACCGCTGATTTCGCATTGACAAATTAGGTGGGGTGCAATTTGGTTCGGCGGCGCGTGTGTATCCGGCAACGTGACGTCACATCCGGTCGTCACGCCCTGGGCGACAGTATTTCGCTCTACCTTCGTGTCAAAGATTTTCGCTTTATGGGACTCTGGTAGTGTCACCTTTGACGATTTTTGTCCGTAGCACTTTTTATGACAGTTGGAGTGATCAAATTATTTGGATCTGACATAAACTCGAATTATGTGAAGTTATAAAAAAATATCTATATACATGGCCCATATACGGCCCACTGCAAGGCACGGGCCTCCTCTACAATCTACAGTACGACTGAGAGTGGTTAGGCCACCACGCTGGCCTAGTGCGGGTTGGCGGACTTACATACCATAGAAATGTTTACAAAAAAATTATACTGGAGATGAACTAGCTACAACATTCCTATGGTAATTGCAATACAAACATATGACTATTCAAAATGTCGATGATGGCCTTAAACTTCGTTGGTGACGAAACCTATCTACAAAACTCAAACACACATAAGATTCAAATACCCTTAATCATCCAATATAATCCGCATAAAGACATTTTGTCGTACACTTCGCGCCAAAGACCGTCAATGTAATCTTCTTACACAAGCACTTTATAAAGGAAGCGATTACGTCGTGTGGACCGCCGCGAGGACCGATAGTACCGCGTGCTCACGGTCTCACGGTCTCCAGCGGTCTCAGGCCGCGGTCTTGCCGTGTGTGCTCAGCTGTATTGTCGCTTTGTCTCGCGCAGGCCGCGGCAAAAAGCGGCTTAGTGCCGGCAACAGGAAAAGGTGCCCGCGGTCATCTAGTGCCGGACTTTGTCGATAAATGCGATATCGATGGTGAAAATGTTACAATATATTTAAAACATTATTAAATTTAGTCACATTCGATTTTAATAGGATTTAAAAGAAGAGCTTAATTACTTACACCTGTGTCAAGTAATCATGTCGTGTAACGTTTAGTTACGTAATCAAATTAATAAGTTTTTTATTGCTTTACTAACTGTAATACAAATACTTTTATCAATAGAGTAACTAATAATTTCTTCAATATTCTCTACCTTATTCAAGATACGAAAAAAGGGAACAAATATCCACGTATGAATTATATCTATTGTATTCATAACAATGTAATTGGCAGATCAGGACAATAGATTTATTTAAAAAATAACCTATTGTTAGTAGTGATATTATTTCGTATCTCGAATGTGACATCGTGGTATTGTATATTATGTTTTCTATTCCATTCTCAAGTCAAAAATGACTGTGTATTATTTTCGTATTTCCATAAATTGTGACTTGATTGGCATAACTTGATTTTCATTTACTAAATTATATAACATTCTTAAAATAAAATTAAATTATTGAATCCACAAAAATATACAACATCGTTTAGATTTACTTATTTTGCGCTACCATCAGTCTTTAATAAAATGACACTTAACCATCGAAAAACGCCAAAAATCTGATCAAACCCTCTAATTACATTTCTACTCTCATAAGGAAATGAATATATTTATCATTTAATAAGCGGCAATCATTGGCCACTTATACTGGGTATCTCAAGACTGCTACCGAAAACGAAGCCGGGTGGTAGTTGTAGTGACTACAAACACAATGCAACTAAAAATTTTGCAAAGAAACGTGACAATTATTTTTTATGATTTTTTAAATATCGTCATTTTTGGGTGGTAAATCCATAGTTTTTGCTAAAATAGTAATTTTAACTCTTTTATACCTTAGATTATTTATAAATAAAAGGGTACACAATATTATTTTAGGAAAAAATGTATTTACCACCCAAATATGGTCATAGGAAAAAAATAACAAAAAAAAAAATTGTCGCTTTTTTTTGCAACTTTTTCTGTTGCATTGTGTCTGAAGTCACTTACAGTACCACCCGACTTCGTTTTCGGTAGCAGTCTTGATATACCCTGTATAAGACTAATATTTGGCGCGTGACCACACTCACAAGTATCAGAGAGTCCGTGTCTTGGTTACTATTCAAATATTATTTTGGAACTTGTAAGATCTTGTACATGAGCATGTAATCGCGTTCTTGCTTTTAAATGTTGGATTTTGTTGTGTTGGTGAAGGAAAAAATCGCGAGAAAAATGTTGGATTCAATAGGTAGAATTTTATTCAGTGCGCGAGAAAACCTACATATTGCAGAGGTTTTAAAAATTTGTTAATAGGCCAGTATGGTGGACTATATTGGCTAACCCTCCTCAATCATGCTCTTTATAGAGGCAGCCCGTGTCCTGCAGGGGAACGTATATAAACAGAGATAATTATAGGGTTTGAATGGTGTATATATCTTGGTAATGTTATTGGTTATATAAAATAATGAACAATACATACGAAGCTACGAACAGAGCGATCCAAATATAATACTTACCGATAAGGGGCGGTAAAGTTTTGCCAATCGATAAAATTATGTAACAAAACATGCATTTCCAGAGGTTAAACTTAAAATACGATGCAAATCTCAATTCGTATTGGTCAGAAAAATACAGGAGGAAAACTTGCGGATAAACGTTTATCGTTTTGTTTGCAAATTTGTATTCACATTGGTGGGGAAAACATACAGAAAATATTGCGGGAAATACAAAAAACTATCGACACAAAAACAAAAAACGATGAAAGCCGCATCACTACTAGCGGTAAATTCAGCGAGTTGTGCAGTTTGAAAATGTCCATTTTGTGAGTTAATACCATTTGTACTAATGCAAAAAATCAGAGGCAACCGTTTATTTACCACTGAACCGCCGCGCCGTACCAAATACGAAGAGTGGCCTGTTTTTAGCTTGTTCGTATTTGTAGCTGACTTTTAGTGTAAATACGGAGTAGAACTGACGGTACTGTGATTTCATAACAAAAATACGTCAGACAAGCGAGCAACCTACCTGACAATAAATAGATAAAATAAATTAGTAAATAAATACCCCCAACGGTTACATACATAGTCCTAACCCCATTTTAAGACCAATTACGTCTTGTGTCATGGGTATCAAAACTTTGAGAGACTTTTCGGCCTTACAAACATTTGTCTCGGTGAGGGGATTGAACCCGTGGCCTTTCGTTTCACAGCAGGCTTCTAACCGATTGCCCCAAGAAGGTTGTCGGTAATGAAGGATTGCAGTTGCCAATAAATTCTTGTACTCAGGGATTGTATTTAGTACAGCGACAGTTGTTTAAAATGGGTGGAAGAAGCAAAGAGAACGAAAAGAATGACGAATTTACTCAATCAACCGGGTATTAGAGTAACCAGGAGAATTTATAGAGAAAGCTTAAATTACATTGAACTGGCTCATTTGCATGTCTAATCAGTCTCTATTTGGTATTTTTCTCCTTTTGTTTTTCTCTTTTTATCTCTTTCTATATTCTCATTTTCTTTCTTTCCCTATTCTCCCTCTGTCTGTCCTTCTTTTTCACTCTTTCTTTTTTTCTTTTCTATCGCTCTTTCTTTGTTTCTTCAATTATTTATTTAACGCATTATTTTTGTAGTGACCTTTTATTTCACTGACATGTTTTATCTGTTATTCAATGCACGCTGTGTTGAAACAAAATATTGAATGTTCTAGACATTTACAATGCTAACATCCAGGACAATAGCAAAATACACGAACACTGAATACAAGGCGTTATCGGGTTGGACAGAATCCGAAATACTAATAATTTCAGTAGACCAACTGCACTGTAGTTAAATACATAATTATGTCTATAACCATATCCATGTACAAATACCTATATTAAGATAAAGAGAATGTTTGTTTTTTTTTTTTTCATTTCTCCAATCTCCTGAATTACTGGTTAGATTTGATAAATTCATTTGGTTTTGGATAGCTTATTTATTAAAGAAGAGTAAAACATCACGTTTAAACTGATAGAGATAGAGCAGCAATGACAGAAATTGCAAAAACTAAGAAATATACAATTCCTTTAGAAATCCGCGTTGCATGCGCTGTGAAAGTTACGCAACAACAATATTTAGGACGAAATAGTTCCTCTTAAAATTTAGTTAAAAACGTCTGCAAATGCACAATTTGCCCAAGTTTATATCTTATAGATAAACCCCCAAGATAAACCTAATACGTCACCCAGTTTGACAACAGAGCTGCTCGGGTGTGCGGCGCAGCTCAAATATTCCACGCTCCGCTGCATTTCAACTAATCTATAATTGAAAGGCAAAATGACGTGCTCCGTTCTGAAGGAAACTTAGCCTGGAGAAACTATTGTGCATGAGTCATTGCCTTTACTCGTCTCCTCACATGCGCCACATTGTTTGACTTGGCAATTGCTAATTGATCGATTGGTAATGTATGGAGGTCGATTTCGGTGCTAAGGAGTGTGGCGTACTAATTATAACAATAATTATAATTGTTCCACCAAGCTAAATAAAATATAAATAAATGTGTCCTGCGACAGTCCAACATTTTTTGTATATAGTGGAAGATGTCCGATGGAATTGCGCAAGCGCAGGCCACGCCCACCATGCCCGGCCGGCCGCCGCGCCACTCCAGTCAGTTACGCTCGAGCCACGGCCGTCGGAACAAAATCTCAACGAGTCGCTTACCTGACGTAACATCGCGCATCTCCCACTAGGACAGTGCTAAAGTGTATTCTAGACTTTAAGTAGTGTTAAGCAATATTGTAGTGGTGAACATTAAATATAGTTTACGTTTTCTATCTGAGTTTCTGTTGCGCCGGTATACCTACCCGCTACACAAAAAGACACTACAAGTGGTGACCCCGAGCCGTTCACGAAAGAATAAAGTTGTGGCCATGGAAAGCGGAAGAAAACTTGATCCTAGTAGTTGCGGAGAATCATGTCGCGTGGGCATAAAAGTTCCACCATTTTACCCAGAAAACCCAATGCTATGGTTTGCCCAGCTGGAAGCACAGTTTGCATTAGCTAACATCACCAGTGACTCCACCAAGTATTTTCACACAATCAGCCAGCTGGATCTACAATACGCAGCAGAGGTCGAAGACATTATAGCAGAACCGCCGGCATCAAATAAATACGATAAGCTTAAAGCAGAACTAATCAAACGGCTGTCCACATCCCGGGATAAAAAAGTGAAACAACTTCTCGTTCACGAGGAGCTTGGAGACAGGAAACCATCTCAGTTTGCCCGATATTTACAAAGCCTGGCAGGGCCTGGAGTGCCTGAGGATTTCATCAGATCAATATGGACTAGCCGTCTACCGCAAAACATGCAGGCAATAATCGCATCCCAAACGAAGGCATCGATGGAGGAGCTAGCAGATTTGGCTGACCGCATACACGACGTAGTCAGCCCAAACCACCAAGTGGCATCAACGTCGTGCAACGTACCCCCAAGCAGTAGCACCGAGACTACAATGGACCAGAAGATTGCCGCACTCACGGAGCAAGTCATGGTGCTAGCTACAGAGGTGCGACGATCACGTTCCACTAAGAAAGAATATTCACAAACCGATCGAAGACGACGCTCTAGAACCAGATCAAAATCCAACTTTCAACAATATTCAACATGCTGGTATCACTACAAATTTGGAAGTAAGGCCAGAAAGTGTGTTAAACCCTGTGATTTCACGGGAAACGCTGCGGGCGGTCGATAATGGCGACAAACGAACGCCCCAGTACCGGTCGCCTGTTTGTTACAGATTTTAAAAGTAAGATACAATTTTTAGTAGATACAGGTAGTGATTTATGTGTGTATCCAATATCTAAAATTAAGGAACGACGTTACCCTAAAACAAATTTTGATTTGTGCGCCGCTAACGGTAGTAAAATAAATACTTACGGGTACATTACGCTAAAACTAAACCTAGGGTTGCGTCGTGACTTTACTTGGAAGTTTATCATAGCAGACGTCACAAAGGCGATAATAGGTGTCGATTTTTTATGTTTTTTTAATTTGATTGTTGATTGTAGGAATCAGCAGTTAATCGACAGAAACACTAGTTCAATTGCACCGGGCTCACCCGCCTGCTCGTCTGATATTGTACCATCTGTGAAAGTGATCACAGGCAATTCCGTATACCACGACATCCTCAAAGATTTTCCCGATATTACGCGCCCCTCTGGTGCACACCATACACCTAAACACAACACCCTACATTATATACGTACTACACCGGGTCCACCAACATCATGTACCCCACGTAGGTTGGCCCCAGACAAATTAAGAATCGCAAAGGATGAGTTTGCCACTATGCTGCAAATGGGCATAGCCAGACTATCCGATTCACCTTGGTCGTCACCACTACACCTAGCTCCAAAGAAAGATAGTGGTTGGCGACCATGTGGAGACTATAGGATGTTAAATGCTAGAACTATTCCAGACAGGTATCCTATACGCCATATCCACGATTTCGCACACAGTCTTTCAGGTTGTAGAATCTTCTCCACTATAGACCTGGTAAAAGCATACAACCAAATACCAGTGAATCCGGCTGATATCCCAAAGACCGCAATAGCAACACCGTTCGGACTTTATGAGTTCCCTTTTATGACGTTCGGTCTTAGAAATGCCGCCCAGACTTTTCAACGATTCGTAGACGAAATGCTACGCGGATTAGATTTTTGTTTCGCATATTTGGATGATTTTTTGATATTCTCTCGCGACGAGATGACTCACAAGAGTCATTTGCGGCAAGTCTTTGCCAGACTTAAAGAGTATGGTATGATAATAAACATACCAAAATGCAAATTTGGAGTTTCAGAGGCAACATTTTTAGGATACCATATTTCTAAAGAAGGTACAACGCCGCTGCCCGCCAAGGTTCAAGCTATCAAAGACTTCCCTATACCGAAGACTGCACGGGAGCTAAGGAGATTCTTGGGTATGCTAAATTTTTATCGTAGGTTCATACCGAATGCTGCTCAACATCAAGCCCAGCTTAACATGCTTCTCCAAGGAAACGTAAAAGGTTCACATCCTATCACATTCACGGAATCCGAATATCAAGCCTTTAAATCAAGCAAAGAGTGCTTGTGTAAGGCTACCCTGTTGGCTCATCCCAATGTCCAACTTAAATTGGGCATAGTGACGGACGCTTCCGAAACCGCTATAGGGGCAGCTTTGCAACAACAAGGTGATGATGGTTCTTGGCAGCCGTTGGCTTTCTTTTCAAAAAAGTTAAGCCCATCCCAAAAAAAATATTCACCCTACGACAGGGAGCTGCTAGCAATATATGAAGCTATAAAGCACTTCCGGCATATGGTAGAGGCCAGAGACTTCGTGGTATATACCGACCATAAACCCCTATCCTACGCTTTTCACTCCCGCAAAGACCATTGCTCTCCGAGGCAATTCCGGCACCTCGACTTCATATCCCAGTTTACCACAGACATCAGACACATAGCTGGTAGGGATAACGTGGTGGCGGATACATTATCCAGGGTCGAAGAAATCGTTCAGCCAGTAGACTTACAATTCTTGGCAAAACTACAGGAATCGGACTCAGAGTTGAAACTATTACTGCGCAGTAACACCTCTTTGTCTTTACAGAAAATCAAAATGCCAAATGTCGAAGCAGCAATTTATTGTGACGTAAGTGGAAACACCAGCCGTCCATATATTCCCCAGGATCTCCGAATGCGCGTTTTTGAGAGCTTACATTCCTTAAGCCACCCGGGGGCAAGAGCATCTGTGAAACTTGTAGCAGATCGATACGTTTGGCCTGGGGTGAAAAAGGATTGCAGGAAATGGTCACAGGCATGCCTAGCCTGCCAAAAATCTAAAATATCTAGGCATTGCTCTCCACCTATTGGCACTTTCGAATTACCAAAAACGAGGTTCGCGCACATTCATATAGACTTGGTAGGACCACTTCCACTATCACATGGGTATAAATACTGCCTCACCGCCGTAGATAGATTCACTCGTTGGCCCGAGGCAATACCACTCCGTGACATCACAGCGGAAACCGTTGCAAACGCATTACTTCATGGGTGGATCGCCCGTTTTGGATGCCCTTTGGATATTGTTACCGATCGTGGCTCTCAATTCGAATCCGCCTTATTCCGCCGCCTGTCTGAGCTGGTAGGTTTCCAGCATAAAAGAACAACAGCGTATCACCCAGCCTGCAACGGACTGGTGGAGCGATTTCATCGACAGTTCAAAACAGCAATTATTTGTCATGGAACTAATGATTGGGTGGAATCGCTCCCAATAGTCCTCCTCGGAATCAGAAGTGCGTACAAGGAAGACTTGTTAACCTCTTCAGCGGAACTCGTTTACGGAGAACCACTTAGATTACCTGGAGAATTCTTTAATCCACAAACGAATGAACCTTGTAATATGACGGACTACTTGTCCCGCATTCGAACATTTGCGAACAAAATCAGACCAATGCCAGCCTCACGTCACGGAAAACGAGGCGTATTTGTGTTTAAAGATCTGAAGACAGCGTCACATATTTTCCTTAGAGAAGAAATAAATCGTAGTTGCCTAAATCCCGCGTACTCGGGCCCGCACCAGGTAATCAAGACTGGTGATAAGGTAATTACCATCCTTCTTCACGGAAAACCAATCACAGTATCTTTAGACCGCGTCAAACCAGCCTATGTATTGCCCGACCCACACACGACTAAAACAGACATAAACATACATACAGACACACATTCTTACAAGCGTACACTAAGCACGCCAAAAACAAAACCACAAATACCCCAAACATTAAACGACCCAGATCCAAACGAACAAACAACGAGAACACGATCAGGTCGCCTTGTACGTTTTCCGAAATATTATCGCCCTTAGACGGTCTCAAGGAGGGGGTGATGTGGCGTACTAATTATAACAATAATTATAATTGTTCCACCAAGCTAAATAAAATATAAATAAATGTGTCCTGCGACAGTCCAACATTTTTTGTATATAGTGGAAGATGTCCGATGGAATTGCGCAAGCGCAGGCCACGCCCACCATGCCCGGCCGGCCGCCGCGCCACTCCAGTCAGTTACGCTCGAGCCACGGCCGTCGGAACAAAATCTCAACGAGTCGCTTACCTGACGTAACATCGCGCATCTCCCACTAGGACAGTGCTAAAGTGTATTCTAGACTTTAAGTAGTGTTAAGCAATATTGTAGTGGTGAACATTAAATATAGTTTACGTTTTCTATCTGAGTTTCTGTTGCGCCGGTATACCTACCCGCTACACAAAAAGACTCTACAAGGAGTAATGATTAATGGCTGTATGATTTATTAGAATAGTGGGAATTATGACTATGATTATTATAAATTCTGTCGTGGGATAAGACGCAAATGTGCCTTGTTTCTGAATCAGCCTGTGCATGCACGGTTTTCAACAGGCCGGCATGATTGTTAAACTGAATTTCGTCAGTATTTTAATTTTCTCGTATGAACATGGAAAATAAATATCCACAAATTGAAACGAATTAATTATTTAAATTCATAGTCATTTTAATTGCAAATAAAAGAATAATAAAACCAATATACGTTCGATACAACACCCATATTAACCATTCAACAATATTTTTGCACAAACTTCTCCAATATGCGGAACATTTTGTGAACTATTTAGCTGATAACGGTAATGTTAAAGCACCCGCGGGACTCTCCACTGAACAACAACTGCTGCGGGACTCATAAAGAAACTTCAGCCTTTTGCAAAATGACGAAAGTTTCTCACTCTCTATAAACACAATCTATATAAAACTACATGATAGCTTCATTTTTCTGACTTGACTTTGAATAAGGTAAACGTTACATTTCTAGAATAAATCTTTCATACTCTTGTCTATTAATAAAACACAGGGAGATAGAGTGTTTTCCATTTAAGAACTGGATAATTTATGAGTTGTGCAGAGTGATACATCGTCTTTATTGCAATGAATGGCGAGACGAGTATACCATTCGCCTGATGGTAAGCGATACGACCACTCATGGACAGTAGCAATGCTTGCAAGCTGACTGCGGCCACTGCTAGCTGACACGTTAAATTTTCCTAAGTCCAGTAGTTATTTTGAATACAAGGTCCTTCAAATTGGAACATAACTATGCATTGACATTACTGTTTGGAGGGAGAAATAAATATTGCCGTGGAAACTAGTCAGACGGCCTCTCATATACAAGAGACCTACCACCAGAAGTAGTAGTGTACATCAAATATATTATCAGGGAAATGATTATATCAATATGCCGACTAGGTGAAAACAGCATATTAATATTCTGTTTTTTTTTTTGGGTTTTCTAAGAATTAGAAGCTTCAAAAGGGAATTCGGATAATGTTCATAATTGAAAAAGATAATTTATTCTGTTAACAATCTTTTAGTAAAAGCTGCCATTGTGGTTTAGCTGCAAAACAATATCATTAAACTAAAACATAACAATATTAAATATATATTCTCAGAATTGCGCAGCGGTTTGCTTTACAAGCTAAATGGAAATTAGAACAAGTAAACAATGAAAAAGTTTATTTCAGTATTTGTAATTAAGTTTTATTCTAGTTGAAAGCCAAAGAATTTCAATTTCGAAGCAATAATTTTGACTCATCTAATATATTTATGGCTGATGGATGGATGGATGGAATATATTTAAATTCAAGTATGGTGCCATTACGAAAGATATGAGAATGATATAACAATAAAAGTTGCTAAAAACCCTGTGAAAGACTAAAGACAAAGCTGAAGAGAGGACTTTTGATACGAGCCTGGACAATGCTTGGTAGAATTAAAATTTTTAACTATAACAGTAAGTTAATAGTAAAAAAAACTATTTAAGCAAAATAAAAACCTAGACATAAACGAGAATTATTCGCAGAATTCTTGAAGGCAATATATGTGTAATTTACTTTCTGCCGAAGCTTACCACATTTCCTTTGCAGACTAATTTACTTTCTCATAAGGTTTATGATAAGTAGGCAGCAGATAGGGTACATTTTATACCGATTCGAGGCTGACACTACATGCATAAAGAACAAACACAAGCCACATAATATATGGCCTAACCACTCTCATTCGTACCCTCGATTAGAAGACCGTGCCTTACAGCGGGACGTATATCTGTATCAGCCCATATACGTCCCACTGCAGGGCACGGGCCTACTCTACAATCGAGAGTACGATTGAGAGTGGTTAGGCCATATAGTCCACCACGCTGGCCTAGTGCGGGTCGCAGGACTTACATACCATAGAAATTCTTATAAATCGCTATGGTATGCAGGTTTCCTCACGATGTTTTCCTTCACCGTTTTAGTGCGTGGTGATTGATTATCAATACACACATGACTCCGAAAAGTCAGAGGTGTGCCCTGGGATTCGAACCCGCGACCACCGTGAACATGTGGGCAGCCGCGTCTCGTCCGTTTACCAACAGGCCACCACGCACTATATCCAATCATATTCTACCTGACTATCCTCCCAGTATTTGCTCTGGCAGTGGAAAGGACGGGTCCTCAAAGCGCATCGCTATCAGGAAACTAAGGCACTCACGTTTTTTGTCCCGTCCGCTGGCTTTATGTGGGCGTAATCGAGCGATAGACTAAGATAGGTGCGGATTTAGGGATAAATACTAGTGGATAAACCCCCGTTCTACTTTATGCTATGTCTTTTGTACCATTGATATGTATTAATATTATTACAAATTATAAATAAATCACTGTAACTAAATGATATAGAACATATCAATGGATTTAATAAATTATTTTCAATTCTATTTTGGACTTTACTGTCGTACCAGAGAATTGACGTATAATTTTAAAAACCAATTACCTCAGCGATTAAGTTTTACTTTCTGCGCTAAGGGGGCCACGTCACAGTAAGAGAACACAGTGTGCAGGAATTTAGATATAACTAAATGTTTACAAATGAATATTGAAATTCTTTGATTCGCATCTCAACTTATGTGAAAATTTTTCATGCAATATAAATACCTAAGGTTTCCATTTCTATAGACAAAGTCACGCCATTGCAAATATCTGCGATCTATAAAATAACATATTTATCTAGATTTAGTTATGTGTAATTTCTTGTTTTATTTTTATTAGCATAGTTTAGGTTTCATGAGTTTTGTTCGTAATTTTTTTGTATACAGTGCTGTAATGCTTCATTATAAATATTTATTTCAAATATAATTTACTATTTGAAATATAAAATAAATTATATGTCGCCCAAAACAAACCGCTGAGTGCGTGTCAATGTGAGATAGTAGTTCATTCAATTGTGAGTCCGCAGGCTTTTGTAAAGCGCTCTCCTGCTTTAGGGACCCGTTCCATATAGTAAAATGTCTAAGAGACACGATATTCTATAACAGAGGAGGTAGTTTTAAAATAATGAGATAGTGTGGTTGGGTTTTCAATAGTTATGTGTATTGTGAAAGCATTTCGTTGTGCCTGATACTCACGACACAAGGCTTAGTGTGAACTCCGGGGTAGGTATGTGACTGTTGGGTGTTTTATATTTAATATATTTTTGAAGCATCGGTCTGATAATCGAGCAAACAGTACACGTGATGGTCAGTAATCACTACCGACCATGAACATTAACGACGTTTAGATAAAAATTGTTGTCGGTCTATCTAATTGGGAGGGGAGCGGAAAGGACAAAAAAGACCGTAACAGGGAATGGGTATTGCGCATATTGAGTATTGGACATGGGTATTCAGAAAACCTCACTAACCGATGAAGTGACTGAAAAGCAGTTGCTTCACACCGATTTTTTTGTGAGATAACGGTACCGCCCCGGATGAGCCTGCCCATTAATGACTGATAACAGCTTGACTCTATCAGTTTTAAGTTACATTTATTTTTATTAATTTAGATAATATTACCTCCTCGTATACTATACTTTTCACCACGTTTATTATCAGATAAATTCCGGTTACTATATCGTGGTAATATAAAAAGTACAAGAAGATACGTCTCAAAAAAAAGTCTTATAAAAACTACAAAGCTTAACCGCTCCTCAATCTTATTTTGTCTACGACGTCGTATGCCAATCTGTAAAGCCTTTGGAAATATTTTCGATATAGGCATTCCGAGGTTACCGAACAAATACCGAAGTAGGTGCCACGGCCCTCGGTAATCCACTTTGTAATATAGAATGCGTAACAGTATTCGATTTAATAACAAAATACTACCGTGTGGTTTTCTTAGAGATACCAGATATAAGATAGTTAAACTACTATGTATAACATAGCTGCTCATGCATATATACAAATATAATATTGCGTAGGAAAAATAAAATAGGTTAAATTTACTCCACGTGACTATTAAATCAAGTGCACAAACACACAGACAAAAGAGCACCTTATAGCCCATTCACACTTAGAGATATTCTCGCCTATAATCGGTAATCGTATGCCATTATCTGATACGAGAATTTTTATAATTGTGCCGTAATCTAATCATTACCCCCATCAGCACGTTGCAGTCCACTGCTGGACATGGGCCTCTCTCAAGGTACGCCACAGATCACGCTCTGCTGCTTTATGCATCCAGTCGCTGCCGGCCCTCTTGTGCAAATCAGCCTGCCTTCTGATCAGAGGGCGTCCCACGTTACGTTTACAAAGACGCGGTCTCCACTCCAGAACACGCTTACTTACGTTAAATGTACGTACGGGTAAATGTTTAAATGTTGCAACATTTTTATACCCTTTTGATAATCGTATCGTCTAAACCAGACATTAATAACAATAATTAATTCGACAGCCTCCGTGGCGCAGTTAAACGCCGGATGTAAAACGCGAGGCCGCGGGTTCGATCTCCTCACCGAGACAAATATTCGTGTGAACCACAGATATTTGTTCCAGGTCTGGCTTTTTATGGGAACGAAAATGTTCTTATACTTTCTAATACCCATGACACAAGACTTGCTCTTAGTGTTTGGTCAGGACTATATATGTGACTGTTTGGTGTTTTTATTCATTTATAATAACTAATAACCGATAGTACCACCCAAAACAAATCCACCAACTCCTTGACCGAACAACCTACATATCCATAGACGACGCCAGCAAATTAGTTTGACATGCTTCTCCCTAGCGCCCTGACCGGACACCGATCTGTGTTTGTGCTCTCGGTTCACGCTGACCTACACCCTCCCCCTACTTCACCCCTCCCCCTTCGATTTTGATGAGAACAGGTGTAGGTAGATATGAATTATGGTTTGGTAAGTGGCTGCAACTTTAAACAGAAACTAATTAGTCATGTACTCGTATTGTGGATATAAAACACAAATATGAGAAACATTTTGAATTAAGCAGTGTTACAAATGTATATATATTTTAAGTATAATATACGTATAATCGGTTGGTTGTCTGAATGAAATCGCCTCGAGCGATAAGACCGCCATTGTACTCTTTTCTTTTTTGTCACTGGTGTACAATAAAGCTTATAACTAAATAAATATAATCGGTTCTGCACCCGAAATAGTTTTCTTAGTCATCAATGTAATAATAATGATAAAATTAAATAATGTGAGTTTTCTAATAATCTCTAAATTGTAAACTGGTTTTGAAAAGAGCAACACTAGAGTTTCTTGCCCATTCTTTTTTAGTGAAAACCGCTTTTCAAACCGAGTGGTAGATAAAAAATGACTGAATCTAAATGATGTAGAACCTCTTAATGGATTAATAAATTGTATGATTTCATTTCAACTAAAACATTTCGACAACTTATTTTCTCGTTTTTAAATACGTTGATAAAGTAATTATTATAGATTTTAAAAATCTCTCAAAATTCACACCACAGATATCTGGTGTTTAAACCGTAGTATCCCTTGCACTTTTCCCAATTCGTCGAACTTATTCCTACTTCAACATGTGATGGGTATTATAAATTATATTTTATTATTTATATTGATTACCCGTCCCGGGAAGCGACTTGAGGCCTCGTAATTCCTGTATATAAAGCAGGTATAAAAAAAGCGCGTGATTAGGACACACCATAGGGACAACCAGCCTGAAAAACAGAAAATCAGATAAAACTAATCTAAGTTAAAAATACTAAACGAATACTATCATGTTGTCAAAAGGCGATAAACCGGATCATTCAAGGTGTCACAAGAACTGAGTGTCTGTTACTTTGCTGTCACAGCGTCGTCAAATATCACTACGCAATATCGACTGCCACACTTGTCATATTGTACGGGATTTTAGAACCAAGATTTACGGTGCTCTGTGTGTTATTCAGGTATGGATTTGTGTGACTTATATGGTATAAAAGTTGATTTATTCAATATTAAGAAATAATCAATTTTATTTTATGTTTTATACAGGCACGCCCTGTAGGCACGCCAGTCACTGCAATTGCTTATTGATGCCTATGAAATCTTGAAATGCTTCCGAAATCAGTTCAGGGGCCCTACTATATTCATCGAACGAACGAACGAACGAACGAAGGACCCTACTATATTCAACGAAACGAAGTTCGAAACTTCGGATGATCAAAGTTTATATACGATACGAATGTACCTACATAAAACTTATGGTCGTTATTGATTTATGGTCGTAACCATAGACTTATAGTTACGGTGTACGTTATATATATACATTCGTATCGTATAAAAAACTTCGTTTGTCCGAAGTTTCGAACTTCGTTTCGTTGAATATAGTAGGGTCCTTCGTTCGTTCGTTCGTTCGTTCGATGAATATAGTAGGGCCCCAGACTAGATTAAGTATCCACCGAGATGATATTGTTATCTCTATTTAAATTGCTAGAATAATAATTTAAACCCAAGTGTACCAATGCGTCTTCAAAAATTTAAAGTTGTCCATGTGAAATGTCTACTTGGACTGTTTTAGAAAACCCATGTATTTACCACCTAAATAGGACAACAGGAAAAACAATACAAAAAAATGACGCTTTTATTTGCATAATATTTAGTTGCAATATGTCTGAAGTTGACCTGACTTTTGTTTTTTGTCGTAGTCTAGTTATACCCTGTATGTGTATATACGTATACAGAAAAAACAAACATACACTATACACTATAATATAATAATAATAATAATAACACCCAACAGTCACATACATAGTCCTGACCCCACACTAAGATCGAGTCTTGTGTCGTGGGTATCAGGAACTACGAGAGACTTTTCGGTCTCACAAACACCCAGACCCGGAAGAAATATTTGTGGGCCGCACAAACATTTCTCTCGGTGCGGGGATCGAACCCGCGGCCTCTCGTTTCACAGGCGGCGTCTAACCAACTGCGCCACGGAGGCTGTCAAACACTCGTGTCAAATCACACACGTAAGCTATTTTAATCACAGAGGGGAAAAAAGCAATGTTTAACATTATTAGTATCTCCATTTTACGATATTCCCTTCAATTTCCCGCGGCAGTAAACTACAAAAACCCATAAAACGCGCAATGTACGTGGCGATATAACAAAGTGGACCGAGGGGCGAGGAGAGGAGGCGGGGGGCCGGGGGGTCACGTGTGATCGTATTGAAATTCCCGTCGGTAACGCTGCTCACTGCGTTGTTTGATCATGTCTCTGACTTGTGTGCCTCTGTGACACACATTCTAATTCAATTGGTTCGGTGCTTGGTAGTTTAATTTGTGAGAGGGGTGAAGTGCAAGTTTTTTTCGCTATCAGCCCGGAAGAGTATAAATTACCATGTGATATACATTACGTAGAGTATAACACGGTTAACATAAAAATGATGGACACGTAGGTCGTCATACCAGGTTCTCCATATGACCACCATGATTGCCAAATGGTGGTCGCTATCCAAGATGATAATATGAATATCTATCACTCAACTGTAGGATCAAAGTTTATATTACCCACCAAACAAAAAGAAATAGAAAATTGAATATTAATTTTTAAAAATTATATTGATATCATACTTTCGATTGCAGAGGAAGCCTGTGCCCTACAGTGGGACGTATATGGAGTGATACAGTATCGTACATACACATATATTTGGTATAGAAAAGCTGTAGAGCAGTAAGGATACTAAAATAGCCCTAAAACGATCTGAACGATCCTTTGAAAGTATTATTTATTTTTTATCAAAATTATGTATGTTGGTACAGGTTCAGGTAAGATTCTTTAATTATGCTTGTTTCAATTCTCTTCCTAATTGAGTTTTCGAATAAATCGAAAAAATGAAAAAATATAAAAAAATCAGTTACAGCTAACTATATTTAAGTGAAATTTAGACATCAAATGACTAGAGAATCATAAAATAATAGTCATAAATAACGTTACTGGCTAATATGATTTGTATATATTTAAAATAGCCTTTAAAAAAGAGATGGATATTTTTAGTTCTCCCACAATCACCACACAACAATGCAATCACGCCAACGGTACAATCAAATACATTGTCTCTTTGTATAAATATGTTAAACAAATTTCAATGCAAATGTAATGCATGATATGAGTTCTCGTTTCCAATACAAATTTAATCATTATAATTTTCCAGTTGTGTTAAATCAAAAAATTATATATTTATCGTGTATTTAATAAATGAAATATTTTTAACGCGCTTATCACGATTAAGAGAATATTTCTATGATGAATATTACGATACGGTTTTGACGAAATATTATTATAGTCATGAAGCTAATTTTGTTGAACGTCTATATTTTGAAGCAGTAGAACCGGTGTTCTAGTGCTTCAAAACAATATTATAACACCTGCGAATACATTTTGTATTTAACCTATATTTATTTTATTAACATTTTCAAAGATAGTGTGTTTAAAAATCGAAACTATGATTCCGAAGTCATCAATGACTCCCCTACAACTAACCTATCGATCACTTTACGCAAAATATTTTTACCCAAAAATACACAAAACAGCAGCTCAGCCTAGCTCAATATCGATGAAAATATTTTTAAAGAGATTAATACGGGCTTCAGTACAATTCAGCTTGATATACGCGAATCCATTACCAGAAATCCAGACTCAAAACGGGCGATTTTTTAATAGGCCCGGTATAATTCAGCGGCTTACAGTGCTGTGCAGCGCCTTAATGGCTAATAGTCGCCAAGGAGTAACGGCCGACTTAATGACGGTACGCCGAAGGGATTTTAGGGCAGGGAATTTATTTATGAAGAATTTTATATCGTTCGGAATTAGTGATAATTAGCTTCAGTTTGTGGTAAGATATTTATATATAATGATATATAAGGAATTTAGAGTTTAGTCTGGTAAAATACGAGAATGTGGTTTTGACGAGCCAGACTAATTATAAAGACCAAAGTATTATCTAAATTATTTGGATTGACTATTTTCTTGTATTTCAAATAACGTCGAAAAGAGTACGAGCTACAAGAACCGAACAAAGACAACATTGCACCTAAAGTCAAAACTAACGCCTCACAGACACATTACTGCGCTTACTGGCAACATTTTCCAAGCTTCACTTAAATCACCACATTTTCACAACTCTCATAGAAATAATACCTACATTATTAACTCGTACATTGCTCTAACGAGGTGAGAGCCCATTATATGATACCAGATAGTGCCAGTTAAAACTAGTTAAAACTGAAGTTGAATTTGAAACTGTTAGCTACGATGCAGGCGAGAGAGGGGTAAGGAGTGAAGCGGGAGGGGAGAGGCCGGACGAATGCAATTTTGAAAATTGTAAATTAACAACTTCTGTTCATTGTAAGAGAGTTTGGCGGCGTTTAGTAGAACCATGCTCAATGTGAATGCTTTGAAACTCACCGGAATATTGCCCGCTAATTAAATTTACTATGATTTCAATGCGAATAATTAGTGTTGCCTTTTTGTGTGAGTTTAGAAGTTTGATGTTTAATTTTGTAAGGGTAATTTATTATTTGTGCTATCAATTATGCACCTGTTTGTAATTTCATTCTCTAACATTTCTGAAAACTTGATAAAACTTTTCGCTGAAAATTGTATAACCATAGGCTCTATCACTAGCTAAAATCTTGTATAGATTTAGAAGAAAAATTGCTGGAAATGTAAGGCATAATAAAGCAAAATAAAAAAATCTTTACAATGAAATAATCCAGCACAGCAATAAAAATAAAAAGAATTGATTTCACACACCCAGTTATATGAAATATAAAACAAAACACCGTCGCGCACACGACAGTAAAAAGGAAGTTACATTCATTATCATGTTACTGTTTCGGAGTGATCTGCGTGGAAAGTGGTTAAATTAATTTATCATACAACAAGGTGCAATCCCCTCCCACCCCTCCCACCTACCCTCGCCTACGTAGCAACTTTTTAACACACAGTATTAATGAATTATCTGTTTGGAGTTTCGCAGGTGAATTTATGTGCGCATGTAGAGGATAAATTGTGCAATTAGATATTGTGCACGCGATTTTATCTTTGGAATTTATTGTGTGTTATAAATTTTGTTTTTGCTTTTATTTGTTAATTGGTGCTGCTTGCAGAAACATTTTGAATGAAAAAGAGAAAATATAAATTATTTTGGCAGAATGTTTATTTTTGCACAGTTCACAATGGTAGGTTCCACCCATATTATGCTGAGCCTACTTTTGTGCCAAATATTCTGCACTGAATCTTCTGACATACCGGGTACATATTCGAGGCCCGGGTTATTAATAATATGAGGAAATTCAAATTAAAAAAATACATAAAGCGGATAAACCGACTTGGCTCTTTATAATTCTGTTAGCACTCGACCAATAATTAAACATTAAAAAAAAAAGAGATAAAATATTGGAAGTTCCGCTTTTCTTCTAACCCATATATCGAAGTCCAACGATCAAAGCGTATATTGTAAAGAAAACTAAAACAAATAAAAGCAGAACAACAGAAAACGTCTGTCCCGCGGGGGGCGGGGTAACGAATGCACCACGTTGCGCCAAGCCCTTCCGCTCGATCGCGCTCACATGCGAACAAATAGTGCCTCAAATATTTACTCTCTCGTATTTCTGAAGAAAGCATAGCTTGGAGTGAGCTGGACTACTATGAATTTACGTTTTTGAATTAATTATTATTGATTTTAAAGTAAAAGGAAATTATTGTGAGAATGGGTTTCGTGATATCACACGCAGCCTGCACAATGTCCTTAAGCATTCTTGACTACAAAGCCAGTGATAATCGACATATTCGGCCTCATTTGACGTACTGTAAAAGGGGCTTAATATCCTTACAAAAGAAAGGTTCCACTGGCATCAGGGAAAATTCCAAAAGAATTTCAATGTGCACTAGGAATCATTATGAATTAAAGTATAAAAAAATGAATTAAAGGTTGCTGCCCTTTTAAACCTAAAAAAGATAATATTTATACAGCAACGGATCACATACTGTCTAATGTATTAATATAAAATCTAATATCGAGATTTCTACGTATAGAAATGTAATTTCCATTTGCCCGAACCATCTTCACTTGAAACTCGACGTCGCAAATTATATTACCGAACGTAATTACTCAGTTTTAGTAGACAAAGCCGCGAGAAGCCATTAACTGTCTACGTAATATTTCGATGGCAATACATTATGTGGCAAAGTCTGGAACATGTATCACAGTGGGATGGATCCTTAATTTCCAATTTTGCACGCCAGGTGACCTGAACGCATGGGTCCAAAATTGCGGAGTTATGGCTCGTAATTTCACGTAAGTTCAAGTTATCACAATAGTGAGGGCTGGGCTGGCTGCTAAATTGGATGGAAATGAACTTGTGCTGTAGTCAAAGTGGTTTGAATTTGAATTTGGGTGCGGGTCTTGACGAAATTAGTTCTATGGTGGGCCATGACGAGAACATATTCGAGTCTGGACTGTAGTTGTAAAAATTTTGTTAATAAATCCGATTTATTAAAATAAATATGTTGGTAAAATATAACCTTTGCTCCTTTTTAGCCTCCGTGGCACAGACGCCGCTGTGAAACGAGAGGCCGCGGGTTCAATCCTGGCACCGAGAGAAATGTTTGTGCGGCCCACTAATATTTGTTTCAGGTCTGGGTGTTTGTGAGACTGAAAACTCTCTCTTAAAGAAAAAGTAGTTCCTGATACCCGCGACACAAAACACGATCTTAGTGTGAGGTCAGCTCTTTGTATGTGACTTTTGAGTGTTATTTATTTGCTAATTTTGTATGCTTTTGGTACGGTTATTGAAGATGATTTAGAAGGCTTGTATTCTAAGTTATTCAAATCTTAACTAGAAAATGATATAACTAATATTTTATATATCACTATATTTTATAAACCCTAACGATTAATCAGCAAATTCTGCTTAATCTCGTTTAATTTAACGTTCTATTTATCATAAGCTGAATAAAGAAGACATATTTTCCTGAGAATTCATTTTAAGCTCCAGCGTTCATTCTTCGCTAAATCCCTATAATAAATAAACTTGCAGCTTAAAACAAAAGTAGATAAAATCTTGACATTTTCTTGCTCTACATATTTTAATATCTAGACTGCAACCAAAAACGATGCTAGGTGGTAGTTTTAGTGACTGCAGACACAATAAAACTAAAAGTTTCGCTAAAATATATTTTTTTCCATTTCATCCATCGTCTTTTTGGGTGATAAATACGTAGTTTTACCTAAAAATAATAATGTACACCCTTTTATTTTTAAGAATGCGTTGGTGCGGAAGCGAATTTAAATAAAATAAAATAAATAGGAGCAAGTTACTAGTAACTATGAATACACATACAACGTAAAATAAAGCGTGCGTATTGATATAGAACCCATTTAGTGTTACGGTATGTTAGCTAGGCCATCACCCTTAAATTTTCTCTACCTTCGTCAAATTTAAACCATGTTTAACCCTATTACCCTACATGGAAATTGTACACTCACCCCTAAACCCTTAATTTCCAATTTTCCACGTAGGTGCCGCGTCCGTCCCGACAGAGTTATGGCCGAACATAAATCTATAGCACGGGAACCAAACCCCGGGCGTCGGGATGAATGATCTACAGAATTAGAGCTATTCACTGCGCCCGTCGCCTACTGTATGACGTACTGTGGGAATGTACGCGTCGCTCGTGTTTTATGAGACTGTCTTTTGGAGGTGGAAATTTATTGGCCAAGGTCTCTTTTATATGAGTGGCTCTATTTAACGTTTTATCTCAATCTTTGAATTGAGGTAGGTGCTTTTATACATACATACATACATAAACTCACGCCTTGTTCCTAGAAGGGGTAGGCAGAGGTGCCAGGGTACCCACGTTCCCCTTGTATGTTCCGTCCCACAATGTGATAGGTGGCGAGCCTATCACCATATCGGGCACAAATTCCTGACTCTGGGCTAATACTGAATAGAAAAATTTAATATGACTTTGCCCAACGCGGGATTCGAACCCGAGACCTCAGCTTTTTAACCGTACCGTAGTACAACTACGCCACCGAGGCAGTCTTTGTGTCGGTCAGTGCTTTTATAGTAATGTTTTATTTGAGTTTTGTATATCCATGCCCAAATATACAGCAAATACTTGGTATGTGCAGTACAATTGAAGACGTTAATAATTTACGTCCAGCTTTAGACTGATAAAGGGAAATTTTTCACCAATTTAATTAATAATTAATAACTAATTCTAAAAATCACACACTTAATCCTGACTCCACAGTAAACCGGTTTTTACCACACTCAGCTCATAAAGAATATTTCCGGATCTCACAAACTTATGTCTTGTTAAATGTATTGAATATGCCTTTCAGCTTACACCGGGCTTGAGCTGTTCTGTTGAAGCGGTGGGCTGCTTAATTGGTTCTTCAGTTAGCTTCATATCCTTAATAATTATTCCGTATCTCAGTGAATAATACAATATCCTTGTTTAATTAGTACTGGTATTACTATTGTATTCCCGTGTTATGTAACCAGCACTAATTGGTTAATATAATTTGCCTCGATCGTCTAGTGCTCGAAGGAATAGCGAGTAAACACGGCAGGATGTAAGATGTTAATGGTAAGGTATTGGGATTTTGTGTCAGTTATTTGGTTTAAATGTTTCGTAAAAGTTGACCTGAATAATAATCTTTATTTATTTTAGACCGAAAATAAGCTGTTCGAAACATAATTGCTGATGAAATCTCTAACTACCCTTTCAGGTATACCGGGTATCTCAAGACTGCTACCGAAAACGAAGCCGGGTGGTAGTTTTAGTAACTACAAACACAATGCAACCAAAAATTTCGTAAAGAAACGCGACAATTCTTTTTTATGATTTTTTAAATATCGTCATTTGTGGGTGGTAAATCCATAGTCTTTGCTAAAATAATATTTTAAATACTTTTATACCTAAGATTATTTATAAATAAAAATTAAAAGGGTATACACTATTATTTAGGAAAAAATGTATTTACCACCCAAATATGGTCATAGGAAAAAAATTACAAAAAAAATGTCGCTTTTTTTTGCAACTTTTTCTGTTGCTTTGTGTCTGAAGTCGCTTAAACTACCACCCGGCTTCGTTTTCGGTAGCAATCTTGATGTAACCTGTGTAAGCGTAGGTGCATATAATATGTTATTTTTTTGCGATAAATAGCAAGATGAGCATGCCATTGGCCTGATAATAAGCTGCTTAACCGTGAATTACAAGGCACTTGACATTCGTGCGCTCGCCAGCCTATGAATTAAGATGCCGAGTCTCAATGTGTCCAGTAGTTACTCTGGCTACAATGTCATTCTAACCGAAACACAACAGTGATTAACAGTGAACAGTGAGATCGATAGACAGTGCAGTGGTACCAAGGCGGTCACTTATGAGGGACCTACCACCAGCTAATATGTTCCAGCATGAGAACTTTTATAATGATTATTTTATACCCTATATTTTTACCAAATAACCCGCAAGCCGCACCAACGGTCAATCCCCCACTAAAACCCAATTCTAGCAACATTAAAATTAACTTCACGAACACGCCTACTTCGTAAGATTAATTAGCTCTCGTAACCTCCTCATTATAACTTGGGAACATCTTAAAGCAATTTATATTTAATGGAAACCTTCGCGAGCAGCTTCACCTGTTTGCTAAAACTCTCACGTTTTAATTAAGAAACTATTTTTAATAAACAATAATACTTTATCTTCGCTAAGTGTTCGACCGAGAGCTGAACTTCACGGAAACATTTCCAAAGTAAAAAACTTATATTTTTACGGATTATTGCGTTCAACAAAGCCGCTTTGAAGACCTTTTGAAAGGAAAATATCAAATATATAAACTGCTCGTTGCTTTCTTTCTATTTTTAATGTTTGAGTTCTTCGGTATTTAGGAGTTGGAATTTTTGCATAGATGTGTATTTGAAGTATTTTAATAGTTAGAGATTTGTTCAGTGATATGGTATGAAAAATGAAAATAAAAATAGTTTATTGCACCCATAAAATGCCAGACATTATTTTGATTCAGTTACTTTTTTTTCCTCCACCATCCGATTCGCAAGGCTGTTTTTGCCTAAAAAGAATTGGTTAGAAACTCTAGCGTTGTTTTCTTCAAAACCAATTTTCAATACATGAGTCGCAGCTCTGTTGCGTTCAGAGCAACTCATAAATTATTTATATTTATGTTATCTATATTATGAGTCATATTTATGTTCATGTATATTATTATTATTTTAGTATACTTATTATAATCTATTTTAACACCTGATGAGCTTCATTTCTTCACCACCTTATGGTAGACTGTCAGAGAATGCCTCAGACATTATGTCTGCTTATATAGTTTCAGTATGTGAAGCTTCAAATAAATAAAATATTGATTAAGATATTCTGCAAGGTACAGAGATAATTTTTTGCATATAAGCAAATTTATTACTTATTTACGTCTATTCATTTCACCAAAATAGTCGTCAATGCGTTAGAAGAAATATTAGTGCGGCCCACAGAGATTTCTTTCGGGTCTGGGTGTTTGTGAGACCGAAAAGTCTCTCATAGCTTCTGATACCGGTGACGCAAGACTCGATATTAGTGTGGGGTCAGGACTATCAACATATACATGTAACGCATGTGACTGTTGGGTGTTATTTATTAATTTATTATTTATAGTGTGCGAGAATTCCTCACAATGTTTTCCTTCACTGTTAAATATAACCACCTATTGTTAGAGTATTCCTATACATGGTAATGTAATAAAACCAGCAACAACAACTTTATCAGGCCGACATCTCAAGTAGCATCGCTCCGCAACGCAAACTTTGCTTGTTGGAATACAACATACATTTCGACAGAGATCGCCGACGATATTGTTCGAGTGGTTACCGATTTGACCGGCCCGCTTATTGCAGGGTAACATAAGCTAGAGATGAGCAGGAATCATGGATATTAATTGTAATTTTGATGCGGTCATGGTGCAGTGAGACGCCGGCTGTGAAACGAGAGGCCGCGGGTTTGATCCCCGCACCGACACAAACATTTTCAAATTGTAGAGGAATTTGTTTCTTGTCTGAGTGTTTATGAGACCGAAAATGACACATTTTGTTGATAGTTTTTTTTACCACTCCACTCCACTGCGCTCGCCATCCTGAGACATAAGATGTAAGGCTCAATATATACAACTAGAAATACAACAATGCATTTACAATTCTGTACAATTATTTATTACCTAAGAAAAACAAATCTTCTCAACAAAATAAAGCTCAAATTGCATTGCTCTTTTACATACATCAACATAAATCAGCGTATTCCAAGAATCACAACCCCAAACTGGGTTACATTTAATTACATATAGCTTTCCACAAAGCGTGTTGAGACCCGTCTCTAGGTCTCAATGCGCCGTATATTGCAGATTGGCGCAAACAGTGTTCGCTACATTCACAGATTCATCGCTACTTACAAAGATTGTGTTCACGAAGAACACTTGTTTATGTCCGATATATTTATACGTTTGCAAGATTTATTTATTTAAAAATATGGGGTGCTTTAGTTTACATATTGGCTTTGAACGGGTACGGAGCGGAAGAAAATACTTTCAACAGTAGCATACATAGTCTTTATCTTATATCTGTAATGTATGATTGACATTTATGTCAGTTTTTATAATAAAATGTTTTATGTCAGTCGCGTATCTTTTCTGTAATAAATTATAAAGATATTCCTGCGGGTTCTAGACCGGGAATATCACATTGGCGACGAGTACATTTCCACGCGTGTGAGTTTTTCAAGAAAATGGCACCCGTTGGCGAAATAGAACCGTTCGACATGAACTCCAATTGGGAATTTTACATAGAACGGCTGGAGCAATATTTCATTGTAAATGACATCCAGGAATCACACAAGGTAGCTACATTAATTACAGTAATGGGGGGAGCCAGTTACGAGTTGCTGGTTACCTTGTGTACACCAAAACGACCGGCGACAATGTCATTCAAAGACCTTGTTACCGTGATGAAAAACCACGTAAGTCCAAAACTAAGTATCTTAGCGGAGAGATACATATACAGACAACGGAAACAAGGTCAAAATGAAACAATAGCAGAGTACGTGGCAGAATTAAAAAAACTATCAAGAGGATGCGAGTTTGGATCGTGGTTGGAAGAAAGTTTAAGAGACCAGTTGGTTTGTGGACTCGGCAGTGAATTCGTCAGACAACGTTTATTTATAGAGGAAACATTAACCTTCGAGAAAGCATATAAATTAGCTATATCAATAGAGGCTGCCCAGAAGAACGCTTCAATGGTTTCCACAACAATACCATACAAGGAGGATACACAAGGTTACACAGTATCGGCGGAGAGAACGCGTCGGGACATGACTTCTAGCGGGCATCAACGCGCTTATCAAAGGTTGGTTACACGAGGAGCTGGACAGCGACAAGCGATGCTGAGGATGGCCAGTAATAGCAGCAGCGAACGAAATCCGCTTAGTGGACGACCGAATTATGAGAGAATTGGCAGGGAGTCTCAATGCATTGTATGTAACGGACAACATCCGTCAAATATAAAATGTAAATTTATAAATTATATTTGTAAAATATGTTACAGACCTGGACACTTCAAACATATGTGTCCACAGTTAGGATTATCTACGGAAACAAAAGTTTTTTATAATGATGAAAAAAATGAGCAGGTAAATTTTAATATGTATAACCTTCGTAGCTCTACTCTTTGTAAACCATATATATTGTCTGTTTTGATAGAGAATAAATATACTAATATGGAAGTTGACACAGGTAGTGCGATATCATGTATCAGCTACGAATTTTACAATAAATATTTGGCACATTTAGATATAGCGGATAGTAAAATTGTTATGTCATATTATACTGGTGAACGTATGGTACCAGTGGGAAAAATATTTCCAACGGTAAAATATAAAGCCATTGCAAAAAAATTAGAGTTATATATTATAGATGGAGGAAGAAAACCATTGTTGGGCAGACATTGGCTTGAAGAATTAGGTTTTCAGTTAAAAGAGGTTAATTTTTTGGATAAAAATAGTGATGTCATTTCGTCCTTTAATGTAAACGAATTGATTTCCAGATATAGTGATGTGTTTTCGGACGGGCTTGGACGATACACCGGTGGTGAAGTAAGTTTACACGTGCGTCCTGATTCTAAACCGATATTTATGCGAGCACGGCCCCTGGCTTATTCAATGCGGACACCCGTGGATCAGGCATTAGACCAATTAATTGCGGATGGTATTATAACGCCTGTTGAAACTTCAGACTGGGCCACTCCGATTGTACCGGTAGTAAAACCTGACGGGACTATAAGGGTTTGTGGTGACTACAAATTGACTTTAAATAAATGCCTAGAGGTAGACCGTTTTCCGTTGCCTAGAGTAGAGGATTTATTAGTCAAATTGAATGGAGGGGTAAAATTTTCTAAAATTGATTTATCACAAGCTTATGCCCAATTTCCTTTAACTGAAAACTCAAAGAAATTTACAGTGATTAATACACATCGAGGATTATTCAAATATAATAGGTTAATTTACGGATTATCATCAAGTCCAGGTATTTTTCAGCGCAAGCTAGAGGAAATGTTTGCGGATTTACCTCAAGTAGGAGTTTTCTTAGATGACATCATTATAACAGGAGCCAATGATGGAAAACATTTAGAAACTTTACATACAGTCTTAAGCCGGTTAAGTAAATTTGGTTTAAGAGTTAAAAAAGAGAAATGCACATTTTATGCTGACTCGGTAACATATCTAGGTTACGTAATTGATAAAGAAGGCATACATACAAATAAAGAAAAAGTGGAGGCTATACAAAAGGTACCGTTACCTACCACAGTGTCAGAGGTACGCGCTTTTATTGGGATGGTCATGTATTATGGAAAATTTGTGAAAAATATAAGTACTATTTTATCACCGCTATATGCGTTACTAAAGAAGGGAGCTAAGTTTATATGGTCATCTGAGTGTGACGCAGCCTTTGTGACTGTCAAGAAGAAATTGATGTCGAGTGAGGTGTTAGTACATTATAACCCAGAATTACCCCTTATACTCACGACAGATGCTAGCAACGTGGGTATCGGAGCGGTCATTTCACATATGATTCCAAACGGTAATGAACGCCCCATTGCATTTGCTTCAAGAGTGCTCAACTCGGCAGAGAAAGCCTACTCTCAAATAGATAAAGAAGCTCTTAGTATTGTTTATGGGGTGAAGAAATTCCACCAATACTTATTCGGTCGCAAATTTTTGCTTCGTACGGATCATAAACCGTTGGTAACAATATTTGGTCCAAAGAGAGGTATACCAACAATGGCAGCATCACGGTTACAAAGATGGGCAGTTATTCTATCCGGTTATCAATATGACATTGAGCATGTAACGACTTGTAAAAACGGTGCAAATGCTCTTTCACGCTTACCAAGTGACGAACAGCCCAAGGAGGAAGCGGAAAGTACATATTTGAATTTCATTCAAGATTTTTTACCGATCACTTGTAATGTGCTAAGAGACGAAGTAGCAAGAGATAGACTATTACGCAAGGTAGTATTATATTTACAGTCAGGTTGGCCTCCACAATGTCAAGAAACTAATATTAAACCATATTATGCTAGAAAAGATGAACTCTATTTAGATTCAGGTATAATTATGTGGGGCTATAGAACTGTAATACCTCAAACACTTCAGGAAAAGATTTTACATGAATTGCATACGGGTCACATGGGGATAGTAAAAATGAAGAACAAGGCGCGGGGCTATGTATGGTGGCCTGGCATTGATGGAGACATTGAGAAAATGTGTAAAGAGTGTTGCACATGTATGAGTGAAGCACCGTCTCCACCACGCGCACCACCGCAACCTTGGACGTATCCAGTCGAGCCGTGGAGCAGGCTACACGTAGATTTTTTGGGTCCATTACATGGCAAGAGATTTTTTGTTCTTATAGACGCTACTACCAAATGGATTGAAGCCTTTCAAATGACCGATACCACTGCAGAGTCGGTCCTAGAAAAATTGAGGGAAACTTTCGCTAGATTTGGTCTACCACAAGAGATTGTATCTGATAATGGACCTCCGTTCACGAGTGAAAGGGTAGCCGATTTTATGAAATATAATGGCATAATGCATACTTTTACCGCACCATACCATCCAGCTTCAAACGGTGCTGCAGAGGGAGCTGTTAAATTGTGCAAGCGAGCAATAAAAAAAGCCTTAAGAGACAGAGTAGATATTAATATTGCTTTACAAACTTATCTAATGGCTTATAGAAACACTCCACACTGTACGACAGGAGAGACTCCAGCTATGCTTTTATTAAGACGAAATTTAAAATCTAGGTTAGATCTTTTACGTTCGGGCCGAGACCTTCCACAGAAGGTTAAACAAGCACAAGATTTACAGGTGAAAAACGCTGGTGGTAAACTGCGCAACTTTAAGGAAGGAGACGCTGTATGGACTCGTGATTTTAGTGCAGGAGGAAAATGGGTACCAGGCCGGATAAACAGGGTAATTGGGGATCGCAATGTCTTAATAGACGGAGAGGGTAGTCTACCTAGTTACGGAAAACGGCATATAGATCAAGTTAGGGCTAGACAGCCAGTTTCTCTATTGGCGTATCCCAGTTCTGTAGGTCCTAGCAATCAGGCGCCCGTAACAGATAATACTGTTACATTGCCGTCGCCGATAGTGGGCGACAATATTCCTCCATCGCCACCGGTTTCGTTAAACAGGCCCCGAATAAACATTAAACCTATCGAACGGTATGGCAATCCTATTTGTAATATTTAGAATCATGTTATGTTATGGCTTTTAATTATTAATTTTATTATTATTGTGTACATAGTTAGTTAATTTATTACTATTTTGTAGTTTAGTTTATAGTGTTAATTAAGTGTAGGGGTGTAATGTATGATTGACATTTATGTCAGTTTTTATAATAAAATGTTTTATGTCAGTCGCGTATCTTTTCTGTAATAAATTATAAAGATATTCCTGCGTGTTCTAGACCGGGAATATCACAATATCAAGTACAATATGGTGGGGCATGTCTTAAAGCATGTGTCCAGCAAATGAGCAAAAGATTCACCTGATGCTAAATAATATTTGCATACCACAATCAAAACCATCCATTAACACCCATAAATTTGAACCTTAGATAACCTCTCGACCTCAAAAAATACTTAGATACATAAACTCACCCCTTTTTCCCAGAAGGGGTAGGCAGAGGTGCTGGTAGCAAACAGCGCTCCCACGTTTTACCTTGTGTGTTACGTTCAATATCACTTCACCCTACCCGAGATTCGAACACGGGACCTCAGTTTTGTAATCATACTGAAGTACATCTAAGTTACCGTGGCAGTCAATCCATAGTAGATCTCATAAAAACCTTAAAACAATCCCTTCCGTCATAAAACTATTACAAAACCAATAACAAAAGTAATGCAACCATCAAGACGTAATATGTTCAGTAAGTCGTAAAGAGCTTCCATAGAAATCTGAGGTAGAACGCAAAGTGGCAAAATGCGAGTTATTTGTTTTGCAGACAAATTCCTTTCAGAGACAGAAGCGTGGCGTCGCGGCCGGATCCGTCGGTATTCTACACAAACGGCAAATCCTTCGCGCATAGTTGGTATATAGAGAAATGTGTGACAGTAAGACAAAACATTTCATTTAGAAGTGACAAACTTACATTGTGTCAATTCCGTCACAATAATATCGTTTTAGTTTTAGCACAAAAGTCTTCTGATTTGACATATGCATCCCGTTTTTTTCCTTCCCTTTTTTAGAGTATTTTAAGAGGTCAACTACGAATCTATATATCTAAGATGTTTATAGGCGGCGTTAATCACTTATCGATTGAATCCTTTACTTATTTGTCGGACTATGCAATAAAAAGTTCGTGGTGGACTGTCGGTAAACCTTTTCAAGATGTTTTATGATAATATGTAAAGTCCACCAACCCGTACTAGGCCAGCGTGGTTGACTATATAGCCTAACCTCTCTCAATCTTACTCAATTAGTATACGAGGCCCCTTGCTTGCAGTAAGCTGTATATGGGCTGATACAGTGCAGTACAGTAAATGCAGTAAAATAAAAAATTTCCATACAGACTTGACCTACTGTTACACATTTGTCCTGTCACCAAGACGCACTAGTGACAGTTGTGAGCCGGCCGGGGCGTGGGATGTGACGTCATATCTCTTGTTGTGTGAACTCTGATACAGGACTGCTCTCGGAAAATGCGTTGCTTCAGAGCTCTTACAACTTTAACATTATAGAGGAAAGGTAACCGCTTGGTACCTTCATTGAAGGATTTTTATATTAAGAATGAGTGGATTTGAATGGGATTTAATATTCGTATACTACAGATACACAACACTTTATTGAACACCACAAATTACAGAGAAAAGAAAAAAAAATACATAGAGAGACCTTACAAAAAAGTGAACAATAGGCGGTCTTATCGCTATGAGCGATCTCTTCCAGACAACCAAAATAAAATACTCTTATAGGGTAATAGTTTTTGATGAGTAAATCCATCTGTACCGGTGGATGTAGTTAGTTAAAAGTGTAGTACAATGTATGTGTACGAGAGAAATGTTTGTGCGGCCCACAAATATTTCTTCCGGGTCTGGGTGTTTGTGAGACCGTAAAGTCTCTCGTAGTTCCTAATACCCACAACATAAGACTCGATCTTAGTGTGGGGTCAGGACTATGTATGTTACTGTTGGGTGTTATTTATTTATTTTATTTATTTATTTATATGGATCACACAACTTCATCGGCGTAGTATTAATTATATTCTTATTGCATTGAATGGCGAGGCGAGCATGCGACTCACACACACCGAATCCCAAATACCTCATAACTATTGCGTACGTAACATACAATTAACTTATATTAATTAATAATTTCCAAGTCGTCTCGTACAAAAGGGCGTTGATCTCCGCCATCTTAGCAATAAATCTGTGCCACGCAGAAGCAACACAACCAATTAAACATAAAAGCTTAATTAAAGCCTCCCGACACGGACGCACAAATTGTTGGTCCGCCGGTAAAATTAATTAAACCCTCTATTGCAACGTTTTTATCTTTTGTTAATTTTTATATAAATTTGATTTTCCTGCGAACGGCCAGGTGTGAGCTTTGGAATTCGCTAATTAATTAACCATTAAAATGTTTTTTCGCGAGGGAGTTTTGTGTTTTATAAAATCTTGATGATTAATTTTGAACGAAAAACGGATGATTCGTGTATAAGTATTGAAAAATATTATTGGTACATTTTATATTTTGAAACTCATAGTTTAATCGAATCGTATTTTTGATTTAGTTCAATTTCAGTGATGACCGTTAAAGTACTATCAACTTTTAGATGCTGATTATTTACACCGGACAGTCAAAATAATATGAGCAAGAGTTTCTTTTTTTGATAGTAACGAATACCATTGCTCGTATTACCATATATTATCATTGTTATATGAATAGCTTTCTGGTAGCAAATGGCAGACTTAAAAATAGTAAAGAATCCCATTTACCATTATGAGGCTTTCACCACAGTAACTAATGGAGGTTAACGCAACAAAACTAATCATATTAATCATCAAGAATTTAGCTCAAAAGAGGGCTATTAGTCAAGATTAATAAGAATAACTGACCTCTTCCCTTACAAATACAAATAAACATCTACCAAAACCTTACGATTTACATTTAATATCTTACAATTTTGCACATGTAGCTCAAATCTAAGCATTACATTCATTCGGGGCGAACGCTCAAAGCCCTTCGTACATCAAGCGAATCCTCCGACCCAGCCTCGTAAAATAAATCCGCAGCATTACATAAAAATATGGCTGCCTGATTGATCACGAGCAATATCTTTCAGTTTGTTTATGGTGTAAGAAAATTGAGGGTGGACACCTGATGTCGATCAGATGTGTATACCCTTTTACGAATAGCCGAGTATTACAAATGGGAGTAATTTGTCACACATTTATTGTACTTACAAGACTATTTCCATTTATTGTTGTAAGATAAATTTTGATCTGTGTTTTAGTGCCCTCATAGGTTTAATAGACGCATGTTGTGTACACGAACTGTGAGGTGTAATTTTTTATTTAATTTTCTATTATCATTATTTGTAATAAAACATTATTGCTATAAATATGAGGATATTCAAGTTGAGCTGATTATTTTTCGAATTAAACAAGTATCTTGAACCAAAGATAATGCGTTTCAGTATGAAGCTAAACGGTGATCCATACTTTCTGAATACCCTATGGTACAAAGGCGTAAGAATATGTATGTTTTTCGGTTTAAAATATTTTATTTAGTAACCCGAGACTAGAATTAATACCTGAAAAGTGAAGGAGTAAACTACCAAAAGCAATATAATTAAGTTTAATATACTGAGGGTGACATTGTCAGCAGCATATGCGTGTGTATGTGTAATAAAATTAACGTGAACATGATACGAGGCTAGACTTCATCAATTACAGACGTGAAACCATTATTGTGTAGACTGTAATAATTAAATTAAGTTTATATTAAAGCCTACTCATTCCTGTAGCATACGGCCTTGTTGCTAATAATGTATTGAGAATACCAGATCAGTACAATACAGCTATCACTGCACTTAGTTGAATACTGTCTTGAATTTTAAAAATCTACGGGCTCCTACGATACTTCACAATAACTTGCGAATTGATTGCTGTAAATAGCATCGCTTTTCGCATCGCACCGATTCGCTATATGGTGTATGGAAATCACTGTGAACTTTCAATAAAAATATCTAATAAACATAACACAAACGGAACTTTTCACAGATGCCTTTAAATAATGTAATTTTTCACTTCAAAAACTTTGCTACCCTGTTTTTTACCAAAATAATGTAAACTGCATAACATATATAATTTATCGCACATTTCCTCGCACAGATATGTAGTCTAAAAACCCGATTTATTTTAAAAAAGCGATTCAATTGAAATCTTTCCGCGCCATATATCCCGTATAATGAGAGCGAAACAAGTTAGCACATGTAGCGATAAGTCGTATTATCTCTGCCCCGATCCAAGCATTATTTAAACCCAGCGCTCCGTAATGTTTTATCGCGGGCCTGCCGAACGTTTCCGGAAACGCCCGAAGGCGAACGAATGCTTTAATGCTACGTATTCAATTTATCTAAGATTTGTGTGAGTCTGTGTGTTTATATTTTATTTTTATGCATGGATTTTTTATATTACTTAAACAGTTTAGTGGCATCATGTTTAAGCTGTGAAACGTTAAGTTCTGGGTTAGATAACCAAGTGTAGAAAACTCTTTTAGTGGGTTGAATGATTCATTGACTAATTTTCTACAATTAATAAAATTTTGCGAAGAAACCCACAGATATGATAACTATTCACAAGATAACTCAAAGGTATGTGAATCCCAGTATCTCTCGTTAAATTACCAGCTTCTGTAATATACACCACCGGTTAGGTACCATCTCTGCACTGTACTGTATCAGCCCATATACGTTGGAACGTATATGGGCAGTGGTGATGGGCTGCAGGGGGCTGTAGGGCACGGTCTTCCATCGCGAGCACGATTGATAGTAAATAGGGCATATGGTCCATCACGCTGGCCTAGTGTAGATTGGCAAAATTTTCATTCCTTCTCCAAAATAATATTGTTTGCAAATGGAAGCAAGTAACTCAGTGGTGAATACTTATTATAAGCTATTAAAATTTCAGAAGAATCACCGTTGCATTTGTCATTTGAAAATATCAAATCCTTTGTAATCTTTCATAGCACAAAATGCTAGAGCAACCTATTTGCTTTACCACTATATTATGTTCTATCTTGGTTAAGCCAGCTAGTAATATAAATTCATGGAGCCTTAGAATACCCCTTATTTATTTACTACTACTGAGTGGAATTTCCTATTGTAAATGCTGCAGAAGCTTTACCACAAATTTCCGCAAACTTCGGAAATTATGTGCATACAAACTTAAAACCGATAGTAAACCTATTGGGGTATGAATTTTGAAAAATATTTTATGTAATTTATATCCTGGACCAATCGTAACAACGTATGAATTTTAGTGCTTAGGAGATTTTTGAGAGTAATATTACGGTGAAAGCGGTTTCTTATATTTTTACTTCGTCTTGTATTGATTATTTTACAGGTTTCGAGGTCACAGGACCAGCATGGAAATTAGTTTGATGTTAATAGTGCGGTTACAAATAATAATACCTATATTTAGATGTAAATGTGTTTGTTTTTCAATCATTTACTTTCTTCACTCTACTTTCAATAATTTAACCTGCACATTTTTTTATCAACAACTAATCACTACATAGTATAAAACAAAGTCGCTTTTTCTGTTCCTATGTCCCTTTGTATGCTTAAATCTTTAACACTACGCAACGGATTTCAATGCGGTTTCCTTATATAGATAGAGTGATTCAAGAGAAAGTTTTATATGCATAATATGTACATATTATTGAACAGAAATCTATTTGTACCCGGGCGAAGCTGGGCCAGGCCGCTAGTTAATAGATAAAATTATGAACTATTGACTATTTTTTCTCCTGATTTAGATAGTACAAAATTAAATATGTTAGTATACTTACTTAACTCATAATTCAATTTATGAAGTGGCAACTAGTGTCTGAATAAGATAACTTATAATAGCTATTCACAAGCGAAGCAGGAGAGGGAATCTGATTAATTTTGATAGAAAATGATTAAGTTTACTTCACTAAGTAAAGGTAAATTATTAATAAATATAATTTAGAATCTCGTTTACGAATTTGATATGTATGCATTGAATTATCTTTAAGGAAAACTTTTCATGTGAAAGTACATGAGTGCCCAAAATAGACATACGATTTAGTAAACGTTGCAGAAAGTCGCTGGATGTAAGCCGCTTCCAACAGTTTTTTATTTTATTTTTATGTATATTTACATGAAATAAGTTACAATCTCGAAGCCGCTTCATCCATAACAAATTAGGTTTTTTTTTCTTAATTACAACACAACTTGTATTTCATGAAGAATACTAGAATACTAAACAAACCTTAACAAAAAAAATATATATATAAAACTAAAAATGGTCCAACTAGCAAATATTATTTGATTTAATTGACAGATTCTTTAGAGCAGGTCATTCTTTAGTGGATGGGATTCAATAAGAAAAATTAGAAATACGTTTATGATTATAGCTTAAAGTTCATTACTGACACGTCAAAGTGCCTTCAATGCATATTGATTTAATTGTACAGCATTGTCAACTAGATCTAGTATCAAGTGCCGAGAGATTATCTGTCGCCGTTTGATAAATTATACTGGCTAGTCCAAACAGATAAACAATGACTTATTGCAGATTGTGACAAGTAGAATATATATGTAAATGTATGATATTTGGCCCTTTGTTTTCAATTAAATATAGCCTTCGGGTCTAGAACAATAATAGATACTAACTCGTCGACATAAGTGAAAATGAAAATAATTTATTGAATACATTAAATTATTCTACATCATTTAGATTTAGTCTTTTTAGGATTTCTTTTACTTATCTACCACCCAGTTTGGAAAGCGGTTTTTCACTCAATAAGAACGGGCTAGAAATTCCAGTGTTGCTTTTTTCATATCCATTTTACAATTAGTGAATATTACAAAAATTACAAGTGGTTTAAATCAGAGTAGTTCATTAATAATTTCTTATAAAATGCATACTTTAGATATATCGGTATTGTATTTATGGTAATTTTGTTCCTTAATTTCTATTTTCATATTAGGCATTGAAGTGCTACAGCAAAGTTGAAAAATTCGGTCTCCCAGTACAAAATTATGAGATAACAAACATAAAAAACCATATACCTAATTAAATGGAGAACTTCTACTGATTTTGAAGGCTTTTTTATTGCAATGAATGGCGAGTCAAGCAGTTCGCCTATTGGTAAGCGACTTAATAGATTAGAACACAACAATAAGCGAAGGAAAATGGAGTTCCGTGAACCATTTTAAAATAACCACATCCAAATTCTCACCTCGTCAATGTATTTAATAAGTACTATAATGAAACTCTAATATTAATATATACAAATAAGGCAATGGATACAAATAACATGAAAACAAGAACTCTATTAAAATCGACTGATATTGGATATAGATAAAAGCAATATGAAAAGTTATACTACTTGTTATATCCGCTTGAAATATAAAACGTGTCCAAAGTTACCTTTATATTTCAGAAACTTTTGATGTGTATTCTATATTTCTCTTAATACAGGTATATTTCTGTAATAAATTCAAACTAGTTGTATAAGTTGCGATCGCTCGGTACTCAGTAGCCAATCATCGATTCGCTTTGATGTTACACTGGTAATAAGTTGGAGTTGCACGGTGTAGTTTGCCGTACCGTTCTATTCTAAGTGGGAATAGCTTCATCTCGGCCCAAATTAAACAAAGATTGGATAAGTAATCTTCAGTGTTAAATAGTCGTCATTGTTTGCGTCTTAATCCGTCGTCTTTAACGTCTTCCATGCAGTTCTCTTATTTGGTATTTCCGTACTTGTACATGTTAATCATCCACTAACTCTTTTTATCGTAAGTACTTTTATTTGGCATGTCTTTCACACTATACGTTTCATATGAGTCATCCGTTTCACGTTTCATTCCACTCAACTTTCATTATTTCCCAATCCTAGATTTTTACGATAGTAAATTGTATTTTGCACTCAACAACCGTTTTTTACCGTGGAGGTAGGATAATAATGGTAAGTGCTATGCAAATGGAAAAGTATTTTTTTTTCTCTGTTCCGGCAATCGAGTTAACAGTTAATGGACGGAAGTGATAACTGCCGCACATGAACGTCCATACTGTTTGGAAACTACTCCATGAATGAACAAAGAGTTGTAACTTCACGTTTTTTTTCTTTGAGATTTCATAAAACTTCCGCCATAATTATTTACAGCTTCAACGACCCGAAGTTTATCTCTCTTTCTCTCTCTTTTCAGCCACAAGAAATCATTGCTGAACATAATCCTCTCCCAATAATCTCCACATTCTTAGATGTTGCTTGCATTTAGCTATTTCCTGCAACATATACCATAATCTTTATATTTGTTTTGGCTTAAAAATATTATATATGTACCAAATCTCTTCAGACCTTAATGGTTTCTTAGATTTACGCGAATATCACACATTTAATTATGGATTTGGTTTAATTTTTACATTAATCCAAACTACTCTTCTGACTTTAATCACCAAAACCGTTCAAAATAATCCAGCCAAACCCGTACTATTCCGCTATAGTACATTACAAAGAAGTCAGTCTGGTCGGCGCGAGAGGTCGCTTGTGTTCCGGCTCGGCGTCCGCCGGAACACACCCTCGTTACCGCCGCACGCGAGCCACATCTACGGATACATATGTGCGCCGAATCAGCATTAAAATATAGGTATATGTGGTATATATTAAAGTATTATGAATTATGTTAAAAAAATTGTAAAGCAACAAATTGTTAATGAACTGCTCTCATTTAAACCGACTTGTAAATTTTGTAATAATCACTACATCGTAAATTGATTTTGAAGGAAGCAGATTAGAATTTCAACATTTTACATCGTACATAATAGGGAATATGCATGTCATTTTTTTATATTTTTAATCAATTCTGTATGTTATTACATTATCGGAAAAAAATATAAGTCTTTGAAAATATCAATCAAAAAAGTACAAAAAAAATATCAAAACTGGTATGAGTTTCGAAGCATTCAAACGCCATGTTGGCGCGAACTCGATGTGACGTCAAAGGTCACGATATGAACAACGTAGTATTTCGATTAAGTTTCTTTGATGAATTGCTACAGAACTGTATTTCGTGACAAAATAATCCATTTTATTTAATAGTATAAAGAAAGCACAAAATTATTCATAAACAAACGTAAAACAACAAGCTAAAACTTCATAAGAACGCAACCATTGTCATCACTTTCCTTTTCAAGCAATAGATCGCGTTTCGGAAAAAATGCGCGGCAAATTTGAAATGTCATTTTTTAAGTATTTATTTTACCGATTTAGAGTTGATAAATTTAAAAAAATATCTTTAAGGTATATTTCTATATTAATAAAGATTACAAAAAAATATTTTGACTTATTTTGAAGTCTGGTGCATGTTCCCTATTATGCCGTCATCACACAATCAAATCAAATAACTAAAAAAAATATGTTATTTATTTCAAGTACTCAGACAGTCTAATAAGTTATAAAATGTTAATAACAAGATAAGAATCCATTGATGTTTACAGGGATCGAGAGAGGCGGGGCAGTCGTCGGTGTTCGATAGCCGTGATATATGAGAATTTGGCAGCGGGCCACCGAGATATGGAAACTCGCTGGCTGACGGCCAATGCTACTGCCCTAGAGAGTAGCACGTCATGTGGAGAGCTACAGTATGACAAATTTTCTCAACAGTAAACGGGAATAAACCTCACCAGATTGTTTTTGGTTACTACTGCTCAATGATGGTTAGGATACTAGGAGATGTATAGCTGGAGCTTTAAAATGGGAGGGAAAGATTAAGACAAAAAGACGGAAGAGATGAATAGAATATTGAGGATTCTACAATGTCATGTTTTACTAATTCAAATGTAAGGTAAGTAACTTACTATGAAGAGACAATAATGTAGTTGTACCGAAATGGGTGCCTAAAAACCTGTGCTAGCATATCGTTTAAAATTATTGTCATCATGACTGACTTGGGCGTAAAGTGCATTACAAGTGACAAGTGGGGCTCTACAACTTCAAAAAATACAACATGCAAAATAGTTGAAACATTTCCTAAAATTTCCAGATCTTGTCTACTGCCAATATAAACTTAATATTGAAATACACTTACCATTACGCAAAACACACTCACTACCCCATGACATAAATATATTACAGAATCCATAAAAAACATATTAGATAAAGTTATCATACTGTGTCTTTCGTCTATCCGTATTATATCCTCAGCTAGCATTAGTTAGAGACGTCGTTACCCCACCGGGCACACCTACCGAGACATTTCCCGACCTTAACATATTAAATGCTGTTTTCTACCTATTTTGACGGCGGTTTGTCATCACTGTCAATGTTACAGATGCTGTTTGTACTTCAAGATGAATGGTGTGTCAAGATTTCTAGAGATTTTAGTTCTTGGAATGGTCAGTTAGTGTAAAGTTTTCGATGTGTTAAATCGCTTTGTGTTTGTATTTTGTAAGGTGGAAGTTTGATGATGATCACATTCAAAGGTGTTATTTTCGTTTTCAATAAGACTAGTATCGAGACAAAATATAAATAAATTAAGTATTGAATACAGTAGTATTTTTTGTTTATATAATAATTATATATTTATTTAAATGGCGAGATGTACATACCATTCGCTCGATAGTAAGGGATACGACCGCTCATGGATGGTAGAAATAGTTGGCATGCCACTGCGGTCGCCATCCTAAGACATAAGATGCTTAGTCATAATATGTCCAGTTATTACTTTGGCTACAATATCCTTCAAACCGGTACAACAACAGTGCGTTTTCAATACTGTTTGGTGGAAAAAATAGTCATTGCGCTGGTACCTACCCAGGCTTTCTCACATATGAAAGACCTACCAGTATATTTTAGTAATTTATTTGTATGAGAAACTAATTTGGTAAGACCCATTACCCAACAGAATATAAAATATCGTAGCTTTTATCAGAAATAACTTATTACATTTTTTCTTACCTAATTTGATTTGACCAAAATGGAAAATATATTTATAACCCAAAAATTTGCGGCGCAATGAAGCAAAAAACTGATAAAGCAATACTCACAAATCATAAACATCTGATTACGTCCTAATCAAATTGTTCCAATACAAGTTGATTATTTCGGAGCTAAGTTTACGAAAATAACACGTTTATAAAATAAAGGGCACAAATAAATTGCGAACTTATCGTGATCGGAAATGAAATTGGATTTTTGTTGCGATAAAAAAGGGGTCAAGAGTGAGACGGTGCTTATTAATAAGAGAATCGATATTAGAATTTAGAAAAAAGCTAATAGAAATAAGTTATTAATCTATTAGATTATTAGTATTACCAGAACCACAGGACATACAATTCTGAACATAGGTTATTTATTAGTAAATCCACAGCAACCACTCCATTACTAGTACCACATTCTTTCTTTCAATTTCAAATTCTTTGTTTAAATCCCAAGGCACATCACTAACTTTTCGGGACATGTGTGTATTGATCGTCAATCACCACGCACTATAATGGTGAAGATAATCATCGTGAGGAAACCTCGCATACCATAGCGATTTGTAATAATTTCTATGGCATATAAATTCCACCCATCCGCACTAAGCCAGCATGGTAGACTATATGGCCTTACCAGTCTCAATCGTACTCTCGGTTGTAGAGGAAGCCCGTGCCTTGCAGTGGGACGTATATGGGCTGATACAGTACATCACTATAATTATTTACTATTTGCTGATATTATTATGCTTATAAAATTCTTGCCTTACCAAAGTCCCATACTTCATTCCTCACAATCCAACCACTAATTGAATTCCGCACCAACGCAACAAACGTTCATAAATAGGTTCAGATTGCCATAATTTCGATTGGCGATTACGCTGAAGCTCGATACGTTGCCATCAATCTGACGTTTGACAAAGCTATTTCCTGATGCGGCACGGTTCAGATGATACACCGCGCGTAATAACCGAAGCCCGTTAATGACGATTTCAATACAAATCGCTTCTCATTTGTTGTATTGTTGCTAGGCTACTGTCGTGGGGGAAATATGGATAGGGAAAGAGAAAACATGATAATGACTAACGTATGTGGGTATGATGTCGTATGTGATATAGGGGAGGTAATGTTAGTCTAATTAAAATCACTTGATAAAGAAAATTAAAATTATTGAAACCTTTTAGTTTTGGCAGAGAAACATAGTTTTTCTATTGAAACAAAATAAAAAAAAAATTACAGCTTGAGTTACAGTAGATTTTTTTAAATATTTAGACTTCATTTTATTTAAAATACTAACAATACAAGGTTCTTTATTGTCTACTAATAAACGAAAATTTAAATTATAGGAATCCTATTGGACCAATCTCTACCAGATGACTTGTGCGTAGATTGTATCAGTATTTAAAACCATAAAATTAATAATATTTTCTTAATAATATTGAAATATAACTATTATTTACGGATCTGCCTCGTAACCACGAAAACTGTTAAGTAATCGAACTATTGAAAAGTTAAACAATGTAAAAATTTATCTTAATCCTCGATACAATCCGTAATAATACTACAATTTTAACATAAAATTAATAACAAATTATCTTAATAAAGGTAGACCGGATATGTACTTTTAACGGGATACACAACACGTAAATCCTTCTGACAGGAAAGATTCAACCGTAAATCTGAGCCAAGCCGTCGCTCCCACGAGTCACGTTCTGCCATTAAAATGATCCCGCAGAGTTTTTGTCAAGCACCGAACCCCGAAACATCGAATTAACTGTTCCGTCGGCGCATGAGGCACGACACCCCTGGGACAACCCTACTTCAGGCCCGTATATATCAATTTTGATACGTAAAAATTTTGCGCGATACGTGTTAATTTAATAGGGTTGTGCTGAAAGGTTTTTGTTAATTGGGTCTTGTAATGGATAGTTATGGGTTTGTTATTTGAGATCATTATATATCAAGTATCATGGTTTACTTGAAACTCAAAAGTTGTTATTTGAGTTTCTATGGTTTCGTATAAATAAAATAAAATTAAAGTTATAAACTAGAATTAGTTTGAGCACTTGATACTTAATGGGTTTAATACGTAAGCTACGAAATAGTTGCTTTTTATTTAAATGTGTGGTCAATTTTACGCAGTACAAAAGTCATTCTAGTATTAGTGTTTATTTTTGTCGAGTATTTATAAATCGAATGTCGTGTTCGACTGTTATTACAACGTGTATTAGACTAATTGTTAAAATTTACTTGAGAACATTTTATTTATTATTTATTTTTATTTTATCCTTGAATGCACACAAAAAAAAAAACAAAAGGCATACAATATTTTACGATTTCTTACAGACAACCTTTGGATGGATATAATATAATGTATACTGTGCAGTTTATGTACCAAAGAAGCTAAAATAAAAATAAAATTCTAACCAGTCGTAGTACGCTACGATTCCGTAGCACTATTCGTAGCACATGCTACGAAGCTACGTAAAGGCAACCAAAGTACTTTTAGATATTACTTGCAGTTTAGGAAATCACATTTAAAACTAAATTTATTTGGAAAGGCATTATGGCTAAAAGCCATCAATCTGCGTTAACGCAGATGGATTTGGAGAGTGGCGACTCCACTGAGGATTGGCGAAATTGATATTTTATTTTAGAACGAGTCCGCTTGCCAACTAAATCCAACCGGAATTATATTAGAACATTCATCGAAACTCGAAACTAACTCTCGTAGATTATGTTTGAGCTGTACCTGCTCACTAATCCGGGGCAATTGACCGTTTAATTAAAATTTACCGTATGAATTCCAACCACATATTACTTCGTTAGAGAATTTAAATTGATGAAAATGTAATTATTAGATTTATTTTGTTCTCAATTTGAAATATAATATTTAAACCCATCATTGTGTATATGAAGATATGGCATTCTACCAGCGTATTGTAAGAGGCTCATCATTGAATTATATAATTTATTAAATGTACTATATCTCTATCCAAAATGTTGTTCCCATTTGTGAGATATAAATAATTTAATAATGAATTCTGTATTCTCTATGTATCAAAAGATTGTTAGGATCTCCTTTGGCTAAAAATATGATTTACTGCTTCGCCTAAAAGAGTAAGTCAATACATTATTAAATAAAATCAGTACAACCTCTCAACAGAAACTTAAGTAGGATGTACGTGAGAACATAAACTATCTCTTTACAGTACAAGACGGCCCACGCTTCAAACCTGACATCCCACCTCGCCGCTTTAACCTTTCCGAGCTTTCCGAGCAATCATTTTCAATCCCTACACGAATAAGGGGTTTCGCACATGAGTCGTAGTAGAACGTATTGTACGGTTCACTATCCTATTTTTTTCGGTATCCTATTTTTCTTCGATACTGAATACCTTTATTGCACGCCACATGTTATAAAGATGTTATAATTTTATAAAAAGGTACAATGTGGACTCTGTTGGGCACGGCAACAATTTAGGAGAGACGAGGAAGCCATAATGTTCATTTTATTTATAAATATATTTGGAATATTGTATTCTTAAAATAATTTGTGAATATTTAAATTTTTGAAATTAAATTACGTTTTATTATTGTGAATTTAGTCTTATTTGGCCATGCAGAGAGATCATGTTTTGGGACTATATATAAGCATTTTTTTCTAGCTGATATATTTTCTTGGAAAATATTTTTATGCGTAATCAAAAGTTTTTAAAACAAAACAATAGTATTGCACATATTGCACTATGGTTTCTTTACCGCGATTTAATTGTGTGATGTAGGATGACTTAAGAAGGTTAAATTCGCTTTATAATACAAATGTTATAAATATGTTGTACAACGGTAACATTACAAATGGGAGGTCTCAAGTTCGAATCCCGGGTCGGGCAAGGCGAAATGGGATTTCCTGTTGATTACAAATATTTGTCTCGCAGCGAGGGTAAAACTTGTGACCTCTAGATTTACAACTAACTTTCAACCAATAGTGCCAAGAAAGCAATCCTCTAAAAAATAAAGTTATAAATATATATCGACAAATGCGCGAAAGCCCTGACGCTGCGTGGCATATCACCCGCAATCCGAAACGTCATTCATAGGGTCGGCTGGTGATTCAGTTACAAATTGTCTCGAGCGTGTCCATGCACAAGACAATAGGGGTCCAAAGGGGTAGGCGAGGTAGAGGGGAGGGGTAGGGGGGGTGTAAGGACCTCACGTGCGCGTGTTGATAGAATTGGCTGCGGCACGTGACCGCACTGTGTGATTACACCCTGACATACGTGAGATGTGAATACTGGAGCCCGATGGAGCGGGACCGCTCTTGAGATGTACGAATTACTGCCAGTACGAATATTTCATTAGTTGTGTCGTGTGGTCGGACTGGTGTTAAGATGAATTGAAATGGTGAATGTTATGAATAGATACTAGATACTTTTCAAATATCGACATAGGAAGTCCACTCCCGAGCATAGACCTTCCCCAAGGATCTCCAGATCAATCTTTTAAAAGTGGTCTGCACCCAGCGACTTTTTGCCATCTTAACCATTTATCCATCCACCTTGTAGGCAGGTGTCCACTTTACTTGCGTCTACGATAACCTAGACTATAAAAAATTAAAAAAATTGCTACCACCATTAACTCTTCCAATCTATGCATATTATAAAATACTAGGGTTTCATATATGAACATCAATGACATATCAAATCCACTTACTCAAATTAGGCACATCGGGCATATTAATATAAAACATCTGAATCGTGAAAAGTTTAGTATGTTTTCATATACACACGCCGGCACAATTAGAGGAACACGCACAAAAATTAGTTTTTTTTTAATTTTGTTTGCTGTTTGTTGAAATGGTCTTTGTTTTTATATTTCAGCACCTTTAAAAAATTAAATGATGCAAAAAGATTTTTGGATATTTAGAGTTTTATCGTTAATTATACGCTCTCAAGTGTTTTTAAGATTTTTTCACTTTCAAGTGGTTTCACAAAATTTTGTTTGATTTCATTTTATGTGATTTAAGATATTTTTATTGTTATTGTTTTTAGAGTACCTGTCTTGTAGGATATAAAATGAGTGGCTTACACTGAGGTTGCCAGAGCGGTAACAATGATTGAAAATGGTCAAGGGTAGGATTCAGTAAGTCGCGCATTGGGTGTGTCGGTATCTGTCGTCTTTCTCAACGTTAAACGTTAGAGGCACATAGGCTCTTATGAATCATGCCAGGATAAGGCAGAAAACGGTGGACCAGTACCCAGGATGGTCATTTTATACGGCTGAAACATTTTGAGAAATCGTCGTCAAACGGCTATTCAGACCCGAAACATGTCACAAGAAGTCCGTGATGTTAATATCAGTGAGCGTACAGTGAGAACACGTTTAAATGAAGTTGGACTGAAGTCTTACGTTCCGTCAAAAGCTCTAAAACTTGAGGTGGTACATAAAGTAGCCAGATAAGCTTTTGCTCATCAACACCGCGTCTGGACAAATGAGAGGAGCCGAGTTTTGTTTAGTGATGAAAGCAGTTTTGTTGTGAATTGCATAGAAGGAAGGGAGAGGATCTGGAGGTATCGAGGAGAACGCTAATCGAGGAAACTTTACTGAAAGAGGTGTGTTATGGCGGAGGGTCAATTTTGGTATGGGGTGGTATATGTTTGGAAGCACGCGCGGAGTTAATACTTATAGAAAATGGGTCTTTAGCTGCACAAAGATACGTCTCAGAGATCTTAGAGTCCCATGTATTGTCTTTTGCACCATCCATAAGCGAATATTTTTTATTTATGCATGATAATGCGCGGTCCCACACAGCGCAAATGGTTCGCGACTACTTAAATCAGGCCCAAATCGCGCAAATTAATTGCCCAGCAAGATCACCAGACATGAATCCGATAGAGAACGAATGGGACGTCATCGGAAGAAAGATAAATGGAAGAAACCAAGCCCCTAAGATCGTCCAAGCATTAAAATTCATGTTAGTGCAAGAGTGGGAGAATTTGTCGCAAAAAATGATTGATGACGTCATTAAAAGCATGAAGGATCATATCCAGACTCTTATCTGAGCCCGTGGTAGCAATACGCATTATTAATTTTCTTAAATTATTTCTGTAAGTTTTTAAAATGTACACGATTACATTTGACAATACAGAAATTTCATTTTACTGTATTTCCGTGTAATTGCATTTGCGTCATTAATTAAAGTATTTTTTACTCAATTTTAGTAATTTGTTATAAATTTTGCCTCATTTTAAATATTGAAAAATAAAAACATTCAGTTATTATAATATTTTCTAAGAAATTCAATATTTAACGCGTGTTCCTCTAATTCTGCCGGCGTGTGTATTATTTTGTAAACAAAGTCTATATTCTAAAATTTACATACACACGCTCCATTAGTCTGATTCATGAATATGAAAAATATTATAATATCACAAGGAACTTATCTGCAAGCATTAAGTGAGCGAAGCAATCTGCAATCGACCTATATCTTGGACAATCAGCGCGCCGTCATAATGTGAACCCCCACTATATCGTTAAATGAAATAGACACGGCGTCCCACCCTCTCCCCCTCCGTTTTATATGATTACACCACGAGTATTAATAAAACTAACTGAAATTCGCTCTCAAGAACGATATTAGGTCATTATCGATCGGTATCTTAAAATATTTGCTATTTAACAGTTACATATCGATATCGCAAGTAACATTCCTATCTATTACAGCATCGCATATTACATTATTTGACAACCAGATCTTGAATAGCTGTAATGGCGTATTGTACGCACAATTATTTTATTTAATTATAATATAGTGTTACATTAAATATTAAAAGATAAAACATTATTTTTAATACAACAAATAGTATAATGTCTCATTTACAGTGACACAGGCGGTTAGACAAGGCCTGTGAAAGGATAGGCCGCGGGTTATATATCCGTATCGAGAGAAATATTTGTGCGGTTCACAAATATTTCTTACAGGTCTGAATGTTTGTGAGACTGAAAAGTCTCTCGTAGTTCCTGATACCCACGAAACAAAACTCGGACCTAGTGTGTGGTGAGGGCTATGTATGCGACTGTTTGTTGTTATTTATTTAAATTAGTAAGATATCTTTGAATGTTAAAAAATCGCAAACATTCTCATCAGCAGCTATAACTGAGCAGATAACGAGAACTCAAGTTAATAAGATTCATTTATTTACAAGGCATCTTTGCCCCTTAGCATATACAAAGCTATAAATAATTAATAAATATAATTGTTTATTAAATCTGTCTTCAACCTAGGTAACAAAGAAAATATTTTTACTTAAACCAAAGTGGTTTGGCTAAGATGTGACAATAATAAGAAACAACTGGTGCTTAAACTTGGATATTCCTGTATAATAAACACCAAAACTATGATTGCCTTATATATACCATTCTAATTGTAATATCACTTACAATATAAAGATGTGTTGAAAATAATAACGTTTACTCTCGCTTTATTAATACTCTCATATGTTATCTCACTTGGAATATAAGGCACTGAAAATATATATCGCTTCGAACGGGCGAGCGGTCGCGTCTGCTCGCGTAAAAATAAAGTGGTTAACTCAATCGAGCCTATTGGGTTTGGGATGTGGACGGGTTATTATTGCTTTAATATTCGATTATCTGAAGGTTTTTCTGGTGATCCGTTCGTAGATGTGAATGTTTAGGATATAGATTGATTATATTAAGTATTGATCAAGTTTTATAGGAGAAAATGAGTCTACGTTGATTGTGGCCATAGTTTAGTGTCTGTTTGGATAGTAAAGTTTATTTGTATGAATATGCATGTATTCGGATTATTATTAGAGTAATATTGAACCCATAACCTTGACTTCAAAGTATACAAAAAAAATGCATTTTATAATATTATGCAGTAAAAATTATAAGTATTAAAAACGTTTTGGTATTACACATATCTAAATAATAATAAAAGCGTTCAAGCATTTAAAGATCAATGAAATTTTAAATATATCCAGCGTTTACATGCTATTACTATTGTTAAATAGATAAAACTCGTTTAAACGACTGTTTTCTAACAGAACCACCAAATTACACACCGCGGTTTGTGGCAGCGTTGCCTGTAGTTAAAACAATAAAGTGTAATGACAGACGATAAAGTTTATACGAGTGTAAAACTATGCACAGCAGACCACGGACGCTGTAAAACACTTAATGACTGCAAAAGACAAATTAATTCTTAAAGGACTCATCAAGTTCTGGCAACTTAATGGTTTAAAAGGTCTTGTGAGGGAACATAATATTTTGAACGAAGGATCATTTTGTTTGATTTTTATATGGTAGTTAATTCAAAATTAATCAATTACACAATCGCAGTTTTTTTTTTGTTACCGATGTGAAGGAATAAATTTACTGCATCAATTTATTTGCAATTAGTCACTTCAATTTATCTCTGACAGATTTCTTTCAGTTCTGGATAAATCGCGTGTTTAAAAAAATAATCAATTAATCTCAATTACCCAACTTACGAGTAAAGCAAATTCCTGAACAGGTTTTCAATAGAATAACGAGATAAATATAAAAACCTTTTCCCCACAAAAATATTCCTAGTTATAAAAATAAGTAAATACGGAAGGCAAAATAAAATATATGCTTGGCAGTAAATTGGTTCCTAATCCCAACTTGTGGAATATTCGTCATGTCTTACCGATGTTAAAACATAAAAAACCCACGCACTTGGCAACCGCGCCAAAGCAACGCTATTAATCAAAGATTTCTGCATTTACACAGAAAATATTGCTCACTCGTGGTTCTGTGTCACATAAACTAAATGCTATATTAATTGGACCCGCGTGTAAACCTATGAATCATAAATATTAACTTTGAAGAAAATGTAAACGGCGTACTTGGTGAGTAAATAAAATGTTTTCTTACTCAGGTCGTATATTTGCTTGGTTGTATCTCCTATGATTGGAGCAACGGTATTCGTTTTCTAACCACGTCCGTTTAATTGAACTGTAATATAAAAGGCAAAGACAAAAAAGGAGTCTGTTTTGAATGAAGGCGCCAAGATCGAATTTAGTACTAATATGGCAGCCCGATATACTACGACGGAAAATCAATGATATATTATACAAATACGACGTAGATATCGCACTAGCACTTCAAAAGTGAGGCGTTCAAATTCGGGCAATTGGTGTAATTTCATCTAGTCGCATAGCAACGGCGACAGAGGGAAGACCTCAGTGCTGTCAACATAATTTATTTCGAAAATAATTTCTAAAGTGTCGAATTGTGTGTTTTAAGAGTGTTAAAACAATGGTGCAAAAATATGAAACTAAATGGGACCTACACACCATACGTAAGTATATAAAAACCACACAAAATTTAATTTTTATTTTAAATTAGCAAACACCGCCTTCAATTGTGTAAGAAGGATCGCCTAATACAAAGATTGTTAAGTGCGATAGAGACAAAAAGCGTACGTCATAGATTAACAAGTCAGAAGCGAAACCGATCATACAAAAAATTTACGATGACAGTTTGAATGGATTTGGATAATTGTATATTTGTTTCTAATTCAATCATATTTAAAACGATTAAATAAATAAATAACACCCAACAGTCACATACATAGTCCTGACCCCACACTAAGATCGAGTCTTGTGTCGTGCGTATCAGAAACTACGAGAGACTTTTCGGTCTCACAAACACCCAGACCCGGAAGAAATATTTGTGGGTCGCACAAACATTTCTCCCGGTGCGGGGATCGAACCCGCGACCTCTCGTTTCACTGGCGGCGTCTAACCAACTGCGCTACGGAGGCTGTTATTTGTTATGAAATATTTTCATAATAAATAACTTAATCCAACCACGAACATTACAAAATACATTAGCTTCCCCATATATTTTGAATGACTATATTATTTACATATATCATTGAATGTTTCCAGATTTCCACGTGATGAGCTTTTGAGACGTAAATGGATATGCACTAAGCACAGCTCGGACAAAAAGAGGGGATCGTAACTGGATACTTTAAAACTCATTAATATTGGTTTAGCACATTTAATTATGAATAAAAATATACAACTACGAAAAAATATATATCCACTTAAAAAACCTGTACCATCGGTTGTTTACTAGTGGCAGGTCGCTCATACGTTACCGCCATGAGTAGGTACCACCGCAATGTCTATTTCCCCCGCCACACGGCAGTTTAAATGCCATTTTATGTTCCGGTTCAAAGGACATTCTCGCCCGAGTAATCGCTGTACTTATACTTAAGATCTTATAACTCGGGATGGCGAGCACAGTGAAAGCCAAGCATTGCTTTGTAATTTAAGGTGTCTTGGTTTCGCTTATGTCCACGAGCGGTCATATCACTTGTCATCAATACAACAAATAATAATATTATTAAGAAATCGATTTTTCAGTGCCTGCTTACCATAAACTAATATAAAAACGGTAATCAATTTATGTTTTATTTTTTCAAGTTTGTAAGCAAATAAAAATATATTTGTTACAGGATGGCGTACCACATGTAGACTCATGTAGCAACCTCAAAGTTAATATTATATTATATACTTATAAAACCAAATAGGTAGTTTTATTTATCGTCACCCTTCTGTCTTTACCGCTTCGATTCTATGTTTGGATAGCGCAATGCTATCTCTTTTCGTCTCGTACTTTCTGTATAATCTGTTTCATTCACTAAAATTGTCATAAAGTATTAACAAATGAGTATGTATATGCATAGCAGTACAGTTTTTGAACGTCACGCAATATGGATATGCGTCATCTTTATTAAAACATCATTGCGGAAAATGTTTAAATCTGTATCTGTATCAGCCCATATACGTCCCACTGCAGGGCACGGGCCTACTCTACAATCGAGAATACGATTGAGAGTGGTTAGGCCATAGTCCACCACGCTGGCCTAGTGCGGGTTGGCGGACTTACATACCATAGAAATTCTTATGAATCGCTATGGTATGCAGGTTTCCTCACGATGTTTTCCTTCACCGTTTTAGTGCGTGGTGATTGATTATCAATACAATACAGTTTAAATACTTGTTATTTTTATTAATGGTTGTTAATAATCTCTTTGTTTATTTTTAATCACAAAACAAACAAAAACCGTATAAAATGTATAGAAATACCTACATATAAAATTATTCAACGAACATAGTTACATACATTTTTAATAGAGTTGCCATAATTGTTTTACTTTAATGCCAATTGTCACCGCATCGTACTATTTTTTGGCAAGTTATACTTTATGATTAATATTCCAGCTTGCTCTAATATTGGAAAACAGTGTAAAGGAGGTCCTACTTGGGCAGTAAATACAATTGAGGTTTTATTACGGCGATACCCATTTTGTATATTTGCTTGGTTATATCTCTTCCCAATTGCAGCAACGAAATTTATTTTCTAACCAAATCCATTTAATTGAGCTGTTATGTTCTATGTTTCATATCCAAGCATGCTCTAATGTTGGAAATAATTTTATTTATGATTTCATGGATAGCCGATTTTCCAAAACTATTGTTTTGTGAATATCATGGTATTTTTTAAATCATTTTTCAGATTGCATACAGAATAAAAGATTGTATTGAATAAAGCTCCTTTTAGAATTTAATGTTATTTATAATATATTATAACATTATACATACTACATTTTCTTCAAAGTTATTAATACAATATTCGGACTTTGGGAGTGTGTTTATCTTTTCTGCTTAAATACTGCCATTGATTGAATAATACATAAACAGAGTTTGTAGAGTTGAATGGTCTATTCCTTTTGTGCTGTGACTAGACAATCATAGTGAAGTTTGATTAGAATTCGAATTAAACTGTACTGTAAATGAATGAATATCGAGATAATGGCTTGGACGAAGTTAATTCAAGATTATATTTAGGATTTTATTTGATTAAACTAAAAGTTTTGAAGGTTCGTGAGGTCATCATCATAATCTAAGTCATCTTAATCGAGGAGTAAGTATAATCTATACTAATATTATAAAGCGGATATATTTGATGTTTGCATTCAGTAGCATCTGAAATTACTAGGCCGATTTAAAAAATATATATTTCACCATTACAATCCTACATTATCCCTGGTGAACATAAGCGATAGCTTCAACCTGTGCAAACAGAGACGCGAGCTCCTCAAAGGTTAAATGTGTATTGCCTAAAATGCGTTTAATGTGATATTTTGCTGACTTTACTCCTGCCTCAGCTAACCCATTAAAGTGAGGAGCGTACACAGGAGAAAATTTAAACTCTATGCCTTGAAGAGCAGCATAATCACAAATAGAGTCCTTGTGAGTTTGTAACAACATGCCTATTTCTTTTGCAGAGGCAACAAAATTTCGACCATTATCGCAATATATTACCTTTGGTATACCCCTTCGAGATATAAACCTTTTTAAAGTTAGTATGAACGCATCCTTGGACAATTCACTGACAGCTTCAAGATGGATGCATTTATATCTAAAACATATAAATATGCATAAATAGCATTTGGATAGTTTAGCTCCCCTGCCTTTACGATCGGTAATCAGAAATGGCCCTGCGAAGTCTGTGGCAACAGTGATAAACGGAAAGTTAGCTTCCACTCTGTCATTAGGTAAGTTGCCCATCAGGTTTGATAAGGTTTTTCCCTCAAACCTGCGACATGTGAAGCAGTTATGGATTATATTTCTAGCTAGTTGACGACCCCTAATAGGCCAATAGCGGTCCCTAAGAGAAGCGAGTAATTGTTGGGGTCCAGCATGCAGTAGACGTTTATGTTCTGCTTCAAATAATAATTTAGTTAGTGGGTGATCTGGCTTTAATACAATGGGGTGCCTTTTATCATATGAGTATTTCGAATTGGGTATGCGTCCTCCTACTCTGAGCAATCCCTTTGGATCCAGGAATGGATTAAGAGCTACTAAAGAGTTTTTTGGGGGCAATGATTTTTTATTCTGGAGGAGAACTAATTCGGTGGGGAAAGATTCCTGTTGGGCGATTTTTATGAGTATTTCAAGTGATAGAGCTAGTTCGTTTTCTTGTAATATTCCCGTTAATTTATTGTTGGGATTGCGACAGTTGTATATAAATCTCATTACTGTAGCATAAAGCCTTTGAAGTTTATACAGCTTAGAAAAATCTTTAAAGTTAACCAGTGCTGAAGGCACAACCTCCGCCACGAAAACCGAAGATGTTTTTAACTCTGGTAACTCTGCTAGTTCAAACTTTGATGTTGTAGGCCATAAACTTTCTAGTTGCGAGAGAAATGGGGGTCCATGCCACCACAGAGGTGGTTGATTACAGGACATATCTTGAGGTTCTATACCTCGTGAGGCTAGATCTGCCGGGATTAGATCAGTGGGCACATAGCGCCAACTTGTAGATTCAGTAAGATCAGTTATTACTGCGACCCGGTTTGCAACAAATGTTTTAGTTTTATTGGGCGTGAAAATCCAACCTAAGACTACACGAGAATCAGTCCAATAAAAACAACGATCAATAGGACGCTGTAAAGCTTTCAACACAGCTGTGCTCAACTGTGCGCCTAGTGTGGCAGCGCATAGCTCCAGCCTTGGGATAGTAGTGGCTTTTAGGGGTGCTACACGGGCCTTAGCACATAACAAATGCACTTCAATGGAACCATTTGCATCAATAGATCTAAGGTATATACATGTCCCATATGCTTGCTGAGATGCATCACAGAAGCAATGCATTTCAGTTGAGACATGCATGTCAATAAGGACATGTCTAGGAATTTTAAGCTGAGAAAAATTTGAAGCATTTTTACAAAATGATTGCCAAAGTATATGGATGTCATCAGGTACTGGCTCGTCCCAACCTAATTTTAGTTCCCATAGCCTTTGTAAAAGAATTTTAAACTTAATAGTGTATAGAGACAACAGTCCTAAAGGATCAAATATTTTGCTAATAGAAGATAGAATTGACCTTTTAGTAGTGGATAAATCAATAGGAGAATGAAACGGAAATTGCAACTGATCTGAAGCTGGACACCAATCGATACCTAGAGTACTAGAGGCATTACTGATGATGAGATTGCCCATTTCACAATTTTCTATATTTGGAAAGAGGTCAGGCAAATTAGTCCTATATTTTCGCAGGTGAAAACAGCCTTTGGCTAGCTCATTAGACAGGGAGCCTTGGAGGTAACGCAATTCTTCTGCGGAATCACTACCTGTCAAAATATCGTCACAATAAGTATCGTTTTGAATAATGGACTTTACCTTAGGATCTGTGCATTCTTCACCTATTTGCCAAATGCATCTAGTTGTAAGAAAACTTGCAGAAGAAAACCCATATGTCACCGTATTTAAACGTAAAGTGCGAAGAGAGTCATTTTCATTGTCGCGCCATAAGATTAATTGCAGATCTCGGTCTGCCTCCCTCATTGACACTTGACGGAACATTTTTTCTATGTCTCCTGATAGAATATATTTATAAAGACGGAATCTCAATAGGATATTAAACAAAGAATCTTGTATAGTGGGGCCAACCATTTGGAGGTCATTAATTGATATACCTGAAGTGGACCGAACTGACGCATCAAAAACAACGCGCAACTTAGTGGATTCGCTCTTCTCTTTGATTACAGGATGATGGGGTAAGAAAAAACCATTTGTAGGCCTTTGTATAGGTGCTTCAGATAGGTGACCTAGAGCCTCATACTCATTTATGAATTCTTTGTAGGCAGCCTTTAAATCTGGCTGTTTTCTAAAACGCGCTTCTAAGTTCAAAAACCTTTTTCTAGCTGTGTGATATGAGTCACCTAAACACTCTCTATCGTTACGAAGTGGCAACCCTACACAAAAACGACCATCGCTTAAACGAGTAGTATTGTAAAGGAAATGTTTTTCACAAAGCCTTTCCTCCATTGTGTAAGGTTTAGCTTCTGGGAAATTTTCTAGGTGCCAAAATTTGGCTACTTGCTGCTCTAAGTTAGAGTAATTGTCATTTTTCTTTAGGTGAGCATGAAAGGTGCGATAAGCCTTGTTAGGTACATTTGATTGTTTACAAATAAACATAGAACCTGCCACTAACCATCCCAATTTAGAGCTGCGTAAAATAGGCCCCTTGTCACTTAGGGAATGCTGTTGGGAACCTACAATGTCCCAAAATAGATCAGCACCAATCAACATGTCAATAGGAGATGATTTGTCAAAACTAGGATCAGCTAAATTAAAATTGGATAAGTCCAGATTGTTCAAATCAAAGTTGGATTTAGGTATATTGTCTGATATTTTAGGCAATGTTTGACAAAACATTGTAACATTAAATAGGCTATCATTAGACTGCAAATGCAGCATGCATCGTTTTGTATTTAGTTTAAGTTGAGTGTTGCCAATAGCAAATATATCAATATTAGATGGTTGTATAGGTAGGTTAAGCCGCTGCATGAGTGACTATAGGGGATTGTGATTTTAATTCAAGGGTCTCTGAGGGATGCAATAGAGTATTGTGACGCCTTTTGCAAGAACGGCAATTTCCTGGGAGGCTACATTTTTCAACATTGTGCCCGGGCCTTAAACAATTAATGCACAAATTAAATGATGTTACAGTGAGCTGCCTTTCTTCAGGAGTCTTTGCCTTAAACATGGCACAATTAAAAAGGCGATGATTCTCCTTACAGACAACACATTCATAGTTATGTTTATCTACTGAGTTTTTGTGAGACGTGGACATGAAGGCCTTATGTTGCATTTTGTTTGAGATACAAGGTACTGCTTGTTTGCTGTTATTAATTCTATTCTGTTTACTATGATTGACGGTTTCTAAAACATCTGCACGATTCTTTAAGAATGCAAAGAATTCATCAAGAGTAGGGATTTCAGATAAAGAATTTTTATGTTCTTCCCATTTATAAATTGTAGTGTTATCTAACTTTGCTGTCACCATAAATATGATTAAAACATCCCACTTATCAGTAGGTAGTCCTAGTGTACCAAGTGCTCTTAAATTTTTAGTAACATGATCTATAATAAATCGTAGTGACTTATCAGTTTCTCTTGTAGTTTCAAATTCAAATAAAGATTTTAAATGATTATTAATAAGTTGCCGTTTGTTATCATAACGCTCACACAAGAGGTTCCAGGCTTGGATATAGTTTTTATCTGTGACCTCAAGGTTGCTAATTACTCGAGCAGCTTCACCTTCCAAGTATGAATTAAGATAGTGAAACTTATAAATATTTTTAAGTTTATTGTTATTGTGAATCAACGATTGAAAGGTTTCTTTAAATTCAAGCCATTTATAGTATGTGCCATTAAAGTTTGATATTTTAATCACAGGTAGTTTGAATCCTACAAATCCCTGACCATCTCCACAACAAGATGCATTCTCTGCGTTAGAAAACTCAGACTCGTTAAGATTGCATCCCGGGTTGCGAGCTAATATTGACCTCGCAAGTGAAATATAATGGTCAAAGTCTTGTTCCATGGCCTCACATAATATTAATTCGGAATCTATAGGTAAATTGCGCAAGGACTCGAATTGTGACTGCAACTCATCAAAAACTTTAAATAATTCTTCAAATCTAGAGAGTTTCAACTGAATTTTGCATTTGTCTACATCTGTCAGACTGTCTTGGCCCTGAACTTCCTCTATATAATTTTTGAATCTTGTTATTCTACCTTTAATAGTGCTGCGTTTAGCTATAAGCTCTTTTAAGAGCTTGTCTTCATTTTTAGATTCCATTGTAACTAATTGAGTAGTTTAAATGAATTCAAGTTATATAAAATAGTTACTAACTGACAAATAATATAGTACGCTCCCCACTTATCTGAGTCACAGCAAGCAGCAGGCAAACCGGTGCACTCAGCTGCCTGATGGTTGACCGCTGAGTTGGCAGGCACCACCGCTCACAACTGGTGAAGTCACGCGTTGCTACGTGGCCTCGTCGCACCGTACCGGTGCTCTGAAATTGAGTTGTTGCGAATAGTCAGCTACAATTTGTTAATAAGCAGTATGGAGCAGGCATGGGAGCATTCACGCATTATTGAAAATTATAGAGTAACTTTAATTGAATGTTTAGCCGCCTGTAATGGCGTATTTGGCGGAGTACAAGCTATGACATATGTAGGGGGAACCAAACCCATGCACTTATTGAATAGGCGCTTAGCAACAAAAGATCACCGCTTAAACCGTTTAAATAGGCATTTAGCAACAATGGTAAATAGATAAAGTAGATTTGTTGAAGTTAATGGCGTCGTTAGTATGCACACGCATGTCACAAATTTAGCGTAAATAGGTAGCTGTTTTGCACAGATTGATTGGGTAAGTAGGAAAAAATGGAACGAGCTCACAATGTGTGTTTGCTTCACTAGGCTTGTGGCTTGAACTTGGCTGGGTAGATCTGAAGAAGGTCTTGGCTGCACGATGCTGCGGGAACGCGTGGGCACGTGGCGATGACCATTAGTTTCTTCAGTTAGGCAGTAGTTTTGCTCGTCCTGTCACGGTCGCCATTTTTTGTTCGCGCACGAACAAAATAAGAAGAGATTTTAAACTTTTGAACATATATTCAATAAAAAATACAAATTGAATACTAAAATAGTGCGCATGTGGAGCGCTGGCGTTGGGTTGTCGTCGAATGTTCTCGGCTGCGGCGCAGGCGCTCACCGCGAAGGCCCACGATTCGCCACCGATGTTCTGGCGCGCGCCTATTGGTCGGACGCGCGATGACGTGATGCAGCGTCCATCTGATTCGGCGCAACACGCGGCGCTCGCGCACCGCCGATCATAGATGATGCAGTCGCAGAGCTGCATCGCGCGGCGCTTGTGCCGCCGATCATAGATGATGTAGTCGCAGACAAATATTATCAAAATATATGTAACTGTATCACCAAATAAACAGCTTAACTATGACTTAATTTTTTGTATTACTCCTGGATTCAGATAACATAATATACCATGTAAAACTACGTGAGAGTTTTGGTCTCATTACACCTATTTTTTACTGTAATAAATGGCGTAAAGAGCATGCCTTTCGCCTGATGGTAGGCGATACGATCTCTCATGAACAGTAGCAACACAAAACAACACCTTGAAGTACAAAGCAATGCTTGCCATGCCACTGCGCACGCTTTCCTAAGACATAAGATATAAGGTCTCAATATGTCCAGTAGTTACTCTGGCCACAATGTCCTTCAATCCGAAACACAAAATTGCATTTACACTGCTGTTTGGCGGGACAAATAGACATTGCGGTGGTACCAACCCAGGCGGCCTCTCCCATATATGATAGACATCCCACCAGTAAATAGCACCTAATCCCGAAACAAATAATAGTGATTGATATTATTGTCTCAATAATTTGGCAAACGCAACAAAATCCGGTAGAGCGCAATCTGCTGGTAACCAGTAAATTAATTTAATGGCAGTAATATTTTTACAGCCACTCCGGTACATGTAATGGCCCTTAACCCTTTCAGATTATATCAGAGGGGCTATAAATGGGCCATTCAGGCCCACCGCGCTCACATAATAATCATAACCCGCCACTGCTCTCCAATTTTATGCGCTCCTTTATGGACATTTTCATTTAATTATCACTTTGTATTAATTTGAAAAGTTTAAGTAATTTCATGAATTTATGTTCGTTCTCTTTCAACCGAGATGCTATCTCGTGTTCGGGCTCTTGACAAGATATGAACTTTCTCCGTCTGAGAAGTATTGAGACTACTCTGAATATTGAAATCGTGAAGTAATTATATAAGTTACACAAATTAAATAGATTGCATCTAGTAGTAAATTAAACTACGATATCAACTATCATATTATTACATTGATAGTATAAAACAATTAGGTTCTGGAAATATGAAAAAAATGAAGTTTTAATTTAATATACTTCTACTAAATGTCTACTTTTCATAAACTTCAGATGTGTAAATACATAGTATTTATTATTCCAGTTTAGCTCTTTGGACAATCCAATTAACTAAATAGGCAGTTTTGGCGTCCGTACATTACTTTCAATGACTATTGTAAGCCACGACTGTGCTGTAACTACGTCACAACACAGCTGTGTGCAGTGATTACAGGGTGAATGTTCTATGTTATATTTTTGAAACTTTATTTTTTGTTAATATTATAATTTTGACTTCAACATTCATGCACAAACTTACGCGTTTTTACCAGAAATGGTAGGCATAGGTGCTACCAAGACATCCTCGTGTTTTTCGTCCCACGATGTGATAGGGGACGACTCTATAGCCGGACTATATATCGGACACAATTTCCTACCACTGTATTGATAATAAAATAGATTTATTTTTAAATAATTTTGCCCGATTCGAGCCCCCGAGTTCAGTGGTTTAACCGTACCGAAGTACAACTACGCCACCGAAGGAGGTCATTGTGGCTTTTAAATTATGAAAATTTTCGTGTATTTTTTTCATTTATTGGCTCACCCATATCATCACGTGGGACGAAACATACAAGGCGAAACGTTGATGTACTTTCAGCACCTTAGAATGCACTTTCTAGAAAAGTTATGAGTTTATACGTATGCCATGTTTTTGTGATTTTATGTCTTACTTATACGGTTCTTAAAGCATGGTATTGCTTGATATTATTTACTTAACGTGTAATGTGATTCCGTATCTGCAATTATAAATTATGTTTGCGTTTTAAATCCAACTATCCATAGTAATCCCGTGAATAAGTAAATGTAGTTATATGTTATCTCCAATATGCTGGAGCGAGCAGAAGTATTCCGCAGAAAAATATGGTCTAGACGGCATTAGTCAAGTCTCAGCGCTCTATTTATCCGACTGCCGCAAAGCCGAAAGAAGGATTATGGTTTTACCTGTATTACATACTGGGTTTTGCCTGTGTATCCAGGCTAATGCTTTGAATATTTCAACTTTTAAGTAATATTTCCTTCCTTCGAATAAGTGTGTTTGTCGATGATATAATTTTTTGATAAAGTAATTAAAAAGTAAGAATACATATTTTAAATGAAATTCTCCGAGTCTGTAACAGCCGCTGCCAACAAACAATCTTAATCCAAAATTTGCCGTTTTAGATTGACAGCTCAATCTTTTTTCTGATACTATATTGCCAATAATCAATCGCAGTAGTGAAAAAACTATGGCAACATGACAAGAGACCAATCGAAAAGTAGAAAACAATCCAGATTGACTTCAATCTAATTTTTTCGATTGATTATAATTGGCATCGGCCGTAAGTCAAAAAAGTCAAATAATAAATACGTATTATAAATATATTTAAAATAGAAATTATAATATTTTAATCCAAATAATATTTTACTACATTAAACATATCCAGTCTCTACAAAATATAAGCATATCGTGCCCTAAATATTAAAATTATAAAACCTTATACCATGACAAAGCGTTCTTCAAAGATCTCAAAAGGAGCTATTGAAACATGGGAATTAATAAGACTGTATGTATCGGGGCCTCGTAATAAGAGTGCTGAGAGGAAATTAAAATTTTTGCATGACTCGGCAAAGCGTGTGTGACTCTACGGAAAATTACTGGTTTAATCTCAGCTGCGGTTGTAACGGGTTTTTGTCGGCACAAAATTGTTTAGGTGGCCTGATGGCTCAGTGGGCCGGGGTATTGTTTCTTGTCCACGGTAATGCTAGTGCTCTGCCTATTTAATTTTTATATATATCCGGGGTGAGAGGATTGGAGGTTAAGATGTAATTGGTGACATAAATTATTAGTTGTAAATTTTGTGTAATAGTGTATAGTTCGACATTTGTGTGCTCGTGAACGATACCGGTGATAGATTGATGACCTCATATTTGTTTTGTAAAAAAATGATGCAGTTTCTCGAGTATTTTTAGACTTAAAACTGCTTTTTGATGGTGTTTTGCTTATGTTCGGCATATTATGAAGATAAACCTATGTAGAGTGTAACAAGTCATAAGTAACTTAATATAAAAATCCTACCTTAAACAATTCAGCTACTGCCATCCTTAACGCGCCGAGCTCAACCTGAAAGAAAAAAAAACTTCCTTAAATCCCATGTCTTTTATAACGCTTACTTATTTACTTTGACGCAAGCTAAACATAATATTATTAATGAGCCACTATTACACATACATTGTACGTTATGACGTCATAAATCGTCACAACAGACTGTGCGTAATATCACGTCATGTCAAAAAATAGGCACATTTCCAAGACAGACGAATCTAGTACCAAGATTTATTTACACGCAAGAACTGTGGTATAGACTGGCAAATTCGTGCACGACCCTCCAGGTGAAAGGACGTAGGGGGAGACAAAGAGATCGTAATGTAGACATAGACGGATTAGAATAACATAGTCTACCAACCTGCACTCGATCATGATTGACTAAAGTGTCATTGATACGATATCGCCAAAATTTACGCTACATATTTTGACTTAAGTAGAACTAAGGTGGAGATACCACTACCCCTTTGCTCTTTAAATCCTCTTACTTCCCGCTCTCCTTCCAGTTTGATATTCCGGTAAAAATCCATTACCAAACCATTGTGGATGTTCATGAGCGGTAGTGATCACTCACCATAAGCCGTCAGGTGACATGTTGGCTCAATTGCCAGGCTTACCCGTTCTTCATTAGTGAAAAGCGCTTTCGGAACCAGTAGTAAAGTTACTGAATGTAAATGATGTTAAACATTTTTATGGACTAAATAAATTGTCCTATTTTATTTTCATTAAATACACTTATAACTAGCCTGTGCTATAAAGTGGACCCTCCCCCCTCCTCACAACCACCCCTGTACCTAAGGAAAGTCGCGCACTAATATACCATCCTATACCGTAAACGTTCAGGCGTGCGTACGGCCTATTAGCTGCGAATTTATCACCACCAGCGAGACAGCCTAGCATCTAAACAACGATAGTAATAACAGTATTGTAGTCTGTAGTATATGTAGTACACAATAAACTGCGGGCCGGGTTTATTGCCTGTACCGTGACATCATTACACTTGTTTTATCTGCCGCGTTGAACGGTTGAGTTAGGATTGAATGTATTGAAGCATTTGTTTTGTTGTAACTAATGTGGAGCGATGGTTTTCGTGTCTTGTTAGGAGTAATAATAGTAGAACGCTTATAATTTTATTGCTTTAGGCTATTGTATGATTAGATCAGCTTGATTGGAGTATTACTATGTCTATTTCCTACAGAAAACCGTACTGAAGCAATGGCTTTGTTGTCATTCTATGAATGGGATCTTAGGAGCCCCACTACGTTCTCCCTTATACTTATCTTTTGCTTTCCGTTCTCTTTAGATGTTGAGAAGCTGACAATGTATCAGTTGAGGAATCGTTGATATTCATAAGGAAGGGAAATAAATGACTGAGGTGAAAAGTTACATCGTTTGACGGAACTAAGCAAAACAAACTATGAATAATCTGGCTTGACGTAAAAAAGAACGAAATGAAAGAACAGTTTGGTAGCATTTCGTATGGTTGTTAAGATTGGTTGCCCGAGAATATTACCCACTATTCTCCCTTCCTCTCCTATTTCCAAGGCTAAGAAAATTCGACTCACTCGTTAGAAAACTCTTTCCCGCTTTGCTTTCAAAATCATGACATTTCAATGCAATAGACCTTTATTTTTTAATATTTTTTTGTAACTTATTACCTAAGCTGTTCGTAGGTCTTTCATATGAAAGAGGCCGCCTGGGTAGGTACCACCGCAATGTCTATTTCACCAGTCAAACAGCAGTGTAAATACACTGTTGTGTTTCGGTATGAAAGACATTGTAGTCAGAATAACTACTTGACATATTGAGACTCCATCTTATGTCTCAGGATGGCGATCGTAGTGGACTACCAAGCATTGCTTTGTTATTCAAGGTGTTGTTTCTTTTTGCTATTGTTCACGAGCAGTCGTAACGCTTATCATAGCAATAAAAATATAACCATTAGTAATACATTTCGATAAATATTCGCTTGTTATTGTTTGTGACAACATTGCATTGTAAACAGTTGTTCAGGGATCGGTACGTGCCCGCCGACCGCCGCACCGCTTACATTGATTATAGAGCGCAAGTTGCAACGCTCATCTCACAGCTTTGTACACTTTGGTTGTGTTAGTAGCCGTTATTCGTGATGCGCTATAATTGATGTAAATACGTTATATTTATGTATAATATAGCATGGGTTACTGTGGTTTTTAGATACAAAATAGCTCACAAAAATTCAAAAATGTTCATTGTGGCGGTATATGTCATTCATTCATTTAAGCTTCTGAAATGAGTGAAGTTACATTTGGTAATAATTATTTTATTTATTTGTAATATTTATTGTACACCAGTAACAAATAAATAAAGCAAATATTCACTGGAACAAAATGCAAGTTACAAGTGGCGGTCTTATCACTCAAGGTGATCTCTGCCAAATACACAAAGAATGGATAATTCAATCAAATGTATACTAGATACAGGGTCCAGAAGTTGCTTATACTTAAACATTTGAATTTCAAACTACGAGATGTAGCAAAAAGTCTTAAATTATATTCAACTTCATGTAACTATAAACCTCAAATAAGAGCATACGCTTATTTGTGCTCTTATTTATCTTGTCTTTTTTTGGCTGTTACGTATCATCCTTGTATATGTTTGATTGAAGAATAGATAGGACAACACGAAAAATATTGTTAAAGTAAAAAGTTAATGGGTTGTAACGTATAAAGGACGATTCCACTACTAAATTCTTCTTCTTCTTCTACCTGGCGTTATCCCGGCCGGTGCCAGGGTCCGCCTTCCGGCAAATTTTCCTCCATTTCGCCCGATCTTTGGCATCCTCAATAGTAAGGCTATTGACCCTCATATCTTCCCTGACGACATCGAGCCAGCGCTTCTTGGGTCTACCCCGCGATCGAGGTCCGGGAATATTGAGGCTCAGGCACACATTACCGATGTACTCCTGCGGTTTCCTTAGGACGTGACCATACCATCTCAAGCGGGTTTCCTGGAGTTTATCAGCCACATCGCGGACACCAAGACTGCCACGGATGTGCTCGTTACGGATTTTCCACTACTAAATTATCTGTAATATTTTACTTCAGATTCCAATTGATTATTCCAACGTCCAACGATTGTTTACGACAACATTGTAACCGGTTGTACAGTGATCGGTACGTGCTTGCCGACCGCCGCACCGTTTACTCGCTGCTTTGTACACTTTGCGCCCGGTGTTAGAAACCACTGTCCGTGACGCAGTAGCATTTCTGTAAATCTATACTAATATACCGGGTATATCAAGATTGCTACCGAAAACGAAACCTGGTGGTAGCTCTAGTGAATACAAACACAATGTAACTAAAAATTTCGTAAATAAATATATATTTTTTTATTATTCTTTAAATATCGTCGAGTTTGGGTAGTAAATCCATAGTTTTTGCTAAAATAATAATTTAAGGCCTTGCGTACTATAGCGTATTTAAAGATAAAAGGGTGTACACAAATATGAGAAAATTTTATTCATTTTCGTGGTGTGATTGGTTGATGAAAGATTATATGCTCCCGGACGAAGACGGGCCATAACGCTAGTACGTGATTATATCGTATCATGATTTTAAACAGGGCTCGTCTACCAGACAATATACCTAATAATAAACACACTGACCGTTCAAATGTTATACAGATATTTTAATGGGACACAGTTCGATTTGTCTTTTTTCAGCCTAAATACGTTCTGCTAAAGGGTATGTGCATCCTCTACTATCGAGAGTATGATTGAGAGAGATTAGACCATGAATTCAACCACGTCATGCCGGCCTAATGGTGGACATTCCGTACCGTAGAAAGGCTTATAATCGTCGTGGTATATAGATTTCCTTCAATATTATAGAAAAACTAAAATAAATTCATAAATACTTATAAAAAACATAAATGCTTACAGAAAACAAAAGAACAAGTGCCGTAAAGTGCAAATAAAAATCATCAAAATTCGTTAAAACAACAACAAAATCACGTACAAAAGTAAAAGAACTTTTTATTTAATAAATTGCACAAATTGACAGGAGATGCGCGCCAAATAGGCTTTACAGCGGCGGTGGAAAAATGAACAGCGCTTAAAACGCTTCCACTGTCATAAAACTGAAGGCAATTAGTTCATTTACTTTCACAATGCCTCGACTATTTCAGTAAATACGGTTGAAATACTTCAAATTAAATCGGAATTTCTCTCAGCAAGAACAGTATTTTAATGGTGATTAATTTCAGTATTTCGATTTTATTAAGTAACTGCAAGGGCTGGTTTTACTGTCTACTTCGTCAAACAAGTCTTTTGTGCAAAAAATGGATAATTAAATACTAAGAATCATCATCAGTCAAACAATCCCGAAGAGAGGGTACAACCTGCTGCTTTATTCAATCAGATATAAATACAATTAATACGAACCTTTGTTTTGTGTATATATTTCTTATCTTTGTCAATTATAATTATTTAAGGGAAGAAAATACTGACACTTATCTTATTAATCGATGAACGCCGGCTACATTATGACGTAAAATTATCATTCGTAAACCGAATATAAGGAAATTTTAAAGGGATTTTTTAAAAACCAATAAACATTAAATCTGGTAGTTTTTGCGACAAATGAAGCAAAAGATCATGTTTATATGTTTTTTTTCTTTTATATGTTCTTAATGAAATCATCTCTTTCCACTCTATAATATTTAGTAATTTTTGTTGCCATCACTTTGGAGTAAAATTGTGCGCTACAGTAGTGCTCAGTAGCAGCAAAATGTTTTTTTTTATCCTCATACTAAACAAATAAAAAAGGCTGTCCAAAGCAGAACAGAATATCTTTGTATACCGCAGTCAGTTACAAAAACCCTGCACCCTGCGACAACTTGCAAAATTGGTAGACAATTTAAAACAAGAAGTTTAAGCAAAGCAAAAACTGCAGTAAGTTTGTACCGACAATGGAAGCTGGGCGGTCCGCGGTCGCTCCCTGTTTACTACTGATAAATATTTATGAACAAACTTATTTAATTTGGAGCACCCTGCGACTGCCACCCCTTGAATAATGCGCTCACAGAGAAAGGCTTGCAGAACTGACATTTATTAGTTTTTTTATAGTAACAAAAAAACTGGAGATTGTCTGCGATCTTTTGACGTCTGAATGCATTGTTGTCACGTTATTTTCAAAATCTATACCAATATAAAAAGTTGAGAAGGTTTGTTTGTCTGGAAACAAATACCTCCAATTTTAGGACCTACTGGTACGAATTGAAAAAATATTTTCGTTTTCGATAGGTGATTTATCGAGGAATTCTATAGGCTATATATCATCACGCTATGACCTATAGGAGGAAAGCAGTAGTGAAAAATCTAGCAAATGCGTGGAAATTTTATTAGACTTTCGTGGTCCGATTAATGGATATTCTTAATTGATAGTCGAAATTGAACATTTCGGCCGCCATTTTGACAAGTGTATCTACACCTGGGCGGAGCCGGGCCGGAGCGCTAGTATTAAGGAAAGTTTTCCTCGCATGACATTTTATAATAATGGATATATTAATACTATTTAATTAAGAGTATAAAAACTTGTTATTTATATCACAAACAATGCGTAAAATGGATATTTATTGAATATTATTAGTTATTCCAATTTTCACGTTCCGCCAATAGAATGTAGACAGACATTAAAAGTAAATGATATATGGACGTAAACTGAATACGGTATATGACACACATATTTGCCTGAGCCATGACAGCGTATTATGTACTAGTGCAGTGTACATTGTATTTTAATATCCTGCCTTTTTTTATTCAATTAATTTATATCCTCCGACAAAGGATACATGACATAATGAAGACAATTGTGTGGTATTTTTACAGTTTGCATTGTGATTAGTTTTTCATTTGCAGAAGACCACAGCATGCAAATTTAAATATATTCTTATATTACTATTAATTAAAATAAACTAGTTGTACTTTCTATTTGTAGTTATGAATTAGAATTCGATATCACCAATTATGGTGTCTCAATTTTAATTATTTAAGTTAAATTTATATTGGGGCTTCTGAAATCATTAGGCCAAACTTAGAATATAATTAAGGCAACATGATAGTTCGTCTATATTTATATTTTGACTGCTATAAAATGCCTTAGTTTAGTGGCGATTAATTGTTATTAACAGCTGTCTATCGTATACTTTAATGCCAAATATTTTAGATTTAATTTAATCGCGTTCTTACATATTATTATGCCCATAGCACTTGTGTTAATACCAGTTTTAGTTAAAATAAAACTATTATTTACGGATTTGGTTTCATTTTTACATTTTTAACTTCCCGACGCGACGTTTCGATTTCTTTACAGCTTTTGTGGTCACAGGGCGGACTATTCCTTAAAACCGTAAAATCCGTATCCGTAAAAGCTATAAATTATAGTTTTCTTTCAAGTTGCAATATTCGCTTTAATTTACCATTATCTAGTTCTAGTTTTCAATCTCATAACCGTTCTAATGAACATACCTTTTTGTATACGAATAACGAATACGAAGCCGGGTGGTAGTTTAAGCGACTTCAGATACAATGCAACAGAAAAAGTTGGAAAAAAAGCGACAATTTTTTTTTTGTTATTTTTTTCCTATGGCCATATTTGGGTGGTAAATATTTTTTTTTCTAAAATAATAGTGTATACCCTTTTATTTATAAATACTCTAAGGTATAAAAGAGTTTAACTTATCATTTTAGCAAAAACTATGGATTTAACACCCAAAAATGACGATATTTAAAAAATCATAAAAAAAAATGGTTGCCTGTAAAGTCGGTTTTACGGGCGAAGATTTTACGTGACAACGTCTTTTTCTCGGTAGAATATTTATTGATATGAATATAATTAAATTGAGTGGGAGAGAGACGCAAGGCATTCGGCGGGCCTCTCTCTCGTTCGGTGACTCATCGTAACGTTACCGGGCGTTACACTTTTTCATAAGTGACTCCCAGCCGCAACCTAATTTAAGACGTTGTCACGTCAATAATTGTCTCGTTTCTATGCGAAATTTTTAGTTGCATTGTGCTTGTAGCCACTAAAACTACCACCCGGCATCTTTTTCGGTAGCAGTCTTGAGATACCCAGTATAACTGTGTCAAAAAATAAACAAAAAAGTTATTAAAAATATATTGTAAACGCGTTCTATTTTCAAACTCAAACTAAGTAATTTATAATGAAACCGTGTCCCATCTGCTATCGAATCACAGTGTCAAACAAAACTTGGTTCCGAAAAGTCGGTATTGTCCGACTTCTACCGGCGACCGGCCGATCCGGCGCCGGCCGAACCGGAGCACCGGCCACTCCGCAACACCCGCCCTTGTACATTCGATGGAACATTAAAGTTTTTAGTTTCGCAGCTGTTATTACTTCGTCACGGTGTCTTTGTGCTGCTGTTGAATATATTTCATCAATTTCGCTTCTGCCTTAATTGTAATAAAACTTATTGGTATTTTGGATAGTTTATTTCATTTTGTGAACGTGGCGTCAATTTATTAATAATTTCCATGAAATGTATTTAGGACAATATCACGTAAACTATACATGATATTTACTCAATTTATTTTCTCTCCATGATATGATAGGGGTAGTCCCCTATCAACTATCGCCATTCTGATAGCAAATTCCAGTTCTTGGTAAGGCATGTGAGATTTAAAAACCGAAAAAAACACCTTATGCCACAGGATAGCGAATGGAGTGGAATGCCAAGCATTATTTTGTAATTCAAAGTTGTTTTATTTTGCTACTGTGAATGAGCAGTAGTATCGCTTACCATTAAGCGAACACATACTCGTCTCGCCATTCAGAGCCATAAAAATGTAGATTCTTTATAACTAAAATATTCACTAATACGCTTTACTATCCAGCAAAAACAAAAGCCTAGAGCTCGAACATAGACTTAAAAAAGCAAATCAACATAAAAAACCAACGAAATTGTATAAAAGAGCCGAATTCATAATTGGGATCGGGAGGGTACAAGTGAACAACGCATGCAAACACAATTTGCCTTCCAATTAGAGTTTGTGCCATGTTCTGACCTGACCTTTAAACACTGGAACACCTTTATAATGAAATAACCAGTCGCCGGAACCTTCAGAGGCATGAAAATGTGGATGGAATAAGATGTATTTTATTATACAGGGTATATTAAGATCGCGACCGAAAACGAAGCCGCATGGAGGTTTTAGTGACTTTAGACACAATGAAACTAAACATTTTGCAAAAAATAAGCAATGATTTTTCTTTGTAATTTTTTTTCGTATAGTAGTATTTTGGTGTTACATGTTATTTCTCTAAAATAGTGTATAACCTTTTGTTTTTAGAGACGCTATGGCACGCAAGGGTCTAACTTATTTTATTAGCAAAATCAATGAATCATTTACCACCCAAAGACGGTGATATTTAAAAACTTACAAAGAATGATTGATTGTTTCTTGGCGAAATTTTTAGTGTCATTATGTGCATACTTTATAATCACTAAAACTACCACCCAGCTTCATTTTTGCTAGCAGTCTTGATATACCCTGTGTAATAGTCACTATTTACGGTTAATATGTGTAACATTGTAGTAGAATACAATTATTAATATTTATCGTCTCGTTTGCTTTACACCACGTCTTCACACCGTTCCGTCCTCCACGTCTATGATCTATCTTCTTCTATATCTATTTCACTCACCCTTGGTTCGCGTAGTGTATAGTTCGAGACGACAGATGCAAAGAGTGTGAATTTTTGAAATAAAACTATTATTTAAGGATTTTATCGCGGATTTGGTTAAATTTTTACATTATCAGTCCGCCCCGTGACCACGAAAGCTGTAAAGTAATCGAAATGTCGGGAAGTCTAAAATGTAAAAATTAAGCCAAATCCGCGATAAAATCCGTAAATAATAGTTTTATTTCAATGAGTAACATTCGCATAAACCTAAGAAATAACAGTGTGATTTTTTTCAATATACTACACTCTGTATTACCTAGTTCATTTACAGGTCGTGTAAATGTTGGACAACTTCTAAAAGTTTTGTGAGTACAATCTTGCTAGAAGTTTATGTTGGGTAATGTATTTCCTTTCATTTATTTTAATTATGACGTACTTCTTCATTTGGTATGGTGATTGTGGTTACTATTGATTTGAAAATAAATTTATATATTTTAAATAGTTTTATATATTTTACACAAAATAGCATACACAATGGGAATGCCTATTGAAAAAAAAAATTCAATCAATTTTGTGACTATGAGCTCTATCATGTCTTTTATATGGGGTCAAAATTTAATTTAAATCGGTTGGTTCGTTTTCAGGATTAATTACTATTGTCTTAAAACTAAAGTATATAAAATCTGCAGCTTAATAATATCTTATAAATATAGTACTCTTGAAGGTTATTTGTAAAACAAAATAACTTAAACAATCAAATAAATGAAATCTTTACCAATTTAAACCAATTATCAGAATTCATTTTCGTCTTTGTCAAAAGCTTGGTGACCCGTTCATTACCCACAGATATTTCTATATTTCTATAGAGCCACATAACTTTTAATTGAATTCTGGTGAACCGCACTGTCCGCCACAATGGGGGTTAAATGTTTACGGTTTAGGCCGCGGGATGTTTCAAGGCGGTACCTCATAAATACACGAATTTGCGGCGTCATTTGTAGTGGTTTTACTCCGTATTACTGTAACGGGTCAACATTATGTTAATTTGGTTTGAGTAATTTTTAAGTGTGATCACATTACTAAAGTTATACCTATTTTAGGTTATCCCATAAAAGGAAATATCGATATTATAATGAGTATTATTTTAAGGGAAAAAGCATGCTTAGTATGGATACAGCTGGTAGAATGTTATTTATAAAAATGTGATGAATAATTTAGATGGTATGAATAACTAATTATTCTGAAATAATCATCAATTATTTTAATGATGCAGAAGTCTAGTAAAATTATTACCGTTGTTGAAATCCATCTCCTGAGGACTAGAATATGGCCCAACTCCTCTCAATCGTAATTCGATTTTAGAAGAGGGTTGTGCCCTGCATTGGGACGTATAGAGGCTGATACGGTACACTATAGAAAACCGCAAGAGAGAAAGTTGACAGCCTCCACGGCGCAGTTGGTTAGACGCTGCCTGTGAAATAAGAGGTCGCAGGTTCAATCCCCGCACCGACACAAATGTTTGTGTGGCTCTCAAATATTTGTGTCGGGTCTGGGTGTTTGTGAGACCGCAGTCTCTCGTAGTTTCTGATACACGATACAAGACTTAAATGATCTTAATGTGGGGTTAGAACTATGTATGTGACTGTTGTGTGTATTTATTATTTTCTTGTCAACCACCTAAAAGACCAACGTACATTTTTTGCATTTTCTATTTACAACGACAAACTTCTATCTTCTAATCCATGAATCTCCGCTTCACCTTATCTACATCTTCAAAATACAATTAGACGTGTACTGATAATATCAAGCCACTCCTTAATAAATAAAATACATAAATAAATAACACCCAACAGTCACATACATAGTCCTGACCCCACACTAAGATCGAGTCTTGTGTCGTGGGTATCAGGAACTACGAGAGACTTTTTGGTCTCACAAACACCCAAAAAATAATTCACGGCTACAGATGTAGTCACCATACAAATCGGGTAATAACGTTCATTAATTACTATGGTTGATGAAGGTCTGCACTGATTGACAGGGGTCCGATATAAGCGCCAGTGTCGCCCGCCAAAGACCTGGTTGAAATAGCTGTTTTATATCGAGGATTAAAGTATTAGGGTTGAAGTATTGGCAAGCTTTTAATTTATTGTTGTGTGAATTTTGAATTTACGTATGAAAGGATTATGATATTTTGTATTGAAATTGATGAGTTAATACTTTTAAATTTATTTATCCTGGGTATTTTTTCGACTTAATCGATGTATCAAATAAAACTATTATTTAGGGATTTTACGGCGGATATGGTTTAACTTCTAAATTTTTTAACTTCGAAACGATTCGCAGTTTGTCACGTGACCGCGAAAGCTGTAAGTAATCGAACCGTCAGGAAGTTAAAAATGAAAAAAATAATAATAATTTAATTAAAAATTAAAAGACCGACTTCAATGTGCACTACAAAGTAATAAATAATACATATTTCATTGTTCTAGTACACATTGATTAATTTTCTTATTGACTAGACTAGCCAACAAATCTTAAATACGTAATATTTTGAAGGCGGGTCGCCAAGTGCCAAACGAGAACAAATTTAACTAATTTGTGTTACATAAGTTGAACAATACCTACATGTAGATGTATCGTTGGCGCTCAGTAAGGTCCATATGTAAACTAGAAACAAATTAATTTAACATATTGATCCTACGTTTAGGTACATTTGTTGAAATTTTAATAGAATTAATATGTGTCATATGTGTGATCTAATTTTAATGTATTGCATACGATCAAAGATACAGTGGTCAAGGGTTTCAACTCCAGGGTACACCATAGACTTATTGGAGTCACTTGCATATTTATATACAATTACTTTAACAGTGATAGGAATCATAGTGAGGAAAGTATAGGAAAGGGAAGGATTGTTAAGTTTGTATGTTTCCCTCGATTGTAGATAAGTCCGATGCTCCACAATGTTGATTAAGAGCTGTTATATTAAAGACGGGCGATTTTTCTATTAGTTATCAGGACAGAGACTAGAATTTGCACACGATATGACTATAGACTCTCGCCCCCAATCACACCGAGAGAGACAAAACACGCAAAGCGTAACGTGGGTGTCCTGGTTGATACCAGGAGAATCTCTGCATACCCCTTCTGGGAAAATGGCGTAAGTTTATATAGATTAAGACAAATTAATATTGCGTGTAAAATTGCATGTTTTTCGCTAGGAAGTTTTACACAAATTAAATTTAAGTGTAGGTCGTCGTGTTCGTCACTTGGCGACCCGCCTTCAAAATATTACGTATTTAAGATTTGTTGGCTAGTCTAGTCAATAAGAAAATTAATCAATGTGTACTAGCACAATGAAATATGTATTATTTATTACTTTGTAGTGCACATTGAAGTCGGTCTTTTAATTTTTAATTAAATTATTTTATTTATTACTTTTTAGTTTTCATAAGCATTGTAATGATGCTAAAGGTAATCATATTGAGTACACTTATGCGTGGTAATCATTCGTTATCCCCTCACCTCAAAACACATATACTTAACCTAATAGACGAAAAATCATTGGGTTTCTGCAAAGTTTTGTGGAGGTCTGCTCTCCAGATATGTACCTATTCATCAGATTGTCACCATATTTTATACGACCAACATTATGTATAATTCGTGCCGAAGAAAAGTTATTTAAAATCATTTTTTATTGTCGCAGATATTTAGTATTTATATTGGTATATATCCCCCCCCCCCTTCCCACGTCCCTTTCTACTTTCCCCTCCCCCCCCCTTGTAGTAATAAACTTATACTGAACCTAATGTAAAAAGAATTATTTCTGCACTGTTCAATTTTGAGGAGTTCTGCCCTTCAGGTCTAAAGATATTCATCAGGTCTTCACAATAGGTACTTTTTTTAGTCTAACTTATCATATAATACTCTTTGACAAAAAAGTTATTTTTAAGTCGGTTAAGAACTGCCGGAGATATTGGGTATTAACATTTTTACCTATTTTCTACCCCCTCACCCCCCACTCCCACCCTTTACCAATTTTCACCCACCCTTTGTAATAATATACTTATACTTAATCTGACGCAAAAATAATTAATGCTGGATCGTTTAATTTTGAGGAGTTCTGGTCAGCAGATCCTAAGATATTCATCAGGTCTTCACCAATTTTATATGGGACCAACCCTGTATATCATGCTTTCCGACAAAAAAGAAATTTTTAAAATCGGTTCACAATTGTCGGCGTAATCGCGTAACAAATATACAAAAAAAAAAAATTCTGTCGAATTGATTACCTCCTCTTTTGAAGTCGGTCAAAAAGTGTATCATTCGCGCGCATTTAAGAAACCATTATTTCATATAATTTTGAATCTAACACTCCCGACGGTTCTGGCAAGTTTTACTGTCATTTTTCATTTTTCGCACATACTTTTAGACTTCAAATACTATCCAAACAGTCCCCCGCTACTTCCTGAATCATTACCTTGTATTCACAAAGACAAGGAACATTCCATTAATTCTCCAGGTATATTGGCACTTCAAGCCTTCACAACATCCTTGCTCATACTATCATTAGCTCGTCCGTCTTTATATCCTATACAACTCCATACAAAACTCTACACCAGCGTCAGTTATATTGTACATTAGTTTGCTTTTCAAATAATAAAAAAAACATCCACGTACATACGTAACCTCGTTTCCACAATACATGTTATATATTAGTTACAAAAGAATCAACTATTCCGCTCAAAAATCACCGAAATCTATTCCGCACACTACAACAACACTAATGGGCTTGTAACTCGTGATATTCTCGCTGCTATCAATCAGAGGCGCGGGATCACATCATCCTGCATTTCAGACGAGCCCATACATTATCGCGGAGATACGAGGAATTAATAGCTGCATGTGTTTTGGTAACAAACTGGGTTGTTATCGTATGAACGTGAATAAGAATGCATATGTGCGACTTTAGTTCGTATCAGCCACAGGAAGTCCACTGCTGATAATCTCCCCCAATAATCTTTACGTCAACCTGTTAGAAGCGGTCGGTATCCAGCGACTTCCTGCAACTTTAACCAAATCGTCTATTCACCTTATGGGCCGGCATTCGATACTAGATAGCACATAGCATGAAGAATTGATGGCTAATCGTAATGGTCGGGAGTGGAGGCCACGTATACGCAAGGGCAGTAATCTGGACGTAAAGAACAATGATAATCCTCCATACATTTTTTTGTTGTAATTTTTATTGTGTGTATTGAGATGAAAAATATTTTAAAATATAGATTTCGAATTCCTTAACATTATTTCTTATGGTTAACTACTGTAGCAAGCCTGGGAATAAAGATATTCTACTTTAAAGTTTTACAGATTTTCTATATCTTGTCAAACTCTGTAGGTACCTAGTCAATGTTATTTTCTTCCATTCATGTTGGCGTGAGGCAAAGATATAACCCAAAAAAAAAAAAATATTTTTCTCGCAATTTAAACATCGAGTACTTATTTATTTTATTAATCTAATAGTAATATCATGTCCAATTATATTGGATTTTTCTATTTATTATCAGGCTATAAATACAATAATAATCCCAATTATTCCTATTACTTGCATCTTTTACAATTTAATACTGTAATATTACTCAGAAACGGTAATATTATTTGCATAATTAGAAACTGTTATTTTAATGATTCATAATAAATGTACTTTGGGTAAAGATCAGTAATAGCTTCGGCAAAATACTTTCAATTATAAAATACTGTAAATAGCTATTTACTTTTTATCAATAAAAGTTAACGAGATTGGATATAAACCAAACAGCCGATACGTTCCACTGCAGGACACAGAGCTTATCTACGGCTACTCAGGCTTACAAGATTCTACAAATTATCAAAAAAGTATAAATTGCGGTCTCTTTGGTCTATGCAATTATTTAATTTACGTTATGCTGATTTCTGAATAGTTTTTTTCACCATTCATGAGGTAGTTGCCGCACAATACATTCCGAAAAGTCTAAAGTATGTCCTGAAATTTGAATCCGGGATATCGATGCGACAATGCCTTGGGGCTTTGTTTTTATACGCGTAATAATTAATATATATACATAGATAAACTCACGCCTCCTGGAAGGGAAAGATACTACAAGGACACTCATGTTTCGCCTTGGGATAGGGCGCGTACCTATAATGCGGTACCTATAGATAGCTAATGAATAGAAAAAATCAATACCACTTTGCCCAGCCCGAGATTTGAGCTCGAGTCCTCAGCGTTGTAATCGTAGTAAAACTGCGCCGCTATAAATAGTAAACCTTCGTAATAAATAAATAACATTGGCAATCCAACTCAAAAAAAAAGAATCTGATCGCAGCTTAACTCCTGAAACACGAATAAAAAACGAACTGAAATCGAATTTCCTGACAGTGGCAATAACAAACATGTTTTCGCCCCATTAGTTCTGATCTCGTAATATTCTCGAAGCGGCTGAACTGAATGCTGTTTAAATTTATAATGGCGCGCTCTACTTAATAATTTTAAAGCGTGCGATGCAAGCGCCTTTTTTATACTTGTGTTGATTTTAATATTTTCAGAGCTCAGTGGCTTGGAAAACAGTAAGGAGACTGTCCCGCCCTCACACCCGCCACTGCAACTCCTGTAAGCCAGGATCAACAGTGGCACGCAATGTAATGACACCGAGCATTGAAGCTCGGCGAGTCTCCGGGAATGTCTAACTTGTCTTTAACCCGCAACGAAATTAATCAGAAAGTTAAATTAATAGGAGGAGTTGGAAATAAATAATGTCCACTTACCTCCGTGCAATGCGGGTGACAAAACATTGAACTAAAGAGGTAAATAACCTCACAAAGAGACTTTTACAGCCGGAGAAGCCAGCTGTAAAGCACCACGGAATTCATTATTACAATATAAATGGGACCTATTGTGTGAGCTGTTATACTTGATTTCCAGTAATAGGTATGGCAAAAACGCCGAAAAGCACGGAAATTCGTCCTAGTCTCCACTAGGTCCATGTAGGATACGACTCCGGATGATATCTGTATACTATCAAACATGATTTTACGCTCATTTTGCCAAATACTACACTCCCATTTTACACAACATTTTAGACATAGTGAGTTTTCATGTAAAATATATGGATTATATATTTTATTAAAGCACTAAAAATATATTGGAAAATACTACCAAAAGCCTTGTATATAATAAAAAAGCCTTTACTTCTGTACTTTTTAATTTTATTTGAAAAATGTAAAATTTTAATCGTTGAAAAAATAGAGGCACGAAATTAAATTCAGTTGAAGTGAATTGCACAAAAGCCATTGACTGACATTAATGCCGGTTTTTCATACTTTAAATCCAGCTTTAAACTTCAGCTTCAGCTTCATAAAGTAACAAATCTTTACATGTATTGATTAAAAGAGGACTCGTCCGGGATTTGAACCCGGGACCTCTCGCACCCGAAGCGAGAATCATACCTCTAGACCAACGAGCCAATGTCTGTGTCACGATATTTACTAAAGGCTTTTACGTATGGATTGATTGAAGCATTTTATATACATAATATAGGAATTATGCGTAAGTGAAGTGCGTGGTGGCCTGTTGGTAAACGAACTAGACGCGGCTGCCCACATGTTCACGGTGGTCGCGGGTTCGAATCCCAGGGCACACCTCTGACTTTTCGGAGTCATGTGTGTATTGATTATAATCAATCACCACGCACTAAAACGGTGAAGGAAAACATCGTGAGGAAACCTGCATACCATAGCGATTTATAAGAATTCCTATGGTATGTAAGTCCGCCAACCCGCACTAGGCCAGCGTGGTGGACTATATGGCCTAACCACTCTCAATCGTATTCTCGATTGTAGAGTAGACCCGTGCCCTGCAGTGGGACGTATATGGGCTGATACTGATACATAGGAATTATACACGTAGGTGTGAATAGGACATTTCAACTCGAAGGATTTTCTTACATGTTTTTTTTTTTTCTTTATTGCAGTTGATGGCGAGACGAGCATGCCGTTCGCCTGATGGTAAGCGATAAGACCGCTCATGAACAGTAGCAAAACCAAACAACACCTTGAATTACAAAGCAATGCTTGGCATTCCACTGCGCTCGCCATCCTGAGACATAAGATGTAAAGTCTCAATATGTCCAGTAGTTACTCTGGCTACAATGTCCTTCAATCTTAAACACAACAGTGCACTTAAACTGCTGTTTGGCGGAGAAATAGACATTGCGGTGGTACTCACCCTGGCGGCTTCTCACATATGAGACACCTACCAGTAAACTGATTTATAATTCGGTTCGGTTGGGTTTTATACGAATAGCAATATAAACTCTGCTTATTCTCTGAGCCTATTATTCTTAATTATGAATCTCAATTTGTAATTGTTTGCTTGTTCCTTAAATTAATAACATAAAGTAACTATGAAATATTATGCAATATGTAGGTATAAATCAACGTCAATTCTGGTATGCAGGTCGGTTTTGTTAATCATATCATAGGTTAGCTAAGCAGCCAGAGTATCTTTAAAAGGTTATTTAGTAATGATTAGGAAGACATACGGAGAGTTGAAAATGTTTTGTTTCTATCAGATTGTAACAGTTACTGCACCCTGAATTTGGAATATCAACTAAGACACATTAGCCAAGCTCCGTGGCTCCGTGAAACGAGAGGACGCGGGTTTGATCCCCGCACTGAAACAAATATTAGTGTGGACTACAGGTATTTGTTTCGGGTCTAGGTGTTTGTGAGACCGAAAAGTCTCTCATAACTATGAGAGACTCTTGTGTCGTGGGCGTCAGGAACTCCTGACACCCACGACACAAGACTCGATTTTAGTGTGTGGTAGGACTATGTATAACACTTCTGTATCAGCCCATATTCGTCCCACTGCAGGGCACTGGCCTCCTCTACAATCGACAGTACGATTGAGAGTGGTTAGGCCATATAGTCCACCACGCTGGCCTAGTGCGGGTTGGCGGACTTACATACCATAGAAATTTCCATAATTCGCTATGGTATGCAGGTTTCCTCACGATGTTTTCCTTCACCGTTTTAGTGCGTGGTGATTGACTATCAATACACACATTACTCCGAAAAGTCAGAGGTGTGCCCTGGGATTCGAACCCGCGACCATCGTGAAGATGTTGGCAGTCGCGTCCTAGTCTGTTAACCAACAGGCCACCACGCACTTTATTATGTATAACACTTGCGTGTATTTATTGTTAATTATTTATTCATTAAGTTCCAAAGCAGACCTGCCATACCGTCTATTATGTCATGTCATTAGGTGTATATATAAGTATGTTTCTACTTTAATGTAAGTATTAATAGGAATAATCCACTGAATATATGTACTTGTACCACTGTAATTCCACCTGTGTTCAACCCGGAAGTGCCCGACGTGTTTCCATTAGGGCGGGAATTCACATTGGCGACGTGTTGCTGCGCTGAAAAACTATGCTGAGAGTCACGCTGAGAGGATAAGACGAGATCTTGAGATGCATTAATGACGTATTAATTGATAATTACATTGGCAATGTGGGATAAAACAATGTGGGCTTAACGAGTACAGACAAATAGGGTTATGGAGAGTAACTTAAAGTGAGATAGAGTAGTATTTCAGTTTCATTTAAATATACTTGCAACGCTGAAAATACTATATCTCTATTTTTTTTTTCCTTTAACTATATTTGTATACAGCCCGGAAGTGCGCGACGTGTTTCCATTAGGGCGAGAATTTACATCGACGACGTGTTGCTGCGCTGACGTGAAAAACTACGCCGAGGAGATTTGGGATCTTCGTATGACTTGATGATATATGGGTTGGTTGTGGGTAATCATTATCCTGCCACAGTATGGAGAATTAAATAGTAGTATAATTGAATCGGCAGGGCAGGGCATAAATACGTTGCCAATTACTGTTTCTGGGTAGAATTGCATTTTTTATCACTTGTGTACTACAAGTTATTTTGCCAGGCCAAATCAAAGAAAGGACAAACTGTATAAAGTAGAGTTACATAGAGCATAGTAAATTTAGCTCGAGTATACTTAATTCATTGGCATGCTATAATAAAAGTTCATACAAATGTAACTCTCTACACTTACATGAGCAATACATAATTTGAATTACAAATCTTCGGCTCATGATTTGACGACCGGTCATCAACTTCATTCAATTAAAAATCTCTGATAAACTAACACAAAACCCACAACCCAGAAAAATTACAAAAACAAATATTCCACCTGCTATCTCTTTCTCTCTCTCGTTAGAAAGTTATCTTACAATTTACAACAGCGATGATACATTGTAACACGTTAGATGCACATCGGCTGGAAGTTTGTCCGTGACTCAGCGCGCGACAAATTGGACTCTATATTTACACTGCAATGTAGAGCCATCACAACTGGTAGAGCGAGTTGCGAGATATTAAACTATTTGTGTAGAGCTATGGAGAAGCATATTGTGGAGAATTGGTTTATGCGTATTCATAAGATAAGCATCGAAAATAATTTAAAGTTTAGTAAGTTTAAAATGTACTCAAAATAATAATTATAATACAACTCAAACTTAATTTTAAATCCTATTGATATGTATTTGTATCAGCCCATATACGTCCCACTGCAGGGCACGGGCCTACTCTACAATCGAGAGTACGATTGAGAGTGGTTAGGCCATATAGTCCACCACGCTGGCCTAGTGCGGGTTGGCGGACTTACATACCATATAAATTCTTATGAATCGCTATAATATGCAGGTTTCCTCACGATGTTTTCCTTCACCGTTTTAGTGCGTGGCGATTGATTACCAATACACACATGACTCCGAAAAGTCAGAGGTGTGCCCTGGTATTCGAACCTATTGATATGGCTTGTGACAAAACTATATGCTACAATGTCTGTCAAACCGGAACATAACAGTGCATTTACACTACTGTTTGGTGGGTGAAATAGACATTGCGGTTGTGCCAACCCAGGTGGCACACATACATAAGAGACCTACCAACAGTAAACACAATTAAATAAATTAACTAGTAAAAATAATAAATAAATGTTTAGAAACGAAGTGCTACTAAATGAAACATCGTCGAAGTAAGTAAAATAAGCATTCTTTGAACACATGAAAAGTATAGTATATTTGATATGTATATTTGGAGTGATATCGTAGGGATGAACCCAATCTGTTAAATACACTAACACTCCACATGGCTCGTTGGTCTAGAGGTATGATTCTCGCTTCGGGTGCGAGAGGTCCCGGGTTCAAATCCCGGACGAGCCCCTTCTTTCGCTCTCTTTTGCATAATTACGTAATAAAATAATTCAAATAAACGAATACTATTTTATGCAATATTTTTTTCAGGTAATAGAGAAAATATAAATTTGTTTTCAGTAGAATTATATTTATTTATTATTTTATTTGCTTAACTATTTATAAGTGCTCAGTAATTAAAAGGAGGTCCAAATTAAATATACTTTTATATATTGTTCTGTCAAATATTATACGACACGATATGTTGTAAGATGCCAGTCTTAGATAAATATTTAATTAGTTGCAAGGATCAATAAAAACACTAAAGAGGGTTTTGCTCAGCAAAGCGATCCAAAACATATTAATTAATATAAGTTTAAAATTGACGGTGGCGTTGTAATTGTACATAGCTGAGGTTTTGGATTTTGATTCCGGGTCGGGCAGTGTTATTGGATGTTTCTATTAATTATTAGCCTGGAGTCAGAAATGTGTGCCCGATACGGTGATAGGCTCGCCCCCTATCACAATGTGCGACGGAACACACAATATGGCGAAATGTGGGCATCCTGGCTCCTCTGCCCATCCCTTTTGGGAATAAAGCGTGAATTAATATATGTATATAAGTTTAGTATTCTGCTTTGCCGACAAGTACTTAGTGTGCAATGGTTGCTACATACATATTAGGATTTTCATGGATTTTAGTTCGATTATAAATATCATACAGTTTATAAAAAGAAAATTGAGAATAAACGTTGGTCTCGTATATAAACTAGACTAATAGGTTTAATATTTTCCTTGAGGATAAAACGGGAGTTAAAGAAATAAACCGTTCATTATTATTTTTACATCGCCATATACAGCTTGATTCTTTATATCATTAGGATATTTTCCTCAGTTGTAAGTTAATGATAATTGACTTTCCTCGTGACACGGCACATCGTTAATTAGAGGGTGAATAGAAAATATTTTGATTGTATTAGGATCCTTGTACCGGAAATATTAGTAATTACGTGGAATTTTTCATCATTATATTTCGAAGACGGACTATTGTTTTTGGGTCAATTAAGATGTTTCCTAGAAGAATATTAATGGATAATGTCTTATGTCTTCGACGAAATATCGTAACCACAAAATATTTATAAAACAAATGTCAATTTTACCAATAGTTGTTTTTCACAATTATATTCGAAAATGTCACCATTTCGTCTTAAACAAATTTCCTACACGGGTCACATATGGGAGCTAACGTGAAAATTCTCAAGAAATTTCAAGCGTGAAATTTAGCCAATGTCTCACAAAATCCTACAACGAAAACCAATTCTTCAGAGATCGAACTCGTGCTACGACGTAGCTGCATCGCTACGTGTAGTGCTACGGCGCTACGTGCCAGCACTGACGAGGTGGCATGCCTTCGGGAAAATGCGACGTGCTATCTACGGGAAATAAGGGACTTATTTTCTTTATTTTTCAGCTTTGCAAGAGGTAATTTATCACAATATTGAGGGGCTGTGAAAGAATTTATTAGTTAAGACGGGAAGTAGGTCATATTTTATAAAACGCTTGTAGATTGTCGTTGTTGCAATATTTACTATAACAATGAAATTTTTAATCAAAATGTATAATATAATCAATCGCTTTTTCAAGAATCTTTAGAGTAGATGAATTTGAAAGTGACATACCAATATAATTCAAGTATACTTACACATAAAAATCAAAGTAAAAACAAATTTGGTAACTTCGTTTCTTAAATAATAAGTTAGAAGCCAGCGTAAATACGACATGAAAGTAAGATGAGGAACGAAGATTCATAAAAAAATCCTATAAATAGGGTATCGACATTTCGACCTGAACAAATATGAATCTTACGGAATCACGTAAAAGTTCCGAGTTCAGCTCTCACCTAATCAAACTTTGTCATTTCTAGGATAAGGCGCGGGACGCCCTCTGAATATCTTATATCTTTACTATACTACTTATAGGTGCATCTATATACCTGCCCGGTAATAGTAGATCTATTTTTAATGAAAACAAAAAACATTGGAAATAAGAAAAATTAAGTTTAAGCTTTTATTCACATTACTCGCCTAAACGGCGCTTCACATTTTGGCAACCTCCGTGGCGCAGTTGGTTAGACGCCGCCTGTGAAACGAGAGGCCGCGGTTTCGATCCCCGCACCGAGAGAAATGTTTGTGCGGCCTACAAATATTTCTTTCGAGTCTGGGTGTTTGTGAGACCGACAAGTCTCTCGTAATTACTGATACCCAAGACACAAGAATCGATTTTAGTGTTACGTTAGGACTATGAATATGACTGTTGGAAGCTATATTTTTTTATTTGAAAGACCTATCACTTAGCAAATCAAAGTACAAGAATCGAAATGTAATACCTGCGAGATCGAGATACACAATTATTAATTAGGTTGCCTAACTTATTTATAATATTATTCATTTAATACATATTTTAGTCATTCATGTATTGTGTACGTTGCTTCAAAGTGTAACAAATTAATTATTTTTTATGCCAACACACACATACCCGCACGATCTACATAAACAAAAAATCTACACTCCAAACATTGACTTGTTTAAAACTAAACAAATGTCATTGTCAACACGACAGATTAACAAATATTTGCAAGCATTCTGTTATTTCAGTGTCATTGCCCGCTTTGTCGCGAATCAACAGTGTTGTGACAAACACACTTCGGAATTATTAAATGTTTTGAGGTTATGTTCGCGCGTCGCAATTATGAGCCGAAATTGAAATATCAACTCCGAGTGGAACAATGAATATTAATTTGAATGCGCCGGCCCGACTGTGTGCTTTGATTTAATTCGTTTTGTTTGCAGGCTGCGACTCGTGTTTAGGAATAATGTCTTGTTTTGTATATAATTGTATAGCGAGATTATTTTTAGGTCTATTGTTAATAATTAAGTATGCGATCGGCGCTGCCTTTGATCTCCATAGGATTACTGAATCAAAGGTATAGTAATGCCGGCCGAAACGGAGAAATGTTAGGAAAAAACATAAAGTATTATGAGCTAAAAACGATAAGGAGAAAAATATAATGAGAAATAACATAAAGAGATTACTCCGATAATTGCATTTATAGAATATAATGCAAAAACAAAACATTTAAATCAAGACACGCCATACTCAAATACAAAAAAATATCAAAATACATTTGTAGTGTATATTACAACATTAATATATTACAATATTAATTATCAAATTATTTAAAATAATATATTATCAAACACACCTTACAAGCTAAATGTCTGTTCATTGTACTCGTATCACTCTCCGATCGTTTAAAGACCGCAACACCAATTAAAGTCTAATCTATCCGAAACATAATCACGCCGATCAGTAACCCGTGTAGCGCTAGTTTATTGCATATTACATAACAACCCCCTCCTCCCTCCCCCTACACCCCCTCGGTTATCATACCCCCGACTATATGATTATGATAATAAGATATTGTATGAACTGCCGTTTGGTGGGATGTTTCGTCGACATTCGGTGGATGTGTGTTAGTTATACCGAGGCGAGCGCTTGGTAGATAAAGGGCTATTTAAAAAGTAATATTAAAACAAAAGTGTTTATTATTAAAATAAAATTCTTGAAAACCTGTCTGTACGTGATATTGCTTAATCATAATCAGAAATAATTGACATAATTATTTTAAATTTATTTAATTACAAAGTTACAGAAATATTTTTGTAACGTATCATAAAATTTTACCTTGGAAAAAAAATGTTATTGAAAATAATAAATGGTCAAATAAAATTTCATAGCACGACCATATTGCACAGTCCGTCAAGCTTATTTTCCATCCCAATACATGAATCATTGCCATGTTAGACACAAATTCCATTCTCAGACAATTCATATATGATTTGTCCGATATAAGATTTTATTCTAGAATCTCGCGGTTTACAGCCCATTTAATAAATATAATGTCAATATATCCAAGAAATCTTTATACTATACGACTATAACAAGCCAGTAGGTCACGTTAAAAAATAAACAAGATAAAAAGCGAAAAAATTGCCAAACCATACAGGGCAGTTGCCCTATCCATACATCAACACTTCGACACAGATTAAAAGAAAATATATTTCGGAGAAGATAATTCCAAGCTAGCGCCGTTCCAGTGATCGATCGGCGTGTATTGGACGAATATTGGATAAAAATTGTATTTCACAATTTAAGTTGATGGCAAGGTTACATTTTACCTGCTAAAAGAGAGGGCAAGGGAAGGAAGGTGATAATTATATTTTCTAAACAAGATTTTAAACAAATTGGTTATCATAATGATTTCTTAGGTTTACGCGATTGTTACTCATTGAAATTAAACTATTATTTACGGATTTTATCGTAGTAAAATAGTAGGATTTAGGTAGTTGAATAGTAACAGTCACGGAGCGGATTACTACTTCAGTCCGCCCCGTGACCACGAAAGCTGTAAAGTAATCGAAACGTCGGGAAGTCAAAATTTTAAAAACTTAACTAAATCCGCCATAAAATCCGTAAATAATAGTTTTATTTCAATAACTTGGTTGTCATTTTTTGTATTATTGTTTTTCAGTGCCTATCATCTTGTTTAACCTATACTAATATATGAAGCCGAAGAGTTAGTTTGTTACCTCTAATAATTACCACTCGCTTGAATTAAAACTTTTTTGTGTTGGATAGGTCATTTCTCAATGAATGTTATAGGCTAGATTTCATCATGGCTTATAGGAGGGACGGAGTAGTGAAAAATATATCAAAGGCGAGGAAATTTTATTCGTTTTTCGTGGGCCTATTGGTAGATATTTTAAATTGATAGTCGAAACTAAATATTTAGGCCGCCATTTTGAAAAGTATATCTGCACTCGGGCGGAACCGGATTGGACGGCTAATAGTGATATAACTAATTCACTATTTTATTACTGGCGTTAAATAAGATTTTCGTGGCTTTAAATATTTTCAAAGTTTTTTTTTAAATCTACAATCAGTTGGAAGAAATTTCCTAACAATAAATGTTTTACAATACCTTAGTTCATCCATCACGACATAAATTACAATAAAATTTAACAATATACAGCATTATCAAAAAAACATGAAAGTAAACGACATCCCAAGCTAAAAGCCCCCAAATGGATAGATTCTAAGACGTACTGATAAGCAGTGCTAAAACAAATTTTAGCTATCGGATATTTTGTCTCTTTCAAACGACTATTGAATTCATTATGAATTAATAATTATTATTATGAATAATTTATGAACTGCTCTGAATTACAACTCCTGTATGATCACTGTATTGTAAACTTATTTTGAAAAGAGCAACGCTAGAGTTTCTTGCCCGTTCTTCTCTGCCGAAAACAGCCTTGTGAATTGGGTGGTAGTGGAAAAAAAAGTGACTGAATCTAAATAGTGTATGACACTTTATGGATTCAATAAATATTTTCATTTTCATTTTCATTTTGAGTGAAGAAGACAAAGAATTTCTATATCTAAAGTAGGGTATACAGTTTCTAACTATATATTATTGAGATCGTAAAAACATAAGGATCCTTATAAAATAACTAAAAATATTTCAGTCAGCGTATATGTATATCGTAAAACGTTGAAATAGAATTACAAAGAATGAATAGAGTTAGGCAGCTTAGTCTCATTTCTTTATGGCAAGTATCAGATATGATATGACTATTCCTGAGTGGATTTATTTCGGAATAGATGAAATGAAATCTTGTTCGGGAGTCGGCGATGAAATACAATATGGATTGTTGTACTGTATTAAGTCATATCTCGTTTTATTGTTCATGGCGACGTTTTGGCTTATACCGAGGTCTTGAATTCGATTGCGGGGCCAAACAAAGCAATCAGTATGAGACTTAAGTAGGTACAACAGTTAAGTGGTAAAAACGTCAGGATGTTAAAATTTAAATAAGTACTCGTATAAGAAATACGCGAGGTGGTATAAAAAAAATCAAAATATTGAAAAGGTGTTACAATAAATGTAATAAAAAAAAGTTTTTGTTTAGTATTCAACTTTGTATGGTATTATAATTAACAAACACATTTATAGTTTGTTTTGTATTCCGATGTTTTTACTTATTATATTATACGTATAGAAAATAATATAGATTTCTTTTGAGTAAATAACGATTTTAACCACACAAATCACGTTTAAAATATTGCTTCATTCAAGGTGTACAAAATATAAATTAACTTTCTCAGGACTAGTATTTGTACCCGGTATTGCAATATTGCTTCTTATTACATTTGCGACGGAAATAAACTTGGCCGTGAGTTGTAACTGTAAGTTGCATTAGTAGAAACTCTGCTTTCATGTTTTAGTATTCAAGGAAAAAAATACAAAAATATAGTTGGTATATTTAAATAGTCCAAAGTTTTTTTTTAAGGTGGTTTAATTTTTTATTTGCGATTTCGGTCGCGGTTTCTTTTTCATTTTTAAATTTAAACTTCCCGACGTGATGTTTCGATTACTTTACAGCTTTCGTGTTCGCGGTTCAAAAAATTAAAAGTTAACCCTTCGCGATTAAATCCGTTTCATTTCCAAGTTCCTTACAAAAATTTGAAGCCAAGATATTTTACTTCGTTTTTTTTTTATTATAATGAATGGCGAGACAAGCATGTCGTTCACCTGAAGCAATACGACCGCTGATAAACAGTAGCAAAACCAAACACGTTGAATTACAAAGCAATTCTTGGTATTCCATTCCACTCGCCATTCCGGGACATAAGATGTTAAGTCTCAATATGTCTAGAGGTTACTCTGGCTACAATTTCGTTCAATCCGAAACACAATATTTACACTGCTGTATGGCGGGAGAAATAGACATTGTGGTGGTACCTACCCAGACGGCCTCTCACATATAAGAAACTTACCACCAGTATAGTTTACAGTACCGCAGCTAATCCAATTAATCCCCCCATCTGTTTCCGAACGCATATCGGTTGCATACACCGCGCGAGCACATCGTTTCGTTCAAACTAAATATTATTTCACAAAAGTACTTGTAATAATGAATGCTTTATTGTTTAATAATTTGCTGGAGGTAATTAATTATACGCGACGTAAATCCTGGTAAGTGCGTGGTGGCCTGTTCCTAAACGGACCAGGCGTGGCAGCCTACATGCTCATGGTGGTCACGGGTTCGAAACTTAAGTAACCTCTGGCTTTTCGGAGTCATGTGTGTTAGAGAGCGTGGTGATAATCAATCACCTTGCAATATACTGGTGAAGGAATACTAAAACAAATTCAATTATAAGTAAAACCCTCAAAATATAGAATAAGTACTATGTATTGACTTGTCATGAGAACTATTTAATTGCCTAAATGATCAATAAACTCCCAAACTGCACTTGATCAGCATGGTGGGCTATATGGCCTAACTAGTCTCAATCGTACTTTCGACTTTAGAGGAGGCCCGCGGCTTGCATTGAGACATATAAATAATATATCGATACGGATAACTTGCACTAGTGAGATTTCTGCTTACTCCTTTGTGAATACGAAGGCGAACTTACATATTATATCAATGTTAATTTATCGTTCATGTAAAGCACATGTAGTTAACTCTACATTATGAATCAATTTCCAGCTAGCGTAATATTAATATTCGCTCGATAGTACGCGGTACATGCACCGTAAAACCAGGATTAGTAGTTAATGGATTTCAATGGAATTCGAGGAGTTAGTTTTGCATGTTAATAATTACGAACGTATTCCCCGCCTATGTGCTTTGACAAACCTGTGGGCTCAGGTATATACCGTGTTTTCAATCTGTATCAGCAAATATATGTCCAAATTCAGGGCACGGGCCTCCTCTAAAATTGAAAATATGATTGAAAGTGGTTAGGCCATATAGTCTACTACTCTGGCCTAGTGCGGGTTGGCCGATTTTACATATAATAGAGCTAGTTAAAGTTTTCCCAGTTTATTCTCAGTATAAGACATAGTTAAGTAAGCCACTCGCTTTGTCTAGTTTTCGGCTTAGCATTTATGGTTATTTCATACCGTAAATGCACACAAAATAATGTCAGCAAGAAATTACACCCATAACCTTGCATACCATACAAATGATTACAAATCGCTATGGCAGGATTCCTCACGATGTTTCCCTTCACCGTTACAGTGCGTGGTGATTGACTATCAATACATAAGGAAATACGGTAAACAGACCAGCTTGTGATCTTTAAAAATTGATCAAAAAGGGGAGGGAGAAATTTAGACAGAAGATTTTTCATGCTGCTGGCTAAGCATAATGACTGCACTACACTTAATGGTAAACGCAAATGCCGAGCAGGCAGAGTAGAATGGTATCCGACGGCAGTCCCATGCCATTTGATATAATTATATCAGCCTGCTTAGATGCTTCTTCACACTAGACAGAACGACCGGGGGTAACAGGAAGGACCATGTCGGCAAACAATTCTAAAGCCTAACGATGCGGCACACAAAAGAATTTGCATAGAAATTTATTTCTAAACTTTCCAGTCTCTCCTACGGCTCTCTCTAATCAAATTAATCCGGCCACAACATGTCAATTCTTTGATAAATCAATTATAATTAATATCCCGAGGTATCAGTTATTCTCTATTTGCCATGTTACCTGTTCCATTATTTTTCAAATCCGAGTTTGAAATTATTCGCCGCAATTCACACAGGCCCTCGGTAATAAAGAATAATCACAGTCCATATACCGAATTATCCACAAAACCAGCAACACGATAGTTTATTTACAACCCGCCGACCATGCTGTTTAAATTTGTAATATTATTTATGCCATCCACGACTAAAAACCAATATCAATTTGCGAAGACTAATCATAATAGCATTTCGAATAGCGAGCACAAATACACACATAACTTCCCGACTCCGGTATTTCTTGCTCGCAATCCCTGAAAGCACTCTGTTCAATAAAAATGTTGAACATTTCTGAACTTATTTCATTTCTGAAATACAACGCTTGTTCCGTTGGATAAATTGATTGCTAGTTAGCGTAGATAGATATCGGTCCATTCGACCCGTATTCTTAGCGAACGCGAAGATAAAGCGGGATTAGTACCAGTGATTAATTAGATCTGGGACGGGTTAACACCTACAGCCTTATTCTGGGCCTCTGGACAAATTCACACAATACATTTTCAACCATCCCTTTCTCACTTAAGTATAATTTTGTAAGTGCGAAACAGACAAAGTATATCGATGGTATAGAGAATTTCCAAGTTTTTGAGAATAAGGTACTCAGTGAAAGGATATTTATGTCAAATTTGTTTCGGCGTAAATCAGAACGGCTATTAGACGAGCTGTTTTCAGTTGAATAACGGTCGCTTTGAATAGACATTCTATGGAAGGTAAACTAAAACCCTCCGCTGGTGTAAAGTATCAAGTCTGTATTAATGAAACAATGACGAGTGAAACTATTATACTTCGAAGACGTATTCTGTAAAATGGATAAAATTAATTTTAAGCAAACTTAATTTTCTACTAAATTTTCACCCCTCAATATTAAATTAACAATATTATATTTAGTAATATTACATAGTATAATTAACAGCCTCTGTGCATAGTTGGTTAACAAGCTGTGAAACTTGAGAGCCCACACTGAGACAGAATCGATTTGTTTGGTTGGAATATTGTGAAAGAAAATCTCTCTTGCAGATTCTGACAACCAGAACACAAGTCTTATTTGACTGAACGATCAACACTTATCAGTGACTATTGGAAATACTTATTATTAAGAAAACCCAACTCAAACCCAATTTATTGAAAATTTAATTACATTCTTCTAACAAACCAAAATTTTGTAAATACACAACGGTCTCAGAATACCTAACCCGCCTTCATCAAAACAAAAGGATATCTTTTGTTGAAGATTAAAATCTCATTACGTCATAAAAATGAACAGGCCGGTTTGCCTGTGGCTCCCCCCACCCTCTCCCTTCCCCCTCCCTTTAAACAACAGCTGCAGCTAAAAATGCGATATCCGGCAATTTAGTAAATTGCTTTAAAATACATTTTGTGTACATCTTCTGTTTGTTATTGCGGATGAGTTGTTTATTCTTACTGAGGAATCTCTCAATTTAATATTTTATATGGGATTTTCTAGTTTTCCATCTCCTTAAAGAGTTTTACTGATAGGATATTAGAAGATAGTATAGTGAGCATTACAGTGAGCCTCGTACATTTCTGTGACGGGTTTGTGTGTTTGTAAGGACCAAAAGTCTCTTGTAGTTTCTTATACTCAGAACTCTTATACAAGAATTAATCGATCTTAATGTGGGATCAGGATGTATGTGACTGTTGGGGATATTAATTATTATCCTCTAGAATAACGACCATCGTCGACGGTTGCATAAAATCAAGAGCCTAACAATGTTGTCTCTATTTTCATATTTTTCACAACAGTGAGTGCGCCAAATCCCAAATTTATCTATTTAAAAGTAACCTCATATTTCTTTTCAATTTCATTGTCGCGTGTAATCATTCTGATGATTACACACAAAATCCAAACCGTTTTTAAAAAGCAGATTATTGTCAATCAAACGCAATACTTTCAAAATCCAAATCCTCTAACAAAAAATCCGTGTTTACGCAATAAAGTATTCTTAATCGCCATCAACGGAGTCAGTGGCGAGTGGATTACGCCAAATCGCAGTCCGGACCGATTATTGCCGTCTCTACCAGTCTCTACTACTCTACCGCTCCACCACCGGCTCTATTAGATATATAACGCTCAATATTAATGCCATTATATTCGCAAACGGTCACCATTGCCATTGTATTATGAGCTAATTGGTTTGCAAAAGCGGATTTAGGATTAGGATTATTAATAGCGACGGGGATTTATGACGTCATTACTGGCGATCCCCGAATTTATACAAATGTTTTAGCTCGTACGTTTTACATTTCCGCGCTAAAGGATTATGTTCGATTCCCGGAAGGATCGGATTCGAGCCTGGATTTATATTAAAATATAGGATTTCTGGTAGAGCTTTTAACCTGCTTTGTAGTTGTTCGATGAATTTTGAGTCTCCTTAATCATGCTGTTGATTAGTTTTTGATTATCTTTGCAATGATTTGTTCGAGTTTCGTGGTCGTATTTATTTTCATTTCAATTATTTTCGTTGTCATAAAGAGTCCCTCTGAGCATTACTGTTCGATGTTAATTATTTTCGTGCTATTTTTGATAATGGTTGTCATGAGTTTATCATATCTTCGATATTTTTGTTAATAAACAAAGACACAATTATATCAACGAACAATGCCCTGACTTTGATACCAAATAACTCTAGCAAACCCGCATTAATTAAAACACAAGTTTGCGAGATCTGGCCAAGCATATTGAAAATACCACATTCATCGAAAGTTTATTGGGAACGTAACAAGCCTTAGTGAAAGAGAACACCGCAAAGTAATCCGAAGTTGAGCGAAATAGCAATTTCCAATAATGTTATGTTCGACGCAGGCATCGGTTCGGTAAACTGTCTACGAGGAAATTGTTGAGAAAAATTGTTCCCGTGTTTATGTATACAGGTTAGGGAAATTATGTGTTTTGATATAATTTTTAGTTAGGAAATAAAAATCTGACGATACAATTCAATTCACAAAATATTAGTTTTTTTAATACATTAGATAGAAGTTTTAAGGGTAATATAGACATATTATATGTCATTTAATCCACATGTTTCTAAACACCCCAGATGACATTGTACTGAATTAAATACTCGTGTCAATAATCTTAATATATATAATACACGTGTCACGTTGTTTGTCCTCGATGGACTCCTAAACCACTCAACTGATTATAATGAAATTTTGTAGACATGTGTTATTTGTTCCAACTTAAAGGTGGGATAGTTTTTATCTAGATTGAATTGACGAAAGTATAAAAAAAAGGAAAAAACATATTGCCATACAAAATGTTCATGGGTTTGTAACTGTCAAAGATTTAATGTTCATAGCGTCGATACGGTAAACTCTTCCCTTAAATTAAATAACGCATTTTAATAAAGGTTTCGAATCGACAACATATAGCCACAATATTCGATTTATGGCGTATTTTAGATTTTAAATATGTAAATTAATGACAGTAATGAAAAGTGGTTGACATTTAAATTGGTTGTCAAATATTTATGCATACGTTCAGGAATTTATTTTGTGTAAACTAAAGAGTATATTATGACGCTACATAAATATAGGACAATTAAATAAATAATATTCACATGTATTAAGTTTTACTTCTTTTCAAGATAGAATTTCACTTGAAAATTAAAAATATTTAATAAAATAATACATAAAAATAAAAACTGAACTGAACTGAATAAAGTAAAAATTTAAATAATTATGGAGAATATTGCAGGGATTCTCAAATTAGGCGTTGCCTCTGTCTTGAGAAACCAGTTAAATATAATTGTTTCTACGTTAATTGTATGTGTGTGAGTGCATTTCTATGAAAATTAATATTTCATCTCTTTATTACTAACAACAGTAATGGCGTAATATTTTTGGAAAAACAACATCGTGGGGGTGAAATAAGGGATGGAATATTGCATGGATAATCAAAATCGATAAAGTGTTTAATGTCAAAAATTTATAAGGCACACTATTTGTAAATGGAGAAACTGGATATAATAGAGTGGGAGGTAGGGGAGAGGACTGGGGTAGCTGACAGATTTGATAGGACGAAATGTAAATGCACGGTACAAGACGGGATGGTTAATGAAGAGAAAGGACGCGACGTATCGGGAATAGATTGAACAGACGGAATGGGACGGAATTGAACAGGACAGTAGAATAGCTAATTCATGTTAAGGTATACAAGAGCTTAAAAGAAAAATAACATGTATTTGGTGTCGAGTAAAATAAAAAAAAATCTGTACCCAGGCGAAGCCGGGCCGGGCCGCTAGTATTATATAAAATTATATAAAATCTTGATTTTTGACAAAAAAGCATCTCGGATTTTATTCAAACTTTTCTTAATTTCCCTTGGACTGTTTGGAAACATGTAGGTTAAATTAAATGCAGTACCTCAATATTAGCCTGTATAAATGTTTTAGATACATTTTCATTTCCAATTAAGCCCAATGCCAATCAAATTAATGTAAGATTCGATTTTTTTTTACCAAGTAATTTAAAAGCACCATCATGATTTGATACTGCTGCCTCAAATTCCTTATGATAATATTTAGTATTTACACAAAAAACCCTAACACAGCCATACCCATAAATCGAAATACGATAAACTAAGCAATCTTAAAAACACCCAGAGGTACCGAAAACTCGATTACCGTCGTATACCCTAACGGGGATTCTCCAGCATTCCCGATACATTTTTGATAAAGGAGCGGGTATTTGTACGGGTATAAACAGGCCGCATGCCACTTAACATTCTCGTTGCTTCGATCGGATTTTTTCTTGTTATTTTCTGTTGTGCCGTACTTCTTATTTACCCTTGGGCAGGCATTCAATTTGACAGCATATTGTTATCTCTCCTCGTTTTACCAATGGCGGCGCGTTTGGGCACACTCACTTCAATTTATGATAGTAGGGATGTAATCGGAATCTAGAAAAACTATGTCTATATAATAACTTAAAAAGGCGAGAAAAGTGGTTTTGTCTATAATGAAGATGAGGAAAATAAATGAGGTTATTAATTGGTATACTTTGTTTATTACATTTTTATAATTAGTTTTAAATACCCGTGAATATATGTTACACCAGAAGAATAGTACCTATTCTCTTGGCTAGAGGCAGTCTTTAAAACACAGTCAGGAAGTACCGTGGAAAATGAAAAAGCAATGAAAAAAAAGAATATTAAGTCTATTATACTTTGTTTGATGTTCACATGCCAAATTATATCTAACGCATCTAATACCAAATATTCAGATTGGCTTTTTACTGTCAATAGATGGCTATGTAAGCCATAAACGACCTTATCTCACGTAATATTTCAAAAAATAAATACTCCTTAAAGACCAAAAAAGAGAGTCACAATACATCCCTGTGTGAGCATCCCTAAATGCTATAATGTATTCCCAATAGAAGACGTTACGTTTGCGATGTGCCGACACGGACACGACACGAAGGCGACACGATACGCGTTAGTTAAAGCCACTCTCTCTGGCTTTACTGGAAATATTATATTCTTTTATAAAACGCTTTATATTCTATGAAAAAATAGGTACTTTAGCTGTATTGTTTGTTTCTCATAACACAGAAGATTCATAATAATAGTTCTTATTGTGAAAATATTTATTATACAAAAGCAATAAAATAACTATAAATACTTGATTGTATAATGCGATCCATATCAGCAGCAGCGTAAAGCCCTGGTCTGTCGAAGCTACGCACAGCGTTGCGTTGCGCGGAATGCGGTGTCAAACTCGGTTTTGTATGAAAAACATTGACATTTACATGACGTTCCGCCGGAGTATGCTCAGCCAGCGTCTGCGGTAAGGGGTCAACCGGGTGACGGGTAGACTGGTCTTTGGTACTGTCACAGTATGCGTCGGTGTAGAGGGGCAAGTGTGGTGAAGTGCGGGGCGGATACACCGCACAACGTGCCGTCATTCTCATCATTTCGTCGCGGTAAGCGTACTTGCGTAATGGATTTATTTGAAGACAATATTTCTATCAATTTTCGTTTGGTTTAACTTTTGTTTAGGCTGTGGCGCGTCCATCGACTATGTACTGCCGCGCAGTACGTTGAATACAGTTCACGTGCGTTTCCAATGACAATGGCGCAATATAAAATCACGTAGGGATACAACATTAAAACCTTGCGTTGGTAAAAAAAAATACAGTTAAAAAGTAGAAATAATTAGAATGTAATAAGTATATGATTATAAAATGGAGTCAATTACATTTATTTTATTGTTATAAAAATGGCATACGGAACTGTATGTTAATTGTTCTAAGTACCTAGTACTTAAAATATAGCAACGGAATTAGTTCCCAACTGATCAGGGTACAATTGGAGTATAATTGGAGACGATTTATTAGTAAGTATCTATATAAATTCAGTCTTTATCCGTATTCGCAGGGCACTTTATCAGCCCATATACGTCTCACTGCAGAGCACCGGTCTCCTCTACAATCGAGAATACGATTGAGAGTGGTTAGGCCATACTATAGTCCACTGCGCTAGCTGGCCTTATCCCTATATGTGCATAGAAAGAAATACAAACAACAAACCCAATAAAAACATCAATCGTTTAAGTGCACCCGCTTTTTATATGAGTTGTGTATCAGCCCATATACATACATTCGATGCATAATGGTTGTATATTATCGTCGTAGTTACTTACAAAATCCACCTGCAAGATCTACTACAAGAGAACTATCGCCATTCGACACAATTAGCACCACTCTCCTAGCACCTAGAGAGCATCATGTTACGATATGGTGCAATCTTAAATATGTAGTTCCTCAATGTAGTATTAAGTTCTGTGTTTTCCCCGTTTTTCCATTCTCACTCCATCAGAACCACCTCTATGTATATTGTAATTTATGCTACTTACACCTATGCATATATATTTTGAGCTCTGTGTTATGAATTCTGTTAAATACTAAAATAAAATTATTATTGTAAAAATTGTCTATCAGTATTGTTCCAGGTTTTGCTTGTGAAAATTTTATAGGAAAATAATTTAACCGTTATGTAATTTACTTTTACCCAACTACGGTACGATCGATAACGATAACTTAAGAATGGATATCTAAATAAATCCAGTGAAATTTAATTTGATCGAACAATAAGTTGTTTAGGCGAAAAAAGATGTATACAGCAGACGCGTATTTCATTAGAATGATACGAACCGCTATTATCACATATCAATATTGCGTAAATCATCTCGTAAACATATAAACCCAGTCTTTTTAAAATGACGCACAAACATTTTTTTAAAGAAATTATATATATTTTCGAACATAAATGATTGTTATTTGTTGTCATGGAAATTCAAGAAAACTTCAATGTGAAATTGTCATAGTAACGTTGGTTGTCAATGAAAAGTTCTGCTATTGGTCAACGGTTTTACGCACAGAGTAAAACCTATATGAACCACCTTTTTTGTTATGTGAACTACGTTGTATGACGTCACGACGTTGCCGCTTACCGCAGTGCCGCGCGTATCCTTCGACAGACCAGGCCTTAAGACGACTAAGACCAAAATCTAGACCATAAAGTTATGTACCAAAAATACACAAACTACACCAGAAATGCAAGACATGCGCACGACTATACTATATCAGGCCATACATATCATTCCAGAGCACGTTCCTCCTCTACAATCGAGAGTACCACTGAGATGGGTTAGGGTATATAGCCCACCATCCTAGAAAATGTTATGCAGAATTCCTTACAATGATTATTTCTTCACAGTTATAGTGCAAGGAGATAAACAATCAATACACAAATGACTCCAAAAAGGCATAGGTGCACCCTGGGATTTATACCCGTGACCACCATAAGCATCTTGCCAACGGGCAACCACGCACTTCACGAGCGCGACTAACTAACAAATATATTACCACAGTGCATGTATCTGTATCTGTATCAGCCCATATACGTCCCACTGTAGGGCACGGACCTCCTCTACAACCGAGAGTTCGATTGACTTTGGTTAGGCCATAGAGTCCATGTGTCAATGGCGCCAATATATTACCTTGCGTTCAATTCAACAATTTGGCTACAACCTACAAATATATACAGGCTAAACCTGAAACGCGACTTAAGACTTCACTTTTCAGTCTACGATGAACGCTATCCAGCAAAACTAACAATAAAACAAATACCTGTTCCTAAGTAAAAGTTCAAGTCTTGACTTCAGTTTGAAAGCTACTGTGTGTTGAGGGGGGAGGGTTAAGAACATTGGAATGGGGGGAGGGGTGAGAGGTGTCATCTGTTAATCCTGCTTTGGCGTGTGACGAGAGGCGAGCGAAGACAGCTCTCTTCATTTTCTCTTAACTCTACTAATGATACTAGACTGTAAGATAAAGCGCGCCGGAGCTCACACCGAAGTGTATTTCCTTTATTCTAGTAAATGGCAAGAAAACCATACCATTAGCCTAACGGTAAGTGACATGGCAGTAGGAAAACCCAACCACGTCATAAATACTTGGCACTCTTTTCAATCCAACTACAACAATGCAATAAATCCCAAATTTGAAAAAAAAAATACTAGTATATTCAATGTTCATACTTTCCTAACCACTAAACAAAGATTACTATAGTATTGATAAGCAAATATTTAACGTTATGCTAATCACGCCAATTTTGAAATTATTTATTTATTTACCTCCAACTTGCAGTCCAAGTAAACTTTGAGGTAATATTTTTATTTATTAATACTTTTAGAGTACTTGTTACACTTCGGTGTATAACACTTCCACAGTTGTTCAGTCGCCTTAGCTTTGCCGTCAACTTAAATCGAGTTGAAGGTTTTGAGACGCCTTCACGCCGGTTCAGATGTGTCTGTTGGACCGAGCTCTGTGGGACACGCTCCTTGATTCCATGCGCAAATATACAACGGATATCAATATTGTATACACCGAGGCTAATTCTGAGAGTTTTTGTACCTTGAGACGTTAATGATCACTTTTATCAAATATTGAGAGTTTGGCAAATTTTGCTAGTGCTAGGTTGGTACCACTTCAATTTCTGTTTCTCCCGCCAAACAGCAATTTAAATGCAGTTTTGTGTTCTTGTTTGAAGGACATACTCTACAATAAAGAAATTTAAAGTGGTTAGACCATAAATATAGTACACGACGCTGGCTTAGTGCCAGTTTAAGTACCATAGAAATTCATACAAATTGCTTTATGGTATGCAGGTTTTATCAATTCGTTTTCCTTCACCCTTATAGTGCGTGATGATTGACTATCAATACTCACGTGATTCCGAAAAGTCAAAGGTGTGCCCTGGGATTCGAACCTGCGAACACCGTGAACATTTTGGCGCGTCTGGTTAGTTATTAACAAGCCACCGCGCACTTAAAACCCATCCAGTACAATTTAATTGACCCATCGATCTATTCTAATATTTCCAATAAAAATATAACTTGTAAGTAAAATGTTCTTTTCGACGTTAAGTAAAGCCCGCAACAGATTTAGCTTCGTCACGACTGCATCAAAGTATAAGTGCGCTCCACTGAGCATTCCCACTAGTAATGTAAATAAATACGAAGCTGGACTTGTGGCACTTTAACTACTTTTCTTGATTTCAAATATGTTTTAGTAATACGATTTATTTTATATTATACATGTAACTATTCTATAATTATGTTTTTTTCCGCCATATATTTTTCTCTCTCTTCAGTTGATCCCTCATTATTGAGGATCGTGACTCTCAATTGTCTTAATGACCTCTCTCCACCAGCTTCGGTCTTCTGCTTGATGTAATGCTATATATTTTTAAATATTAAGAAAAAGTAACTTCAATTTTGAAAAGGATATGATGATGAGCAGCAAAATTCTAGTGGCATTTTTCGGCCAAAGATCCCCCATTGTACTGAACTGTATCGGCCTATATACATGCCACTGCTGTGCACGGACCTTCGCTACAATCGAAAGTATGATTGACATAAATTAGGTTATATAGTCAACCACGCTAGTGCGTACTTTATATGTGTAACATGACAGAAAGTCTTAGAAAGCTATGGTGTGCAGGTTTTCTTACTATACCTTTACTTTTATAGGGCACGGTAATATACTATCCATAGGCACATGACTCCGAAAAGTCAGAGGTGTGCCCGGGATTTGATCTCGCGGCCACAGTTATTCAGGTTATTTAATGCCTGATGATATATTTAGAATATCCTAATATATTACACCTCATTTTACAACTCTAAATCCTATTCCTGGTAATTTTAAAGTATAGACAGAGTCATTAATCATATTAGTGGTGCGTGTAAATCACGCGTGGGTGTGTGACGGCTGCCGACCTCAGTTTAATGAATGTTTCACAATTTACTCCTTGAGACAATGCCTCGTTTGACACGGAAGATTGATCGCTTACCATATCAAGTTTTTGGAGATTTATCTTCCTTCAATTTTGTGTCGCTGATTTCAGACATAAAGGTCAGGTTGTTTCATATAAAATGTAAACCGGCAACATTACCGTCACTGGTGCAGATGCTTTTTGAGTCAAGTCCACGTCAGCAACATATTATTTCGCGTACTAACGTTTTTTTAATGACGGGATGAGCATGCCATTCACCTGATGTAAGCAATACAACCGCTCATGAAAGATAGCAAAAAAATAACCCATGAGTTACACAGCAATGCTGTGCATTTCACTGCGCTCGCCATCCTGAAACATAAGATGTTAAGTCTCACTATATCCAGTAGTTACTCTGGCTACAATGTCCTTCAATCCGAAACACAACAGTGCATTTAAACTGCCGTTTGACGGGAGAAATAGACATTGCGATGGCACCCACCCAGGTAGCCTCTCACATATGAGAGCCTACCACCAGTTATTTCGATACCATTCGCGTAAATGTAAGAAACCATTAACCATTACAAACATTATTGTCGGAAATACTGGTGGTAGGTCTCTCATATGTGAGAGGCTGCCTGGGTGGGTACCACCGCAATGTCTATTTCTCCCGTCAAATAGCAGTTTAAATGCACTGTTGTGTTTCGGATTGAAGGACATTGTAGCCAGAGTAACTACTGGACATATTGAGACTTAACATCTTGTGTCTCAGGATGGCGAGCGCAGTGGAATGCCAAGCATTGCTTTGTAAATTTAGGTGTTTGGTTTTGCTACTGTTCATGAGCGGTCGCATCGCTTACCATCAGGTGAACGGCATGCTCGTCTCGCCATTCAATGCAATGAAAAAAAATATAAAAAATAGCGATAATATTATTTATATTGTATTACAAGAAAAAACTCTCTATTGCATCGAGATTGTTAAACTTGCAATGAATGCCCTCGTCATAAAGAAAATTATAAAAGCGCCTTTTATTTTAAGTATACTTTTTCTCCTCATTGTTGGTTTACTAATACCATCAATAGAAGTACAACAAAGAGTCGCTGCGGAGGTGTACGGAATCCATTTTAATAATACCTGTAGACTGAATAATGGTATTCGAACACTTGAATGGCAGCCACCGCATTTCAAGATTTGCGTTAAATGGAGCGGAATACTCTAGGAACTTGCGGTTATCTGCAAAATATCAGCTTATAGGTAAACTACTTGGATTTTTGCTGATGTCGTGACACGTGTACAGTTTTTAAGTTTTTTGCGAAAAATTAAAAATCGTTCCGTAGTTCGTCTGTTATGAAAACTTACAGAGTACTTCCCATCGTTTTATAAGAAAATCGAAAAAAGGTTAAATCCGTTTTTTTTTTAATTCAATCTTTGTTAGTTGTTACCTGTTACATTGTGGATCTGAAACAGCAATTCGGGGTAAGATCAATTAGAATTTTACCATTCCGATGCCTTATCGTATCATCATTGCGAGTTATTACATTATGGAACTAGGGTATCAATATGGCTGAGACCAATTAGTACCTTTTATTGTTCCGATGTCGTATCCCTTCAAACGTTAGGTCTATTTTCGTTCATCATAATTACAAGTTATTACATTATGGAACTGCGTCATTAGGCTATAGACTCGGGAAAGATGTATCCGTCTTGCAATGATTTAGCACGAACCCGATCCATCATTACTAATGCATCAGACAAGCGCGCCGGTTGCGGCCGAGGCCAAACGGGGCCAAGCGAGGCCACGACGAGGCCGGATGAATAATGTAACGCGGGCTAATTCAATGTGCTACGTATCGGATTATCTGCGGATGGAACTATAATGTCCAGTAATAGACTTCGTTGTTTGTATTGACGATGAATTAGTGATCAATTTATTTTCATCTGACACGTTTTGTTGGGAAGTTTATTTAGTTTAGTTAGATTACTCGGGGGCACTGTCGGTTAAGATGCTGGATGTGGAACGAGGGCGACAGCTTAGTACCAGCATTAACACAAATATGGAGCGTTCCATAAATATTTTATTAGATCTGTGTTGAAAGACCGAAGTCTCTCGTATTATCAGATACACTTGACACGAGACATTTCTTAGAGTGTAATCAAGACTGTTTGGTGATTTACATTATTATTACTTTATTTATTTAATTATACTCTTTATTGTACACCAGAAAAAAAAACTATTATTATAACCTTTAAAATAAGAACAATCGGCGGATTTATTACATCAGGGAATCTTTTCCAGGCATATTCTGTTACATATTCTATTAGAGATATTTTATTGGTCGATTGGGTACTAATGAGGCATCTCCCATAAAAAATCCTTTTTCCTACCTTTTTTTAAATAATTATATTTTAAAAGCCGCATTTTCCATGTCGAATTTCTAGAAAGATCTTTCTTTTTGCTCGTCTTGCCATAAATGATGCCATTCACAGCCTCCGTGGCGCAGTTGGTTAGACGCCGCCTGTGAAACGAGAGGTCGCGGGTTCGATCCCCGCACCGAGAGAAATGTTTGTGCGATCCACAAATATTTCTTCCGGGTCTGGGTGTTTGTGAGACCGAAAAGTCTCTCGTAGTTCCTGATACCCACGACACAAGACTCGATCTTACTGTGGGGTCAGGCCTATGTATGTGACTGTTGGGTTTTTTTTTTATATATTATAGGGGGCAACCGAGCATGCGGTTCACCTGATGGTAAGTGAACACCGCCGCCCGTGGACATCTGCAACACCATAGGGCATGGAGATGCGTTGCCGGCCTTTGAGGTGGGAATACGCTCGTTTTTTGAAGGTCGCCAGGTCGTATTTGTCCGGGAATGATGCCGCTGGCAACAGGTTCCACAGATTTGTAGTACGTGGGAGAAAGTGCTGGGAAAAACGTACTGTAGTAGATTTCCAACCTCCAAGGTGATGTGGGTGGTATTTGGAGGTTTGTCGTGTTGTACGGTGGCGGAACTCTGCAGCAGGTGTTATTTATTTATTTTATTTATTCGCCTGATGGTCACGATACGACCGCTTATGAACAGAAGCAAAATCAAACAACATCTAGAATTACAAAGTAAATCTAGGCATTCCACTACGCTCGCTATACTGAGACATTACAATATGTTAATTCTCAATGTATCCAGTAGTTGTTTTGCCTACAATGTCCTTAAACCGGAAACAAAAAAGCGCATTTACAATGCTGTTTGACAGGAGAAATATACATTACGGTGGTACCTACCCAGGTGGCCTCTAACATATGAGAGACATACTACCAGTAAAACTGGTGCCAAGCCACTAGTAGTAAAATTGTTAGCCAGAATTTGTTACGCCGTGCTTAGTACCTAATCTTGTCACATCGTGAGTGTACCATGTTGCTCCCAGTGGACCTATCACTCGTTCACTACCTTTATTACCTCCTATAATATTTTGATATAATGCTGGGATGCCGTCGTCTTCACTGTTGGAAATGCTTTACCAATGCAGCACAGTTGCTTGGAAAAATATTCTAACAAACATTCTTATAGAAATTATGACAATAAAACTATATCAGTCCATAATTTTCTATGACTGAGTACAGGACCCTCAGGAGTTGGACTAAGAAGACTTAGGCCATAGTTCATCGCACAGGTCTATTTGATGTTGGAAAACTTAATATACCATACAATATGTTCAATGATGAATGATACAAAAGTTTTTACAGTTACTTTCATTATTAATGAGCATGGAAATTCTCCATCAAAACATGCTGAAATCCGAAAAGTCTGAGTTGAATGAACGTGTATAAATAGCCTTTTTATTTTATCCTCTTCTTATACAGACCAATGAAAAGGGACTAGAAATGGGAACTCAAGGCGAGTCAGTGTGTCACGCCAGTGATCTCCTTTTAGTGAATGTAGGTAAGTGCAGGCGGCCCAGTGCGCCAGTTAGATCGCGAGCGTGGGGAGAGGGGGGTCACGCAGACAAATCGGGGCCGATGTGAACGACTGCCCGCGGTGAGGACACAGAACAGAGAAGAGTAGTAAGATTAATAAAGAGGTGGAGCGTCGATCAGCTGAAGGTAACATCAACTATTACTTGGATTGGATTACTATCCATAATAGATTTGCCAGTTTGCGAGTCCATTCAGAAATATGTTAATTCACGGAAAGCCAAATTAGTTTAATGACAAGATCTTCCCCTCCCCTCAAAGTATCCGCTAAGCAATTTGTAAACTAGTTGATGACTGATTATTATTGATCGGTATTGTGAAAAGTATAACTGAATAATCAATATGATTTTTTTTTTGCTCGATTGTATTAGTAGTCAGACACCTTTTGATTTATCTTATATATGCTATAATTTACAAAAATTACGCCACACATTAAGCAAATGAAGCGACATTGCACTACTGTCGCATCAACACGGCAGCGCGGCGTCGCGACATGAATAACTCACTGGCGACAAACAGCAGCGCTCACATCCGCTCGCTGTCGCTCCGACGCGCAAGTATCATACGAGCCACACGCTTCTTGTTCAGACAGACACTCTTAATTGTATAGCTATGGGCTGTCTATTGATAACAAAATATCATTCCTTAAATTTTGGTCCACAAAAATCTACTGCTGAGACCATATTCAGTCAGTAAGTCTCGGCGAAAACATAGGTTTTCCCAGCGTTTTCCACAGCTACCTGCAACCTAGATTATGACATTCTAAGTTACCACAACAAAAAGAATATTTGTATGATCCACAGGTAATTACAGGTGGTGGCACAGGTGCTTAGACGCCAACGGTGAAACTAGAGGCTGCGGGTTCGATCCCCGCACCGAGAGAAATGTTTGTGCGATCCACAAATATTTCTTTCGGGTCTGGGTGTTTGTGGGACCGTAAAGTTTCTTGTAGTTTCTGATATACACGACAAATGACTCGATCTTAGTGTGGGGTCAGGACTATGTATGTGACAGTTGGGTGTATTTATTTATTATTTAGAAGCCTTTAAGTGCACACATTGTAAAGGACAAACTTCATATTTATCTTCAGCCACAAGAAGTCCACTCCTGAGTAAAGGCTATTCTAATTTTATAGTGACCTTGTAAACCTTGACCTCCAATAGCAACCTACCTTTAATATTCTTCAAAATTCTTCCCGCTCCATTCATTAACTACCTTATTATGGTTGACAAACCTTGAAAAAACGCTTCTGAAGAGCTCTTCTCTACTATCAAGAGTCCGATTGCGAGAGCTATATAGACCACCACGGCTGGCCTAGTCTGTTTGACGGGCTTTATGTGCTACATAAGTTCCTAAATTTCACTACGGTATGCAGGTTACCTCATGATGTTTTCCTTCAGGCTTATAGTGCGTAGTGATTGTGATATGTATTTTACGTTTCCTTTGCCTCGCAAAAAAGGCGGGAAAACGATGCGCGCGCTTTTCACTTTTTCTGAGCTGTCAAGTCAGTAATAAACTAGCATCTATTGGACTGGTTGTTTTATTGGGCTTCCACATTTATACCCGATTGACTACCAATACACAAATGACACCAAAAAGTTAAAGGTGTGCACTGGGTATTAAATCCGCGACAATAGATGGAATCAAAGCAAAATACGACCGACTAAATCAATTACTAACACACATCCGCGCACCGTCGCTCGCAACACGCGCGACTATTAATTGAGCTTCACGCTTTTTTGTTCAGCCATTTGTCCTAGTCGAAGTTTTGATATTTTATTGAAGTTTATTAATTGCCTAACGATACAATCGATTGCTAGGCAACTAGGCTAGTAGGATTCATAAGTTAGGTTGTTTTATTTACATAAATATTAACAAAGTGAGCATTAGCTTAATTAGTAGCAGAATTAAACAAACCGATTTGATTTAAGAGATTTAGGTAAGTATTAGAAAGAATCCTGCTTAACTACTAATTACAAAATTAATGCACGACTTATGTATGTGATCGACTAGTCAATTTATCACAGTCTCGGCCGTAAATAGGGCGAGAAATACCCTGATGGTACTATTGGCACTAATATATTTTTTGGGATCTATAAGGTTATGTTGCTCTGTCTTTCACTTCTGGCATAGAAAGTCCACTGCTGACGACTCGTTATGGTTATGGAAGTTTCACAGGAGAGTAAATAAAAAAAAATATGAAAATACAGCAGGATCCATATAACTATCAAAAACCCTAATTCCTTAACATTCCAAAAACTATCTCGTATCGCCTTGCCATAACTCGCCACAAATCCAAGTGAATGAAGTTATAATTAGCAAACTAGCGGATACAATGGGTGGAAGTTGGCCCATTAAACCGCCACCAACCGCGCCCGCAGCGGCAATAAAACTGGCTAATCAACGATTTATTTGACAACATTAAACTAACTGGTTGATTTATTGGTATTGATACACTTATTGATGTAATGGTTGGATAGCTAAAGTGATAAGGACTAGAGATGATCAGGGATTTAAAAAAATTGAGGTTGGAGATGAATGACATAATATTAAAAGTGGAGTATATTCTACGACTACGTCTATAATCTGCATCAGCCCATATACGTCCCACTGTAGGGCACGGGCCTCTTCTACATTCGACTACCGATTGAGAGTGATTAGGAAATATAGTCCACCATGCTAGCCTAGTGCGGGTTGGCGGACTTACATACCATAGAATTTTATAAATCGCTATGGTATGCAGGTTTCTTCACGATGTTTTCCTTCACCGTTTTAGTGCGTCTATAACACAATTTAAATTTTGAAATTAGTATATATTAATTTATTAATATTCAATAAAACGATAATGTTGATATTTTTTCAAAACAAGGGCATCTTGCCATTAACAGTTTTTAATCAATGAAAATACAATGAAATATAAATTATGGTATTAGCATTAGCAGATGGATTTTATGGCCTAACCACTCTTAATCGATTGTCGATTGTAGAGGAGGCCCGTGTTCTCATGTCTACATATATGGGCTGATATATTAGCAGATGCAACAATTCTGCCAGCGCCAAGTAGCTGACAAACAGAGTAGGAGCACGATTGCCATAAACATTTATTTCTGATTCGGTTATAATTCCGAGAGTTCTCTCGTAGTTCCTAATTCAAAAACAATCCTTGTATCTTAGTGTAGAATCAGGACTATATCATAACTAGACAACCTTTCCTTTTCCATGACAAAAACTCCGGGTTATTAGGCAGTGTTTACCCACGAATTGTAATTAGGCGGGCGCAGCTGCGACGTCAAGGGTCGCCGGACATTGCGGGCGATAAATCAGCCGCGGATGTAATGAGAGCGCGCATTAATCATCCTGCCACTGCACAGTGCAAGTATTGGACTTTTTCGAAAATATATTTTTTTACTTCCTAGGCGTGGTTGTACTACGGTACGCTTGCAAAGCTGAGGTCTTGAGTTCGAATCCCGAGTGGGGCAAAATGATATTAGATATTTCTTTTCATTATCAGCGCGGAGTCAGTCAGAAATTCGTGCCCGATATAGCGATTGACTCGCCTATTCTATTACATTTCTATATCTGCCACAAGACATAATTGATATTAATGTGGGGTCAGCATTATATGTGACCTTTGGGTGTAGTTACTTATTCCGTACATAAATTCATAAACTCACGCCTTTTTCCCAGAAGGGGTAGGCAACGGTGCAAGGAAACCCACATTTCGCTTTGTATGATTCGTCCCACGATGTGATAGGTGGCGAGCCTATCTCCATATCGGGCACAAATTCTTGACTCTGGGCTGATAATGAATAGATAAATCCAATATCACTTTGCTGAACTCAGGATTCGAACCCGAGACCTCTTGTTTGTAACCGTACCCTAATGCGTGAAAAAACTATCTTCATAAGCTTTTATTTATTCCATGTAGATGATTATAGGAAAATTGGTGACAAAATACACAAGCATCTCGCATATTGGTATTTCAGTACTGATATTAATTAATATTATCGCTGGTTTCAAATCGGAAGCACATGTAATATGAGCAGTATGCAACGTTAAATTAATTCCCGCGGGACGAAATTGTTAAACATTTCATATAGGTATATTACTGTATTTTGTATGTAAGTCTGCCAACCCGCAATAGGCCAGCGTGGTGGATTATATGGCCTTACCACTCTCAAACGTACTGTCGATTGTAGAGGAGGACCGTGCCATGCAGTGGGATGTATATGGGCTGATATTGTATTTTGAGACTGGTATATGTCGAGATAGCCATCGCATAGAATGATGAAAAATATTTCAGTATCCCGTGCAACTGCAACCATGTAAATTTGTAGTGGAGATGCCAGAATATAACCGGCTGCCAAGGCAATGGTCGCGGGTTCCAGTCCCGGGCAAACCTCTGACTTTTCGGAGTCATGTTTGCATTGATTCTATTGCTTCGTATTTTAATGGCTAAACAAAACATCGTGAAGAAACCTGTATACCATAGCAATTAGTAAGAATTTATATCACATTGTGGGACGCAACATACATGGCGAAATGTGGGTGTCCTGGCACCACTGCCTACGCCTTCCGGGATATAGGCGTGAGTTTATGTATGTATCTATTATATGGTATGTAAAGTCAACAAAAAATAATGTATAACTGTTAAAGTCACTGGTTTTGACGAACTCGTCAAAGGACTTCTTAATTAGTGACTTTCTGAGCCCCAGATATTAACAAAAGACGCCTATAGGTTCACATCTCAAATGCTATATACATGAAAAATTCAAATGAGCAGCACGTAACATAAATGTTGGGTCTTAGTTTCGCACTACAAACTTCCAGAGCATCCAACTTTTAAATTTGAAACATAGAACACAATTTTTCAAAGGAGGTGCGATTATGAAAGTTTGGCCGTTCCGTTCTCAAAACAACTTGGCTTATTTATTTTATAGGTGTTATGTGGGAGATAGAAGCAGTTTGGAAATATTTTATCGGCTTTTGTGTAAGTTGTTTTATTACAACAACAATATGGGTGAAGAGTATCGGTAGTGACCGTATTTTCTCGCTGTCGATTGCGGTTCGGACACTCCTCTTTATGTTTATGCAATTGTTAGTGACAGATTGTGTATAACAAATATATTTCAAGAGTGTATTCATAACCTAGCCGTCTGTCACAACCTAGGATGGAATAATATTTTGTGCACTATAGTACTAAAACTTTGACTATCCTTTAAGAGACGCAGGCGTGAACTATTGTCATATTACGAATTTATCGTAATATGACAATAATCGAGGAAATCCTTGAATGTATAGAGAAATCTGGAATGTTCCATTATCTTGCAACGAATTCGCAACAAAGCGACTTTAATACACTTATATCAATAGATTTTAATGCACTCTAGAACAGAGGTTCAATTCCGCAGCGAGCGAATTTAATCTAGTCTCAAGTTAAACTAGTCTCGGTGCATATTTCAGATGCAATATCCATAAGAGGCCGTTTGTCCTCAACCTCCTCCCTCTACTCCCCTCCCTTTTACCCGTGCCTCACCCCCGCGCCGTCTACATCCAGTTTGGAGTAAATATAATCTCGTCGCTGTCTGTTCTAGCAAATAATGTGACATGTTATGAATTTATTTCTTTGTACGTTGAAGACGGCTTCGCGAGGTATTTTCCGTATTTGCGCTGAGCTGAATTGAAGCAATTTGTAAGATTTTAAAATAAAGCGTCTTAGTGGACGGCATAGCTACTGTAATGCATTTGAATGCTTTTATTTTTGCTTTAGACTGAATTTAAAAGTCTATTCTTGATGGGATTGTTGTAGACAGGCGGCCGTTTTTAATACTCCAAGGCTTATTTATCATTATAGTATACGTCAAATGATTCGGCTATATGTTAAAAAAATACTTTCTAAATTATTATGTTTTAAGAATGGCGAGTCGAGCATGCCTTTTGCCTGATGGTAATCGATGCAACTGCTCTATTAGCAAAAACCAAAAATCACATTGAATTACAAAGCGGTGCTTGGCATTCCACAGCGCTCGCCATCCTGAGCCATAAGATGTTAAGTCTCAATATATTCATTTACTCTGGCTACAATATCCTTCAAACCGAAACACAACAGTGCATGTACACTACTGTTTGGCGGGACATATAGAAATTGAACCCGCGACGACCGTATGATGTTAGCAGTCGCGTCTAGTCCGTTTACCAACAGGCCACCATGCACTTCTTGCATGTAACTTTGAAGACACAAACAAGACAGCAAGTCCCATTTATAACAAGAACATTGAGGTAGAAACAATGTGTATCAAAGCACTTAGCGAGTTCTCGGAACAAATAACGCATAAAAGGCATTTCAGAAACCCATAAAAGCATTAACACAACATTTGGTTCTATAAAAACCTTTTGGAATCAAAGCTGAATGGAATCAAGCACGTTCAATTGATTACAAAATATTTTCTCAGTCACCACGCCGTGCGAGTATTAGGCTGCGTGCACAATACACATATTTATAATACATACATACATACATACATAAATATATAAATACATATGGCTGGTTGTCTGGAAGAGATCGCCTCGAGCGATAAGACCGCCATTGTACTCTTTTCTTTATTTGTTAAATTTTATTTATGTTATTTCTTTTTTGTTACTGGTGTACGATAAAGCTTTTAAATAAAATAAATAAATAAATATTATACATAAATTCATACATATATACATAAACTCACGCCTTTTTCCAGAAGGGGTAGGAAGAATAACTACCAGAACATATTGTAATGATTACCGAGACGAGCATGCCGTTAAGCTGATAGTAAGCGTTACGACCGCTCATGAACAATAGCAAAACCAAGCAAAATGCAAAGAAAGAAATGCTTGGCATTTTAGTGCGCTCACCCTCCTGTTAAATCTCTACATGTCCAGTAGTTACTCTGACTATAATATCCCTTAAACCGGAACACAACATTGCATTAATAGTGCTGTTTCGCGGGAGAAATGAATGTGTGAAAAGGCACTTTAGCAGGCCGGCATAATTGTTTCCATTGGCATGAGACTGCCGTCCGATGCCAATGGATACTCTGCCTGGGCGGCATTTGCGCTTACCATCAGGTGCAATGTCGCCACTATGCCAGGCCAGAATAAAAAAAAAAGGAATAGACATTGCTGTGGTATCTACCCGGCGGCCTCTCACATATGAGAGACCTAGCACCAGTAAAAAAAAAGAAATTAATAAATCCAGTATACACCCGGCCTTACGATTTTTTCTTATTCAGTAATGTTATTTCGTTATAATAACGTCCCCGGTGAATTTCTTTAGTGAACTATCAATGGATTGGTTGCTCAAAGAAATATTACAATACATTATTTATTACTAGGCGGCGATCTTTGATCTTGTGTATTGTGCTATAATGACGTTAGTATCGGATTTTTAAAGTATTTTTGTTGTGGAATGTCGGCCCGCGGGTTTTTATTAATTTAGACGAGTTTATTGTGGTTTTTGTGTTGTTTTAATAATTTTTAGGAATTAGATTTCGAAGTAATTATTATTGGTATGTTATTCGAATTGGTAGGCTGGATTTAAATACGGCTGCTATCCGATTCTGATTCCTGATAACTTACACATGAACCGACTCAATACGAAATAATAATTAAATACACCCAACACTCACATACATGGTTTTGTCCCCACACTAAGATCGAGACTTGTGTTGTGGGTATCAGAGACTACGAGAGACTTTTCAGTCTCACAAGCACCGATTCCCGAAACGAATACCTGTGAATCACACAAACATTTGTCTCGGTACAGCGATCGAACCCACAGCTTCTCGTTTCGCAGCCGGGGTCTAACTAACTAAGCCACGGAGGCCGTCTCATAAATAATAAAAAAAAAATTGTTTATTTCTCACCACTAGTTACAAATGTACAATAATATTAATGTAAGAGAGCACAGAAAAGTATTTTAATTGTACATTACACTAGACAATTATTCCTGTATACGTGGCTGTAAAAATGGTTAAAATAATATTAGTACGTTCGTGAGGAAACCTGCATACCATAGCGATTTATAAGAATTTCTATGGTATGTAAGTCCACCAACCCGCACTAGGCCAGCGTGGAGGACTATATGGCCTAACCACTCTCAATCGTATTCTCGATTGTAGAGTAGGCCCGTGCCCTGCAGTGGGACGTATATGGGCTGATACATACATACATACAATATTAGTACTATCTGAACAAATAGAGAAGAGGAATAGAAAATATGGCGGCCCATTACACTCGCATGGTTAGTATGTTTCGTATTGATAGTAGAAACCTGCTGTTTATGTTACCTGAAATGTAACGTAGCGTTATAGCAAAATTACCCTAGAATTGTTTTAGAAAATTGGACACTAGTTTCTTTTAATACGCTCTTATTAACTTTGCCTGTAGGTATGTATGTATCGGAATCTTTGAAGTCGATTATCGAACACTTCATAACGTCAGATTGACCAGTAAAAAATGAAAGTAGTAAAATCGAAATTTTGCGTACTTATGCAAGACCGATGTCAATACAATTATTTAAAAAAACTATCATATCATTAAAAATAAAATAAAAGTGAGTAATTTTCGCGCAGCTCTCTTCCTCTGATAAGACAAAAGACTTACAACAATCACTAATAAGTGACTCCAACACCCCACGGTTTGTAACAATAAAATGTATGTATTTCGCTCCATTTTCTAATCTTAAACTCATTATCAATTATTTTTTACTTTTTAGTCGTATCGTTTATGAATGCATATTTTTTAGTTCTTTAAATTATACATACATACATAAACTCACGCCTTTTTCCCAGAAGGGGTAGGTGCCAGGGCACCCACATTTCACCTTGTATGTTCCGTCCCATGATGTGATAGGTGGCGAGCCTATCGCCATATCGGGTACAAGTTCCTGACTCTGGGCTGATAATGAATAGAAAAATCCAATATCACTTTGCCCAACCCGGGATTCGAACCCGAGACCTCAGCTTTGTAACCGTACCGGAGTACAACTACGCCACCGAGGCAGTCCTTCTTTAAATTATTATTTATTTAAATTATTATATAATATGTATTTTTCCCGTAGGTGCGAGTATAGACAGCGATCGTGTGGGAACGAATGGTCGAAATAACGAGCATTCTTTATTTGTACAAGTAGTATATACTGTTGCGCTCTATCTATCCTTCCTATAGCAGACTTTAAGATAAATTTATCTTTAATTACGTCAAAAACAAAGAGCCCTCGTTGCGAGATTACCGTCAACTGGCTTCAAAGATAATCTCATTTAATTTCGCGACATTTGCCGGATTACCGTCGCCGAGCGCGATTGGCGTCGACTAATGTTGGCGACGTATTGTAAATTTGTAATTTTAGCTATCTTTGTGATGTCGTGTTGTATTTGTTATGAAGGCTTTGTCCGCGAAGTGATTTTAATGCTTTTTAGTTGAAGGATAATTTATAATATATATATATATATATATATATAGGGATTTTATGAAAATTGGATTTTATTGATATTAATGCTGCATATAACTCGCTAGGATCATATTCACCATCCCAAAATATGCTGAATGGCAGAGAGCAATCATTTTATAGTCATGTCAATTATTAGAGAAAAAAATTGAGTCCGAGGTCCCCTAATGATTTTATAATTGTATTGTATCTAATTATTGTTTTAAGATTGTAACCTAATTTGTATAAATATAAATAAAATTACGGAAAAGATCACCACCATTCATAAACTTGTTTAAATCTAAGAATCTGATACGGTTGCCAGCTTTAAAAAATATATGAAAAAATAAGGACGGTGAAGAAAAGGGCCACTTTAGTATATTAGGGCAGCTATTATTTCATTTTTATGTCTACCACTTCACATATATTTAAATCCTCTCGTATCATGATATATTTTACTTCAATATATACTCGTAATCATAATTTGAAAACACGTTGCGCCTATCCCACCACGCCTGGAGTGAAGATAAATAAAACATGTATCATGAATAAAAACTACTACAGTAACGAGATAAAATATTTTCATTTCAAACTGTAATAACGTTATCTGCACTACATAAATTTGGAAAGTTATGATACATTAATAATATCAGAATGTGTTACTAGAAATTAAATTATATTAAACATATAGCTACGAATAAAGGAGTAGTAGAACAATGTTTGCCCAATACCCCTATCCTCTTTTTTTTTATTGCAAAGATTGGCAAAACGAGCTTGTCGTTCGCTTGATATATCGCTTACCATCAGGTATACTCGTCTCGCCATTTATTGAAAAAGAAACCATTTCAAATAATGTATCAAATAGTTTTCTACTGCACGTTTCTGTAAACTTTACTAAAAGAACTAAATTTCTAAATTGTTGTTCGCTATTTTCTTCAATTTAGTAATATTACCAATACAACACAGAAACCAGAGCGGAATTGTAACAATTGGTACTGCACAGATCGGAGCAAAAATACCATTACAGCTATCCTTTATTAAAGTAATTCCATTGGAACAATTGGAAAGCAAACAATTTCTACTTATACAAGCCGTCATAACGAGGTGGGATGAAATAGTTGAAGAAGTCGTGGAATTAATGTGTTTTTAAACTGCATCCGTGTTTGAAAGCATTATAATGAGTCTTTTAAAGTGATCTTTAGTTGTTTAACAGTTTAGAGAAGTGCAGAAGATGAAAGTTGGATAAGAAGAGTGTTCTTCAATCGCTTGGACAAAGTTCTCAAGGTTGTTATTTGTTAGGCTAGAGTCTATCCTATATGCAGACTGATAACTCGACTAATTCATGATTAAGATTTATTGATATCTTAAATTATTTTCAAAGGCACTTGGAAGATATTTAAACCTCGAAGAATTATTAGTGTTTCATTACTAAATCTTCTTTATTAGTGTTTCATGACTAAATCTCTGTACATATCTGACCTGAAAAACGACAAAGACTTATTTTTACACCAAGGCGAAACTGAATCGTATCACAAGTAATTTGCAAAAAATAGTCCAAAAACTTTTTATATGGCATCTCACTTATAACACTAAGTGGAATGATCGTTCCCGAAATCGCCATTACCTTTAACTCCTTAAGCCTAAAATTTATAGACTCAGCTCAATAAAGAACTAACATTTACTCCTCAATAGGCGCAAACGACTACTGAATTGGTTTCAATCAAAGGATTTTTCTAATCTTTGTGGCGTCATAAAAACACCTAAAGTGAGATGAATGAAATTATATTTTTTACTCAGATTTCATCGGGTTGTGACGTGTGTGTACGTGATTTGCGATCAAATTCAAGTTTAGAATTTTCATGTGTCGCCGCGCTGCGATTTTTATATAAGACCTCGCATGACTTCAAAATGAAATTGATATTAATTGAATTTTGTGTGACGCGAATTTAGACTAGTTCTGTTTATAAATATTTTCTTGTTTATTTTGATGTTTAAATTACTGGTGATAGAACAATAATTAAAGTCCATATTTTATTACAACTAATAAAATAATTAAAACTGGTCTTGATGATAAATACTGTTCAGTAAAATAATATATTAACGAGAATCAATTTTTCTCGATAGTCGAAATAATTCCTGCACGCTAGATCCTCAGTATATTTATTTATGAAACTTTATACTATAAAATTTACTGTGTAAGATGTTTAAATCCACTTGTATAAAGACCCATGTACACAAAGCTGTGAAACTCACCAAAATTATGCACTTCGGTCTACAACATTCTATACCAGCCTGAATATCTAGTTTCGTATAGGTAAAAGTGTCGACAACCGCAAGCCCAGACCATACACACAGGGAGAGATTCTCGCCTCGAAGATACGATTATCGTAAGGTTTTAAAAAGCTGCATCGGGTAAACATTTATCACTTATGGCAGTTATGTCATGCAATAATGGCATACGATTCTCTGCAAGAAACTCTCCGCGTGTAAATGACGCCTCATCAACAGATATATGCACACACACAAGCACTATAATGGAGAAGGAGAACATTGAGAAGAAATCTGTATACCATAGCGATTTATATGAAATTCTATGGTATGTAAAGTCCGCTAACCCGCACTAGGCTTGCTTGGTGGACTTTATGGCCTATATCCCTCTCAACCATAGGTACTCTCTCTAGTAGATGTGGCTTGTTCCGTTGGGCCTATATGGGCTATTACAATGAAAAAAGCTATATAAATAATTTAAACAGGCGCATCCCTACGGAGTGTTGGTAACACCAGGTGTGGTTGGCAGCTCGTATTGGCTCCGTAATGTATGTCGTCCCAAGCGAGGTTGTGATTGAGCCCTTATTTAAATTCATGTTTCAGTCATGTCTTACAGATTGAAAGGTATAGTAGTTCAATAGCTTTGATTTTAAGTACCTAGATGGTGTCTTTGTGGTCGATAGCTTATTATTTGAAGTAACTATGTGACTATTGTCCGGTGCAAACGCACAATTGCAACTTCAGCACATCATTGTTCAAAGCGTTTACTTAATAATTATGCCTATTTGTTTGCGTATCGTCATCGATCGCACCGCGTATGCTCTATATCAGTTGCTTAGTGTCAATATGGGATTTTCGTAGTTATTGGTTATTTTGGAACCTATCATAGTGTATCATTAACTTATTTTTACCAAGTAAGAGTACCATTTATAGCAAATACCTGAACAACTAGTTCAATTTGCTTTAACAATACTTATTTTTTTAGAAGATTAATCTTATAAGAGTTGCACGAGATAACGCAATTGATATTATAAGTGGAACGCTATACAAATAGTATATTCAATGTACTATATTAATATATTTTATATATCTATTACCTATTACGATACCGATAGCATTAATGGCACTTCTACCTATCCCTGCCCGGAAATAAGCATTACTATTGAAGGTTCAACTCAGGTTTTGTTTTAGTAAAATTCATTTGATTTGAATTCAACTTTATCTTATTTATTTACCATCACTTCATAATAACATGCTGTGTCTATTCGATATAATTATGTTAACATAATGTTTCTTAAAATTAAAAATTTCTAAAAAAAAGGTAAACCAGACAGAGTAAATAATCAAGCATCATCAATATTTCATCCTCTTTAAATAACAGCAAACAATTCTACTACACACAAGCCTTCACATTTAATTTAAATACAAAACGCCTGCGGGTTTAAAATAGCAAACTGTAAGTATCTGTAGTGACAAGTGTGGTTGGGAGTTCCGCAACGCATTACAAAGTTAGCCCGGACAATGTGACGGCTTATGACTTATCGCGACCTGTCTGGTGGAAGGTACTTTACTTTATGAATTGTACTGGTTGGAAATTATGGAAAAGTCTCGTAATTCATTAAGAGTACTTCATGCTGGTAAAACAAGGTGATAACAATGTAAATAATGTAATGAAATGTCATTGTAATTTATGTATAGGTCATGTCAATTAAATAGCTCTTATGACAAGCCAATAGTCATAGTAATTAATTTCTATATGCAAAATATTTTATAGTATTATTTATATCAAATTCTTATCAGTATCTTATTATGCATACATACATACATAAACTCACGCCTTGTTCCCAGAAGGGGTAGGCAGAGGTGCTAGGGCACCCACATTTCGCCTTGTATGTTCCGTCCCACAATGTGATAGGTGGCGAGCCTATCGCCATATCGGGCACAAATTCCTGACTCTGGGCTGATACTGAATAGAAAAATCCAATATCACTTTGCCCAACCCGGGATTCGAACCCGAGACCTCAGCTTTGTAACCGTACCGTAGTACAACTACGCCACCGAGGCAGTATCTTATTATGATACCTATTTATTGCTATTTTATTTAACTGTTAGTGATTTGAATGATAGAGAGGTATCCAGAAAAGTCAAATAGTTATCTCTCGCCCGTCCAAATGATAACAACGCCCAGTTACCCACCTACTTTATAAATTTTGGTTAAATTATGACTTAAGTCACTAAAACTACCACCTGAATTCGTTTTCGGCCGAAGTCATGATATACCCTATATAATATACAGAAAAGTCAAAATGAGGTTGAACCATTGTAGCCAGTGCAACTACTGGACATAATATTGAGACTTAACATCTTATGTCTCAGGATGGCGAGCGCAGTGGAATGCCAAACATTGCTTTGTGATTCGAGGTGTTGTTTGTTCTGCTACTGTTTATGAGCTGTCGTATTGCTTTCCATCAGGCGAACGGCATGCTCGTCTCGCCATTCATTGGAATAAAATAAAAAAAAAAACCAACGACCTCCCCCTTAATATACCAATGTTCTCACAACTAAGGTAACTCGCTTGTGTGAAATATTTTTGTGAGTAAAATACAATTTTCGTTTTTGCTCTTAGCAGGCTTTGTTACGGATATTTTTTCCTCGCAAAATTATAAAATACAAGACTTCGTACGGTGCACAAAAAATGCGAGCCAATTATTTAACAAAAAAATGTACAAGGAACGCTCGGTAATTAGTTTTTATCTCCGTGGAGACTATGATGTTATGTTTTATAATTAGTACACGTACTTAGATAAGTTTATTTTATAATTAGTAACTCGTGGTAAGATGTACATTTTTATTTTACACTGCTTTATATTTCACCTTCTCTTATATCCATGCGATGGTTGTCTGGTAAAAATTGCCTTTGTGTGATAAGACCGCCATCCGTACTTTTTTATTTTATCTTCTTCTTCTTCTCCTTCTACCTGGCGTTATCCCGGCCGGTGCCAGGGTCCGCCTTCCGGCAAATTATTTTTTTTTTTTATTTTACCATTTTATTTTATTTTTTAGTTTTTATTACAATGAAAGGTGAGACAAGCATGCCATTCTCCTGGTGTTTAGCGATATGACCGCTACTGGACAGTAACAAAACCAAACAACACCATGACTTACAAAGCAATGCTTGGAATTCCATTCCGCTCACCGTCCTGAGACATAAGACGTTATGTCTCAACATGTCCAGTAGTTATTCTGGCTTCAATATACTTCAAACCGGAATACAACAGTGCATTTACACTACTGTTTAGCGGGAGATATAGACATTGCGGAGGTACCAACTCAGGCAGCCTCTCAAATATGAGAAACCTACCACCTGTAAATATTTGAATACTGTTATATATTCTTGTGTACAAAAAGAATAAAAAATTATCTTGATAGCTTTAATAATTCCGCAGTGAAGAAAGTATGAGTCCGGTCAGTCAGTCACTCAAACAATCTTAATCAGAAGTATTTGATTAAAAAATATGTTGATAATACTACCCAACTCCATTTCTTTTTAATTCAATTAAATACTAATATTCTTGTAATTTGGTTTGGTTGCCCTGAATAAATAAATAAATAAACTCAGACGGTCAGCAAGACTGACTTCCTAGCTGGTAATAAACCCAGTAATGACAGCATATGGTCAGTGTAACGAAGGGACGCGAACATAAATTTTGCAAATCTAAATAAAACTTTAACTCATATCTGTCGCAACTCGAGCGACAATTTCACCGTAATATGTTGAAAATAAGAGCACATTTCAGCGGGAATCAAGTTGCAAGCTTAATGAGTGTAGTTGGTGCAAGTTTCTCATTTGCGAGAGTGGGGGGCAGCGGCTTTCGGAAGCGCCGTAGCCGCTGTAAAACTGCTACAACTCGCTGAATGCGCTTTATTTACTGTGATGCGGACCAGCTGGTTTGTATTGTAGCTTTTTGAGGTGTACTGTAGTGCAAGTAATATGTAAAGAAGTTTTAGATAGAAGGCCACGTACAGCCAGATAAAGTGTCAGACGCCCACCTACAAGATTAGCGAACGACTTGAGTAGCAGGAAATCGCTAGATGCGCCTTATCCAACAGTTTGATGTGGAGATCCTTGGGGATTACTCCATGAAACGATACGAACTTCGAATGTTCAGACGCCGTACGTAAAACTTAACTAATATGCCTAGATACTCTAAAAAATGTTAGATTCCTCTATCGTACGTCGCAACCATAGACTAAGTTCGGAGAAAATGATAAGTATAATAGAGAATAGTATAGATTTTTAGAAATGGAAAACTTATATCTTACTCCGGACGTCGAACATCCGAACATTCGAAGATCGTATTGTTTTTATAGAGTAACCCCCCTTGAAAGAAGCCTCTGTTTAGCAATGGACTGCCTGTTAGAGAAAGTCAATATAGACCAATGGCTTATTTAGTTTAAATTGTTTTATTTTATTAAAGTTTCTCATTTGCTAGAGAAGGAGAAAGCGCCATGAGCGCTGTAACCGCGGTAAAACTCGCTGAATGCGTTTTATTTACAGTTCTGGTTCATATTGGTAAGCTTGGTTACTTCAAATATCAGATGTTTTTTTTGAGTGTGTTCTTTTGTAATAATAGTATGGATTAGTAGTTTATGTACTTCACTTAGGTTCTAAGTATGACAAAGTTATTACTATAAGTATGACTGCCTCGATGGTGTAGTTGTACTACTACTGTATGATTGCATTGCTGAGGTTTCAGGGTCGAATCACGGGTCAGGCAAAGTTTTATTGGATTATTTATCAGCGAGGAGACAAAAAATTGTGCCCATCTATATCTATCACATCGTGGGACGGAGAAAGATGGACGGACGTGGTCGAAGGCGAAATGTGGATGTACTAGTAGCTAGCAGCACATCTGCCTGCCCCTACGGGGAAAAAGTTGTGAGTTTATGTATTTAGTAAAAAAGGATAAAAAGAAATAAAATATATTAAAAAATTCTCGGAATATCACCAAGAAGTTCCCATTCAGCTTTTTCTAGCAGTTTTATCAGACGGTCACCTAGGGCTTCAGGTAGAGACATTTATTTAAAGACAACGCATCGATACCTTTGGATATTACCTTACTGGCATATTTATTTTATTTCATTTTACTTTATTTGGGTGGCCATCACTTATTGTACCATCGTTACCAGTTTACCGCATCTTAAAAAATATATGTTTCTGTATTACGGAAAATATGTGATCGATAAATATGTGAAATTTATATTCCACTAGTATCAGGAACAGATTATCTTTTATCAATTTGAGTTCCAGACTTCCTATGAGATCAGTTATAAGTGCCGTATGACATAATCTTTTGACATTGCAGTACTCATAAAGTATATCAAAAATATTAATCTGTAATAGACGGATAAAACGATAAATATAGTAACAACTTTCCTGATAAAATAAAATATGTAAAAAATATGCAGGCTTAATACAAATTTTATTAATTTACTAGTTTTTTTTTTTATTTCCATGAAAACCAAACAACATCATGAATTATAAAGCAATGCTTGGCATTTCATTGCGCTTACCATTCTGAGACATGAGATGTTAATTCTCAATATTTCCAGTAGTTACTCTGACTACAATGTCTTTCAAACCTGTATACAACAGTGTTTTTACTCTCTATCCCGTTTGGCGGGGGAAATAGATATAGCGGTGGTACTTACAGGCGGTCTCTTACATAATACGAGAAACTTACCAATAGTAGAAGACATATTTTATTTAATGCGATTGCTAATACGCGTATTTCAATGCTGAAATTATCGATATCAAATTAAAATAAAAGTTGTATTTTGTCTCTACTCGGAAAAGTTAATAATAAATATACCTGACTGTCATATACATAGCTCTGACACCAAAATAAATTACAAGTCCATCGTGAGTATCAGAACCTTACACTTTTAGGTCTCATGAAAAACTAGACCCAAAACAAATACTTGTGGCCCGCACGCACTTTTTTTCTTTGCGCAGTGATCGAACCCACAGCCTCTCGTTTCGCAATCAATTCTCAACCAACTGCGTCACGGAGGCTGTAAATGATAATGATAACAGAGTGGCCTTGAAAATTGCATATTTGGTTAGCATTTATCTACGATAACTGGCCAAATATCTTATCGTTTTACATGAATAATCCACCAAGTTGTATATAAATCTTATTACTATTTGTATATATGAATTTCTATGTTATGTAAAGTCCGCCAACCCGCACTAGGCCAGCGTGGTGGACTATACGGCCTAACCACTCTCAATCGTACTCTCGATTGTAGAGGGGCCCCTTCCCCTACAGTGGGACATATATGGGCTTATACACTGTACTGTTTAGTTTCATTTGACGAGTGTTAATTTAGCAGCCTCGTATATGTTCACAGCTTGTTTCTCACCAATAATTGGCATACAAAAGATAGTATCAAATGGTTTCATACCCAAAATAAACGCGGAGTATTAAAGTAATAGTAATAATGTTAATATCAACACTTAATCGTCAAACAAATGACAGAAATATGCAAATGATGCATTATATGAGATAGGGGTCTAAGAAGTAATTGATTGCAAATTGCAAACAATGATAAAGATTGTATCAGGGTCAGATATACCCGCAAAACGAGTTCGCTGTCAGTCGTGCGACAAACGTTGAATTGTGCGCAGACGGGTTGGATCAACAGGAGGTCACGTAACAGGTAATTGAATAAACAACATGTTTTGAAATGAATAATTAATTTTAATTCAATCATTAAATAATAATCAATTAACGTGGTGAACTATATGGCCTAACCAATCTTAATCGTACTCTCGATTGTAGGGGAGACCCGTGTCCTATAGTGAGACTTATATGGGCTGATTTTGGAGTAATTATTTACTTTTAATTATTTCATGTGATTTTTTATTTAATTTTGTTTGATTTAAATAATTATGTTAATATTTCATAGTGGATTATTTCCTAGTATATTTCCATTTTGTTTAAATAAGATTTAGTTTGAAGCTTGTGAATGTATGTTCTTGTGGCAGAAATTAGGTCGAAGATATTATCGTTTAACGTGTTTGTCAACAAGTGGAAGAGATAGTTTTATCATCGTACATAATTATTACCTAATTTTCATAATCAATCTCATATTATTAAACAGATAATAAGGTTATTGACATACAAAATAATATATTTTTATTACATATTGTAGCCAGAGTAACTACTGGACATAATGAGACTTAACATCTTATGTCTTGAGATGAATGACAAGCATTGTTTTATAATTCATGGTGGTGCTTGGTTTTGCTTCCGTTCATGAGCGGTCGTGTCGCTCACCACCAGGCAGATGGCATGCTCGTCTCGCCATTAATCGCAATAAAAAAATGATAAATGTTGAACTCAAGTGTCATTAATTAAAATATACATATTAGCGGAGATTTAGAAGAAGAAAAAAGGAGAAAGAATACGCTCATAATTCAACAAGTAACATAATATAAGAAACATTTTCAACTTTTTATATGAATCTAGTAATTCTTCTTTTTTGTAATATCAAACCAAATAATATCCTTCAATCCAGAATATAACAACGAATTTACACTGTATAATAATAAAGTGTCAGTATTTAAATCTATTTATTTATCACGTTTGTATATCACAAAACTTAAACAAACTAACCTAATTGCTCTTAATTTCTTGGTTCTATTTTTTTATGATAGTGGCGCAATTTGCTTATCCGATGAAATACAATTCTTACTAATCTCCATACAATGTCAGGAAATTCGCGACTTCTTTATCGACCTTGGAAACGAAAATATGTATAAGCAGACCACGGGCAAAGGTTTACAAATCTTTAAAAAATTCATGTAAAGATCCTCTACGATCTTTTGGCGTCAGATCGCGTTGTTGTCATTATCATCTTTGTAATCATACTATTAAAGTTGCGCCCCCGTGCCGAATCAGTCTAGTTTTCTAGAATTGTGTAAAATACAGTAATTATGTAGATAAGATAAACGCCGGAGTAAGTCTAACAAATTACATTACTGCACTAGCATTGAAAGAAAGAAAGAAAATTATTTATTTCTTACAAGTAGCAATCTGTATCAGTCCATATATGTACATCCCACTGCTGGGCACGGGCCTCCTCTACAATCGCGAATACGATTGAAACTGAGTAGGCCATATAGTCCTAGTGGCCTAGTGCGCTTTAGTAGACTTTACATGCCATAGAAATTGCAACAAATTCGCTATTTTATGTAGGTTTCCTCACGATGTTTTTCGTCACTGTTATAGCAATAAGTTCAACAAGTAACATTAACTTAACTATAATATTATAGACAGAGATACAATTAGTGTTTGGTACAAAAATGGACCACAATTAGCATGTGTTATCAGCTGATCTTCCGTGTGGCCGTGACGTGATATAACGGGCGTCAAACAAACAATAATTTACATTTTTTTTTCTGTTTTTATTCAAAAGAGTCTATGACCATCATAGACTAAATTACTACCCTAGTGCTCCCCCTACTCCGTAGTCCATAAAGATATCAGTTTTTTTTTTCAATCATAATTTTTTAGTGTCTTTTAGACAAAAGAGTCTGTGTATATAACGAATTATTATAACTAGACCTTAACTGCTAAGGTACTTAGTAGGATAGCTGAGTTAGAAAGAGGGATCGACAAAATACTCTACAATACCGACATCCATGAGGTAAAGATTTTTTAAAATCTCTTTGTCAGAATTTCTCTTGACAAATCCCAACAATATTTGATGAACATCTTCAACTATACCACATTATGTACAATTAGGACTCATAAGACAGATAGCAGATTTGTTGTTTATGGAAAAGACCAGTCTGCGAGACCTCGGGCTCAGTTCCACAAACATTTCTCTCTGTTTGTGCGGCCCACAAATATTTCCTTCGGATCTGGGTGTTTGTGAGACCGAATAGTCTATCGTAGTTCCTGATACCCACGACACAAGACTCCATCTTAATGTGGGGTCAGGACTATGTGTGTGACTATTGGGTGTTATTTATTTATTTATTATTAAAGAATTTATTTTGTGTGTAGTGTTAGTGGGTGTCCTAGGTCTTAATCAAACTCTAGATTGTAATATATGTATATTATTTATGTTTATTGATATTCGCGACGCATTATACGAGTATAGAAAAATGTCATTGTCATTGTGACTTTAAAAAATATTGTTATCAACTGAATATAACGCTGCTTTTGTTATCAGCATAAGTATATGTGAGTATAACCATGTGACATAATATTACTACATAATACTATCTAATCTGACATAACGTATTAATGCGATAATTCAACAATCATATGTTTCTTCTTAGCAGTAATAACATACAAGCTATTGTAAATACATATCAACTGATATGTATACGTATGTGTTACCGGAAATGCATACACAAGACGCACGCCTAATACGGAGTGCAGGAATTTCCTCAAAGTACGATGGAAAGAGTTAAGTTATAGAAAACCTGTTTATTGAGTGTTAATCACCACACACTATAAAGGTGAAGGAAAACATGAAATGAAATGAACTGAAAATAATTTTCCCCCGGTTCAGAAAGCGGTTCTCATTAGAAAAGAACAGGCAGTTTACAATTTAGTGATTATTACAAAAGTAGAAGTGGTTTAAATCAGAGCGGCTCATTAATAATTTGTTAGAACATTTTAAATACATGTTTACATTATATTTAATATAGCTGAGGGAAGGGAAGTCGAACGAACGAAGAATCAGTATTGTAAAGAAACCTGCATACCATAACGATTCAGAAGAAATTGTAGGGTATGTAAAAATCCACCAACACGCACATGGCGAGTGTGGTGCCACTATATGGCCAACTCCTCACAATCGTTCTCTGGATTCTGGGATATGGGGCGATACAGATATAGACGACACAATACTTATATCTTAGTATGAAGTCAGAGCTATATATGTGACTGTTTGGTACTGTAGCCCACAAACGCCAGCTGTTGAACACAATAGTCCTTAACAACGTCTTGACAACGATAGCCGGGTCCGGTATTTGTGAGACTGAAAAGTCTCTCGTCGTTTCTGATACCTAACACACAAGATTTAATTATAGTGTCAGGAATATGTATTTGAGTGTTGGTTGTATTATTGTTATTATTTACCTTTTACCACGCTGACACAGTGCGGGTTGATGGACTACAAAGACTACATAATTCGCATATTACCACATGCTAGTAACTGTTAGGTTTATTATAATATATTTTTGTTTCAGAAATGTCGCATACGGTAGTTCGGGGAAAGCCGACAGCTGCTCAGCTGTATATAGACGGCGTCCTGAAGGAGATACTCGCCGCCAAAGGAATCAAGGATTCGCTGAGTGCTCGCGATCAACTTACATTAGCTGAGATCGCGTTCCATTGCATGAAGAAGAAGCCCAATGATATTTATATTGTGAGTACATTTTAAACCCCTCATTGGTATTATTGTATCGTTGTCAGAATCGGGAAGTAATGGGAACAAACCAATATATTTGTGTAAAATAAAAAAAATATAATAATTGTGTAGTATGGGAATTTTGACTGGTATTAATTTCGACTTTGCTATCTTGCTATCACATTTTGAGGCAAAAGCGTACTCAGTGAACTTTGTATATACATTATTATATTTACATATTTATATACACATTTTACGTAGTAAATATAGTACATGAGATAGGCTTTATTTGAATTTAATTAATCGTTTGTTTTCATATGACTTGCAACAATACATCACATACTTAATTTTGCCAAAATGTCAATCATACATAATTTTGTTTTTCCGATTCAACATTGAGGATTACCTGTGTGCATGATTGTTTGCGAATTTCTTGAAAATTAGGTCCACTATATTTTAATATAGCTCCTATTAATAAAGGGCCAACTTTCTAATACATGTAAAGAATCTTGTTACATACTAAGCTGTAGAAAAATATATATATAAAAACAGTGTTCTAAACAATATAAAGACCTTCGATAAAGCAATAAATAACAATGTATGCAGTAATCTTGAAAAAATACTCCATATTTACTCCAAAGTTAATTAGAGTAAATTATTTTACCATGTTTCATACCATCAAAAGCCTATAAAATATACTTTCAATTAAATACTTTCTGATAAACACAGACTGGCAAAACATATAGTAAAGATAACAAAAATAAAATAACAATATCAACAATAAGTTAATTATGCATCGACATAATAAATAAATAATTTGTCTCAATGATATATTTTATCATTTTTTATTTGTTCTGACGTCAACTGCAGATATAGGAAGTCCTCTGCTAAACATTGGCCGTCACTTATTTCTAGTGATGTTTTAGAACCAGTCCACTAACTTCCTAAAACTCTATATTAGTAGAAGTCGGAAGTACCCGATAGTACAAGGCGCGTATATACAGATATATCTGTATCAGCCCATATTATACGTACCACTGCAGTCCACGGGCCTTCTTTACAATCGAGAGTACAATTGAGGGTGGTTATTCCATATAATTCATACATATATCTACTCACAGAAATTAAGTATCAAACTGGATTCGAAGAGGTACACCCGAACTGATAGTATCCGACGGCACCAGGAATACATAATAATCAAGAAGCTTGTTCTGGCTTACATAGTTCATGTATTGAACCCGATGTGGGGAGGGACCACCAAGCCGAAGGTACCCGATGGTACCAGGCATGCATAACGATGAAGAACCTTTTTCTGAGTAGCCCAGGTGAAGTAATGAAACCGATATAAATATATAATAGTTAAAAAAAACTAAAATACACGCTTTAATAAGATATACAACTAAAAAAGTAAAAATAATTGATACTGAATTTAAGATAAGAAAATGGAGTAAAATACATATATTTTATTGTTACAAAGCGTGGGGTGTTTACAACAATTACTTATCCTCCTGCACCCCACGCTTTGTAACAATAAAATATATGTATTTTACTCCATTTTCTTATCTTAAATTCAGTATCAATTATTTTTACTTTTTTAGTTGTATATCTTATTAAAGCGTGTATTTTAGTTTTTTTTAACTATTATATAATTGTTTTGACTAAAAACATCCATCTACGGCTGTATTTCCAATCAATAACGCCATCTGTTGGTCAGTAGTAACATTTGACACTTGAAGAATACAAGAAGCTTATACCCAAATGGAGATTGCATTCCGTATATAAAAGTGAAGCACAAAAATTTTACCTTGAATGACGTCGCTGATGCCTGCTATCCTTTTCTTTAGCGTAACAATGAATGAACTTCACGTGAACTTCATTCATTGTCACTCTAAAGAAAAGGATAGCAGGCAACAGCGATTGCATTCAAGGTAAAATTTTTGTGCTTCAGTGTTTTATACGGAATGCAATCTCCATTTGGGTATAAGCTTCTTGGAAGAATACAATGTTAACGCCATCTAGCGATGAATGTAGCAATGGTCATCAATTATAAGAATAATTAATCCTGGCGAATCTAATCAGGATAATTATATATTTTAATCGAATTATTGTATTGTCATCGGTCTTTGACAGGTGTGCAAAATTTGAACGAAATCTGGCCGTTTAAAGTGGGTCAAAATCGCGCCCAAAGAAGTCGGTTACAAACAAACATACAAATATACAAACATACAAACATACAAACATACAAGTGAAGCTAATATAAAGCGTGTAAAAAGGGTGCACCCGAATTGAAAGTATCCGGCGGTACTAGACGAACATAAGAATGAAGGAAGTGTGATACTGACCAACACAGTTGTAATATTAAACCCGATGTAGGGGAGGAACACCCTAGCCGAAGGTACCCGATGGTACCAGGCATGCAGAAGTGAGCAGTAGGGTGCTGCCACAGGTGGAATATTAATTCGACTAATAGTAGGATGGTTTGCAAATTACTGACCTCATTTGCTGAAGTAAATTTAAACTGTGGTCCATATTAAAATCAATAACACACATGAATACAATTGCAGTGTACCAGAGAAGTAATTAATGTATCACGAAGTATAAATTATGCTAGTGTTTGACATAATAATATAACAATGCATTTAACCGGTGCGATAAGTAATTATTGCGAAGACAAACGAAGATGTGTAGGGATCGACACATAGTATTGATCTTTTTAACCTATGCGATTGGGAGATATATATACATCTCCGCTCCACTTAAGCGAAAACCCAGGCACAAATGTGGAATACATAACATTTTTAAAATAGTTTAACTCTGGTTGCATATGTAGTATGTGTTGCGTATACAGATGTCTTCTTTTCCAAGCCGTGCATAAACAATAGCTATACCAAAAAAAAAAAGTCTTTGCAAATTAAAAAAATCTCACGATTTTAAGTTCCCCACCGCGTCTTTGTGCATTTACAAAAAAACGTAACATATAATACATAACCTGACCAGAGAATCGAAACTTAAATCACACAACAGTTTCCTTCTAGTATGTTATGTTTCTTGTATAGACGTTCTTCGTAACGAAAAGACTCTCGTAGCTTTAATACTCACAACACAAGAGTTGTTTGATCAGTCAAGGCTACATGATTGAAAGATTGTACTTATGCAGTCTTAATTTCTGCCACCAAACAGCAGTATGTAAGCCAAACGACCCGCTGGTCATTCTAGATGAATTGATTTCAAAAAAAAATGCTAATTCGTTAGTTGTTAGAACAATGTATCCTATTTTGTTCAAAACTATAGAGGAAATAAAAGATTATATTTAAGACCAAGCACTTTACATATTAAGATAATATCTTGCATTATACTAATACAATTGGTATATGTATACTACGAGAGCTTTTAGATTCGAGTCACGCGTCTTTCCTGAACATCATTTATGTAATATTATTTTCTAAGATTGCACGTATCTATTTAGATAAAAACAAATTTTACACAGTACTGGTTATTTCTCGTGGGTTGGTTCTCTTTATTATTTACAAAAGATCAAAATACCAAAAATTATAATCAAGAAGTTGATTTATGAAGATGTATGTAGATGATGAATGAAAATGAAATGATGATGCATGATAAACAAACAGTCAATTTCGGATTTTTAATACGCAATATTATTTCATAAAATATAGATTTATTTGGCCACACATACAGTATATATATACCGGGTATATCAAGACTGCTACCGAAAACGAAGCCGGGTGGTAGTTTTAGTGACTACAAACATAACTAACTAAAAATTTCGTAAAGGAACGCGTACATTTTTTTTAATATTTTTTTATATGTCATCATTTTTGGGTGGTAAATTTATAGTTCTTGCTAAAATAATAATTTAAATTCTTTTATATCTTAGAGTCTTTATAAATAAAAGGGTATACACTATTATTTAAGGAAAAAAAGTATTTACCACCCAAATACGACCATACGAAAAAAATAACAAAAAAAAAGACGGGTTGCACTCCGGGAGTGCCGGCAGAAGTGAAAACTTGATTATTAACGTTGAGCATGTTTGATATTTTGGAATGGTTAGGGAATAATTTTGCACCAATTGCTTTATCAGTATAAAAGTACTATCATTTATGTGGTAGAATACAATATTCATTTATTGCGCTATCGTACACAAACATGACAATTTATATTACATTAAAAATTTAACACTTTAAAACTATTACAATTATTTTACATTAAAAAGTTTATCTCTCCGAAAAATCAACTTTCATCCATAATTTCAACGACTTTTTCACCATCATCATTACCAGAACTATCATCGCCAATCTCTAAAACTGATACGATAGGTTTATGGTAGCTGAAGTAAGAAACGAACAGTTTTGATTCGAACCTATTTAAATGTCTAATAAAGACCGCATCAATAGTAGTTTTGTATTTCGTTGTGCTAAGATTGCGATCATTCATAGTTAAACCAAATTCATTATTTAAAAATTCAATTAATAGTTGATTTTTATCGTCTGCGAAGTTTATGTTGAAATCTCCACTCAAAATCATTGGCAATTCATCAAAGCTTTATAAACTGACAGCTAACTGACAGCTGTCTACTCTCCATACGTCCTACGCTTTTTCGATCAGGTCACGTGTCCTGACGCGAGTTTAAGATTTTATACCCATTACAGAAAAAGTGCTCAACGCCGCTAAAGAAGTTTTCACTTCAAAAACGTCGCTTTTTTGCAACATTTTCTGTGGCATTGTGTCTGAAGTCGCTTAAAATACCACCCGGCTTCGTTTTCGGTAGCAGTCTTGATATACCCTGTATAGAGTACATTATATGTATTAATATGTAACGCTGTTGATGTAATGCAATACTGACTAAGGGCACTACTTTCACTTTTATCAAAGTAATTCGGTTCATAACTCAGCTCTGTTCAACAAGCTATTGCACAACACAGATATTTCTTTTGGTTAAAATATACAATATTAATACGCTTGGTTGGTAAATTCTTGAAAAAGAACGGTTAATCAAAAGCAAATAACTATATGTCCTGAATATTGCCTTCTAATCGCGGGAGAAAAGTATGGATTAAAAAAGGAAACATTATTTAAGTTTATTTGGAACAAGACAAAGCGACATAATAAAGCGACGACAGTGCATCTGAAGATAAGTTCAGTACAATCTAAAAAAACTATATATATCTGTATTAGCTCATATACGTTCCACAAGGCATGAGCCTCCTCTACAACCGAGAGTACGATTGAAAGGGGCTAGGTGTGGGGCTAGGCCATAATGAACCACGCTGGTCTAGTGCGGGTTAGCAGGCTTTTACATACCATTGAAATTATTAGAATCCGCTATGGTACGCAGGTTTCCTCTCGAATTGTTACTTCATTATTAGATTGCGTAGTGATTGACTATCAACACACACATAACTCTGAGAAGTCAGATGTTTGCCCTGGGATTTGAACACGCGTTAACCGTGAAAATGGCAGATAGATAGATAACACTTTATTGTTCACCACATATTACATACAAGTAAACAGTTTACATTCTGTTGAAATAGTGTAACAATTGGCGGTCTTAGCGATTTCTTCCAGGCGACCAAACGTACGATGTATCATGCATTATAGAAGATTATATGTAATGTGGCAGCCGCGTCTGTTCCGTTACCAACAGGCTACAAAGCACTACCCCTGTAAATATCTTAACCCATTCAATGCGGCAACAAATTTTGCTCCCGTTGCCCAGATGCGGCATACTTCTTAACGTGAACGCCGATCGGCGTGCGCATTGAATAGCTTAATTTAGTATTCAAACATAAGATGAACTATGTTACAGATCAATGGAGCGACAGGAGAGAAGTTCACAAACGAACAGATACTAAAGCGTGCCGTCTCACTTGCACGCACGATGATGGCCAAGGGTCTGACAGGGAAGACAGTAATCGTGCTGATGAGGAATCAGGAGCGAGCAGCCGCAATGTACTGGGCTGTGATATTCGCTGGGTTACTGCCGTTCTTAATGGATCCAAACACGACATCATGTGAGTATATAAAAATACACTCAATGGTCACATACATAGGCCTAATCTCACACTAAGATATAAGTCTTTTCTTGGGTATCAGAAATTATGAGAGATTTTTCAGTCTCATAAGCAACCAAAGCCGAAACAAATAACAATAGACCACACCGACATTTGTCGCTGTGCGGAGATCGAATCTGCGGCCTCTTGTTGTACAACCGGCATTTTTTTTAATAGCAATGAATGGCGAGACGAGCATGCCGTTCATCTGATGGCACGAGTAAGCGATACGACTGCTCATGATCAGTAGCAAAAACAAACAACACCTTGAATTATAAAGCAATGCTTGGCTTTCCACTGCACTCGCCATCCTGGTACATAAGATGTTAGGCCTCAATATGTCCAGTAGCCACTATAGTTCTGGCTACAATGTCCTTCACACCTAAACACAACAGTGCATTTAAATTGCTGTTTGGTCGAAGAAATAGACATTGGTACCTACCCAGGCGGTCTCTCACATAGACTTACCACCAGTAAACAACCAAACCCGAGATAAATACCAGTTGGCTACACAAACGTTTGTATCTGTGCGGGGCACGGAGGAGAGAAAACAAGATGCGGGGCCTCTTGTTATACAGCCGGCGGCCAACCAACGCCACCGAGGCTGCACAGATTTAAACATAAAAGTATACATTTATGATTGTAAATTTTGGCCCAAAAGTCCCGACTATCAGAATGGGTGTTGTGTAAGGACGTTTGTTAGCGTCACTCCACGGCCCGATAGGTCTAGGGACCTCTGGTTTGAGACATACTGCATCACAGACAAAACCATATCACATTTAAAATTACTCTCGATTTTCTTTAAATAAGAAATAAATAAAGCTACTATGTAACACACTATCTTATTCGTGAAATATAATTGTTGTGGCTTAAATTTAAAACCTATTATTTATCTTTGTTGCATTTTGATAAGGTGGATTTGATAATAATTTTTTTATATGTTCTGGCGTAGATTTTAATTTTACTTTTTCTTTTTGAGTCTGACAATCAGTGTCGTTAACTATTGGCATTCATACTTGAATTCACTAGGCACTTAATTATATCAGCTGACTTGTTTTACATACATACATAAACTCACGCCTTTTTTCCAGAAAGGGTAGGCAGAGGTATAACCATGACACCCACGTTTCGCCGTGTAATTTTCGTTCCATGATGTGATAGGCAAGCCTATAGTCAATTCGGCCATAAATTATTAACACCAGGCTGATAATGAATAGAAAATCCAATATCGCTTTGTTCGTTCCGGGATCGAAACCCGAGATCACAGTTTTGCAACCATACTGCAGTAGAATTGCGATACTGATGTAATCTGAGGCAGTCGAATGTTTTTTTTTTTTCATTATTTTATCAGCTTTAAAACCATATTATAATGATATTTTTTTTGTAATTTTATTGATCTAATCAACATGATACTGTTGCTATTTGCATTTGATATTCCCGCAACGTACGCATTAATAACTAATAAAACAACGTTGTTAATTTTAGAAGCTATTAGCGGAATTACATCATTTTTATAAAAAATCCCAAATAATAAGCTGGTTATGTAGTCATGTTTCCTCTATTGTTTTCCAACATTATGTACATTATCACAAGGCTATCTACAATATACAAATCGCCTATTAAATGTCTATACTACTTTTGAACAATCACAGCGGAATAATTTCCCGACTCAGCCATTCTTCACATCAGCTAAATAAAAGTATATGACATGCTTTAAAAAAAATCTTCATACCTCAATGTCTATTTCTAACACCAAACAGCAGTGCATATATACTGCTGATTTATGTATACCTATGCACTGTTGTGTTCCGGGTTGAAGGACATTATAGCCAGACTAACTACTGGACATAATGAGACTTAACATGTGCAACACTTACATACACTTTAGCACAGTGGAATGCCAAATAATGCTTTATTATTCATAGTGTTGCTTGATTTTACTACTGTTCAAGAGCGGTCATATCATACAACGCGAAAAAAAAACAGTACATACATACATAATCTCCACGCTTGTATCCCATATAGTAGGCAGAGACTATAAACTGCCACTTTGCTCGATCCTGACATATTACTTTCGCTTCATCCACTTTCATCAACTCTTCATGCAGTCTCGTCGGTTAAAAAAACTAAAACTCTATTGCCTTGTTGAAAGATATAACAGTATACAACATCTAAGTCTAGCCAATTGGAGTACTAACCTAAATGTCCGCACTGAAATCCGACATTTCCACGCCAATCCCAGCTTTAGCATAGCTATCGTCAGTAAAATGCTCGTATAGGTTTCCGCCGATCGGTAAAACTTTTGCAGAAAGAATAATTTATGTAATAAAGGTAATATCAAGTTTAAGAAAACTTGTATAGCTGTTTAATATGATATTTTTTATATAAGAATTCGAATAAAAATACTGATAAGTACTTTATCGGGTTTAGTTTTACAACTGTTATTACATTCTATAGGGGCAATTTGGCAGACATTTTTGAAGTTTATAGTCTCGTAAATGAATTTCCCGGCCTGGAAATCAATCTCATGATCTCACAATTCACAATCCTTAGACTCTGCTTCTAGACCTACATTTGCCTTATTTATTTGATTAATTTTTTTTCATTGTGTACACATATACATAATTTTGATAACAATCTAGCCTTGTGACCAATAAGTTATTTCAATGTCACCTAAACTTCTAAAGAAACTATAACTAAGAATATGTCCAGTAACACTTTTCTTATTATCTCTAGTAAGGAGAAGACACAATGTTCGCGTGTTCTTTTTCCTTTCTTGTTATTTGACTTGTGAATTATTCCATTCAATTCCAGATGAAATCAGTTGCTTTCTGAACCTGATCGAGCCACACTACGTATTCTGCGACCAGGAGCTGTTCAGTGACGTCAACAAAGCCATGGGTATGGCCCCCGAGTGCAAGTGCAATATCGTCATCTCTGATAACGATCGTCGCTTGAATGAGTTCACTGCTGGGTTCAGCAATCATATTGACAGCTTCCAGTGAGTTGTATGAGTTTATTTACATTCGTACCAACTCTGCCTCAATGGTGCAGTTGTACTACGTATGATTACAGAGCTGGGGTGTCGGGTTCGAATCCTGTGGCGGGCGAAGTGATTTCAATTTATTATCAGCCCGGAGTCAGATATTTGTGCCAGGTATGGCAATTTAGTCGCTCCATCGAACAGTACCATATTCGTCAGTTCTGTAGGTCGCCCTCTATCACATTGTGAGAGGAAATAAACAAAGGCGAAACAGGTACGACCTGGTTGCTACCAGCACCGCCGCCTACCCTTTCTGGGAGAAAGGCGTGAGTTTATGTGTGTACGTATGCATACAAGGTCTTGTCACACGACTGCATGCTTCGTGTCTTTCAATCACAGGAAGTTACTTGTAATTTTTGCATCAAAAATGAGTTTGGGGTTGCCTGACATGGGTCAAGGCTTTTTATAGCAGATCTTTGGATGCACAGTCACACTAAAAGCAGTTTTACAATATAATATGCGTCGAGGAGCACGAATTAGACCACGAGTAGCTTAATATTTCATGACGCAGTAGGTTCCAACTCTGACCGTGGAACAGGGCACTGCGGGATCAATACGCGCGTCGAGAACAAATTAATATTGATTACTCCCACAAACAATCGGGCGTTGTGGGAATAAGAGTATCGCATATTTTTCATATCAACGACGCAAGATCTTAGTGTGAGGTAAGGACTATGTGTATGATTATTGCGTGTATTTATTTTAAAATAAATATCATCATATTAACAGAGTTACAGAATCAAGTCCTGACGAGGCAGTATTATTGCTGCCAACGAGTGGATCGACTGGTCTACCAAAAGCAGCAATAATGTCCAACAGAGGTCTCGTGTCGCAGTTAGCAACACCCTGGTAAATATTATCCGATCTTGATGCCCAAAAACCTCATCCTTATTTGAATCCATAATTATTCCTTCTTTCTATTTGACGTATCCCGGCCGGTGCTGGAGTCCGCCTTCTGGCTGAGTCTCTTCCATTTCGCCAAGTATTCGACCTCCTCAATAGAAAGGCCATTGAACGCTCATATCTTCCTTGGTAAGATCGTCTACCCCTCGGTCGAGGTCCAGGAATGTTGACGCTCAGGCACACTTTGGATCTCTTGTCACATTGGATATCTTGAACCTATTGTCAATTGAAATATAAATTTATCACAGTTATTTCATGCTATGATGATAGATTACAATAAAATGCAGAGTAAGGTAAGAGGGTAAAATGCAGAGTTGTGTCGTAAAATTATACATATAATAATTTGTACTGCACATCACTATTGACAGCAATATTATCAATTAGCTCCTTTAACATAGTTATTAGTTAATACGATACTTCATGAAATCGCAAACGTCAAAACTGCCATCATAACATTCTACTATAGTACAATAATTAAATTTATCTTAATCTTTAGCCATATTATATATCACACGTTTTCTTATTTTCTCCGCAGGTTGTATTACTCGCAGTTTCCGAAACCAACTGATCTGGCGATGGTGCTTACAACTCTTCAATGGATGACGTACACCTTAACCGCCACGTCTTGTGTCGTGTTCGATGTGCCTCTACTCGTGTCTCCCAAGAAAACGAGTGTGGAACATGTCCTTGAAATGACGGAGAAGTTTAGGGTATGATATCAGATGAATAAAAATTGATATTTTCGAAATTCTATATTACCTCACAGCTTCTAAATATTATGTACAAAACACTAAATGATAATTCTTGGTGCAAACGGAGTTTTCGCGGATTTTCACTTATGAAAACAACTTCAATACTTCCGAATCAGTGGTAGTTGGTTTATTTTTGCAGCCAATTATATATTTTTTTATATTACGACCTTAACTGCATACTAAATTTCTCAACGATATTGTGTAAACTAATATTAAAAAGAGCAGTCATCTGATTGTTTGTTTGCATTAATTACGCTCTGAATCTACTGGACCGCTTTGTTTTTTTTTACCTTTAGATTCCTACATTATTCCAGATGATCATAGTCTATGGAAGATTTTCAAAAAAGTATATCTGTACCCGGCCTAAGCCGGATCCCTAGTATTAAATATATGATTACATGATTTACATTACATTTTATTGTTGTCCATTATACAAATGGATAATATTCAACCACATAATATATTACTATTGCATTTATATTGCAGCCAACCTGGACATTCTTCGGGCCGGCATTCGGAAAAAGCCTAATTAATGCAGCCAGGCCGGACCAGTTGTCCTCATTGAAGACTGTCACGCTTCTCGGAGCACCATCCACTCCAGAAATCATAGCCGCTTTTCAGGTGATATATCAATTTTCTTAACTCTCTTTTGATAGCATAGTATGTGAGTGTTTTATAATGGCTCGTTATTGTGAATATAGTCCATCTAATATTAAGTGCAGTGAAATAAATAAAGAGTCGATGAATTATGCGTACCCCACGTAATCAGATATAAGGCCTAATCCAAACTCACTATGACAGATTTTCCACCACTGAGTGCGGTGATGATGATATTTATATCAGTCCATATACGTCCCACTGCTGGACACTAGACTACTGTAGAATCGAGAGTACGATTGAGAGAGGTCAGCCCATATAGTGTACGACGCTTACCTAGTGCGGTTTGGCGGACTTTACATACCATAGAAATCGTTAAAAATCGCGATGGTAAGCAGGTGTCGCCAAGATTTTTTAGCCATTAATCCGTGGTGATTGACTAATATAACACTCATGACTCCAAAATGTCAGAGGTGTGTCCTTGGATTTGAAGCTGCGACCATCTTGAATATATTGGGAGCCGCGTGTAGACCATTAACAACTTACCACCACGCACTATGTTGGTATGTGTGTACGGTACCTACTATTAGGAGTTTCCTACCACCACCAGCTAATGACCCGATAAATTCGCTGTTTAATATGCAGATTAATTTTCGGGTAGATGTTAAATTAATGTTGGTAATATAATTCCCCTAATAATTATAAAATAGGTTTCCTTCTAGATCAATTTACATTATAATTAACGAAGGGACATTAACATAAACTCACGCCTTTTTCCCAGAAGGGGTAGGTAGAGGTGCTAACGGAACACTTAAGTTTCGCCCAGTGTGTTCAGTCTTACAATATGACAGGGTGCGAGCCTATCGCCATATCGGGTAGGAATTCTTGACTCCAGTTTAATAATGAATAAAAAAATCCAATATCACTTTGCCCAACACGGGATTCGACCCCAAGACCTTAGCATTGTGATTGTCCCAGCACAACAGCGCCATAGAGGCAATTATAATACCGATATACGTAATATTTGCATCATAACTCTCATGTCAATACACCTTACGTGGTTTTAAAGGAAAAGCTATCAAACACGGCGTGGCTGTGTGACGGATACGGCACCACGGAGACACATGGGTTCATCGCCCTTCCTGACAGAGAAGCACCACCCAATTCCAACGGCAGAGTCTCCAACATACTACTATATAAGGTAACTATACACATATATTTTTGCAGCAGAACAAAATGAATATAAATAGTATTATTTTTAATTAATTTTAACACCAGCCATCTATCTTCATGACTTTCTCATTAACTAGATAGATCAAGTCTACTCTCTCACTCTTTATCTATCTCAGCCACAAGAAATTCACTGGTAAACATAGGCCTCCCCCAGGGATCGCTACATATTCCTATTGAAGGCGGCCTGTATCCAGCGACTTTCTGCGACCTTAACCGGGTCTTCTGTTGAAGTCTACTATGCTGTCTTAATTCCGGATGAAAGTTCATAATTCTCAAGAAATCCCCGGGTTCTCTTTTTACACCAAAACAAGCTATTATAATCTGTAAAGGGTAGCCTAAAGAATTACCAAGTTGAACTGGGAGTGAACCGAGCACACAGCGCGAAGAACAGAATAACGCAAAAGAAGCTTGTCGAACGATCTGGTTAGGGCTGCAGGAGTTCTGCAAGGAGGCTGCTTCTAACAGATCTATATGGAGGGATCCGTGGGGGAGGCCTATCTACAGCAGTAGACTTTCCGTGGGTGAAAACAAAGAGAGGGGATAATCTGTGAATACATAAAATCAAACGTCAGGAACATAGTTTTTCTTTTAATTAATTATCTCTTCGTGCCTTCTTGGAGAACTCAATTGTTTTACTGAATTTATCAAAAGATATCCACATCCTAAATACTTGTTAAAGAATTTGTGAATCCCTTCACAATTAAACAAATTAGAAACGTTTTAAATCTTGCATTAGGAATAAGAGAAAGTGATGCAAAACAAAACTAGTGACGTCACTAGGCTTTATATGCGGTGCAGTGTACACCTATGAAAAAGGCGATAAGATGTACTACGCTCCTACTCTTTAATTTAAAATACTAATATTTGCCTCATGTTGTAACATTTTGATATTCTTGGAATATAAATATTTTATTTTTATTATACTTGTGTTTGTACGCAAGATAATACAATAAATCGATCATAGACAAATAGCCTTGACTACCCATTGATAAAATACTTTAATTATAACTTCGTTCCGATAATACTGCAAAAACAAAGTTGGGATCAGTAAACACTCGAATCCCGGTCCGATATTAGAGGGGCGTAAGACGGGATCCGCGCTATCAATTGGCAAACATCTAAAGTTTCCACTTTCAAGTGTTTTTGTTCCGCTGTGTAAGGTGGCTCAAAGCATTATAGTAAGCCGCTTAGGCTGCGCGAGGTGGGGATTTTTCTCTGTTTATGTCGGATTTTAAATTGGCAGCTAGTTATGGCTTACTTTTACAACTATTTCTTTTATATTTTACTGGTGTTTATTTATTTAAGTTGCATTTTAATTATCCCAGGAGACAAGCCTATCAGATTTCCTGACAACATATGTACGAATATATTACAAAACGCGTGTGAAAAAAACCAATACATTATCTGGGAATAATCCATAAAAAATCGGTTGGATAAAATCCTTATTGAGAGGGTCTTTTTTAATTGCAACAAATACCGAGATAAGCTTGCCATTCGTCTGATGGTGAGCAATACAACCGCTCATGGACAGTAGTAATTCAAATTCTAATACCTTTATTGGTCAAACATGAGTATACATGCAAGTAAATGTAATAAATGCAAGTAAAAAATGATCAGAAATAAATAATAGATCAATAAAGTAAAACCAAACACCACCGAGATTATGTAGGTGTTAAGTCTCAATATGTCCCGTAGTTACTCTGGCTATATGAAATCTAAAAAAAAAAGCGGCTTGTAAATAACTATTAAAACATTAAGCAATAGTGGGTAACATCGATATCGGGGATCTCCTCCAGACAACCTCAAGATGGGCGTAAAAAACAGACAAAATTTAATTGCTCCATAATTTGATCTGCTTTATAACTACGCAATAGAAGTAATGATAACGAAAGTATCGTAATACGAAATATTATTTATCGAAATTATTAAGTAAAGGCTTGTTTATATGATTTTAAATTAAAATTATTTATAAATTATAAAAAGTATTGAGTAAAGGCTTCTTTTTATGATTGTAAATTATCAAAATGATTAAGTAAAAGCTTGTTTCAGCTGTTGGACGACAATGGTGTGGAAGTTGGGCCGGGTAACAACGGAGAGCTCTGCGTGAAAGGAGAATGTGTTATCAAGGTAATTCATAATAGATTAAAATTAATACACCCAACAGTCACGTACATAGTAAGACCACGCTAAGCTCGAGTCTTGTGTCGTGTGTATCAGAAGCTACGAGAAACTTTTATGTCTCACTAATACTCAAACCCGAAACAAATATTTGTGGATCACACAAATATTTGATCGAACCCGCGGTCCCAAGTTTCACAGCCGGTGTCTAACCAACTGCGCCCCGAAGTCTGCCATTGTCATGTCAATATCTTACTTTTGCTTTAAGGACGGTATTTACACTCTTCAAATAAAAAATATTCGTCGAATAAATTACAACACAGCCAATTTTAAAATATCACTTGTTCAATAATGCCACTTTTATATCCATTCAATTTATATCTGACGTATAATAAACAATCGGAACTCAATGAAACAAGAAAATTTAATCTTAAAGCTATATTTAAATGTTAAATCAAATCATGATTGACCTGCTCTGATATAAGCCACTTGTAACTTTTGTAATAATCATAAAATTGTAAACTGGTATTGAAAAGAGCAACAATAGAGTTTCTTGCCTGTTCTTCTGTAGCAAAAATAGCTTTCCGAACCGTGTGGGTGATGAAAAAACTTACTGATTCTAAATGATGTAGTAGAGTATCTTAATGGATTCAATAAATTATTTTCATTTCATTTTCATTTTCATTTCATTTTTATCCTTTCCAGCGCTACTTCAAAGACGATGAATCGTACAGCGAGTCGTTTGAGGACGGATGGTACAAGACTGGAGACTGGTTCCATATGGACGTCAACGAGAGACTGTTCTACATCGAGAGGAGGAAGTTCAGCTTTAAATACCTGGGGAATCAGGTCAGTATTTAAAGAACATAAGCATTACTTGTGAGAATGTCGACAGGAAATATCTGCTATCAACAAAATAGGCGCATGTATGTAAAACACTACTATGTACTCACAGACAAAGCAAGCATTTTTTTTGTGAGACTAATTGTACTATTTTTTACTCACTCTTAAATAAGATTTTAAAAAAATAAATAAGCAGGCATTGACATAAATAAATGGACAAGGCGTAGAGCGTATGGTGTTCCGACATAAGTGGAGCGGCGCTCCAGTGTTACTGAAATTAGTCGTCTTTTGCAACGATTTTGAAAATGTATGCTTGTATTATAAAAGAAAATTTAGTAAAAAAAAAAATCATAATTCTTGTCATTATAAAGATAAAGTCTTTTACATGATGTTCATTTAATATTTATAAAAAGTTTTTTTTTTCTCGACGTACTTATGAAAAACATTAATGGATGGCGCGATTTTCACTGCCATCTTATTGATACTCCTAATATACTGAAATGCCTATCCTTAGTTTTTAAATCAATGGGAGTACGTTACTTGCTTGATAGAACAACAGTTAATAGCTGTAGTACATACAATAATTATTGAAGTAGCTTTTTTATTATCCACATATTTTACTGGCTCGAATAACCCTGCCAAAGTAAAAAAACATTGCCAGAACGAGTTATGTAACTTGAATACGGCATGTTAATTCCACCGGATTTCCTTCATTGGGGTACAAAGTATGGCCGGGCCGGGCGATAAATTGTCACCGTATTATTTCTTACCAATCTCGCTAAGTGCCCCCAGCGGGAACGAACCGAAATGATAGGTGTGTCTTTTTATTGGTACATTGATTTAAGAGAATTTGGGGATTTTTTGAGAATCAAGTGTTTTCGGGGCGCGGTGCGGGTTGTAATATATAAAATTAGTTAGTACTTCATACTCTGAGATTTTTGAAGATTATGATTTTTTACGTCTAATATGTTACCCATACATAATGAAAACCTGATAAGTTGTTATAATATTTTAACAACCTGCGGCAGCTTGTAATTGGCTATTCTTTGTATATCATTTTTAATATGTATATTTGTTTGCTATTGATAGATCCTAATTTGATTATCAAAACAATAGAGATAGCTACAGATTTCCGTAAATTCTCGAATTTGAGTTAATACCTTTTTTGTCAGGTTTCTCCTCAAGAAATAGAAGGAGTAATCAGCTCGGTACCAGGAGTGCATGAAAGCATAGTATGTGCGTCGGACAACGGCCCTGCGGCTGCCATTGTATGTGACCCCAACTTCGTCGTCAGCAGGGAACAGATACACAAAGCTGTTAACTGTGAGTATATACGAGTATTATTATTTAAATGAATCACCACTACCTATATGACGCGGGGATTGCAGAGGAAGACCTGTGCTTTTTTTAAATTCTTTAATGAAAAACAGTGGTAATTACATTAAATTAAATTATATAAATAATAAATTAAATGTATTATCTTCAGTTGCCACTAACAAGAAAAATAAATATAAATTTGAAACATTGATATATTAAAAAAAAATATAAATCTCTTAACTTAAGAGTCTTACATACAACAAGGTATAAATAATTAGAACTTAACTTTTGAAGTTCATACTTCAATTAATAGTAATAATTAAATATGACTCTTCAGAGCTTTTACTAATAATTGTAGTACTAATAATAATTATTAAATAGCTCCTTTGTTGTTTTATGGATCGAATGACGTTTATCAGCAAAAAAATTGGCACTTATCCGTTAGAAAAATAGTACGCAAGTCAAACTGACTTGTAAACATTGATCTAATCTTGCTACAGCAATACAATTTCAGTATTCAATAAATCTACACATTATGCGAAAAAATACAATATTACGATTTATGATTTATTTTTCCAGTTTACCATAGCTTAATTATTATTTCAATTTGATTTAATTTAACTGCACGTATATTATATTCCAATTATATTAATCAGATACCGATACCTATCAGTTTAAAAATAAAAAAACTCAAACCCTTGTATATTTCTGGCGTACATACAGTCACTATAATTCAATATAACGTCATCAGTTTTTAATAATACCCCGCTATTAATACAGATCAAATAAAAATAACTTCTTGTTAACCACACACATGGTTGCTGAGAAAGGTCACGTGTACTCGCGTGCGCCAAGTACCAGGAGCGCATAAAACTAAGTTGGTATCTTCAACACAGGTTAGAAAAACTCCTTGGTGTTATACAAGCGCACTGCTCGCTACTCAGTGTAAGCAAACATGTTACTAAGCTGTGGCGGGCGCGAACACACACGAATCTACATATGTGTGAATAGATGCTGATCGTATTCTGCACACAGCAAGGGTAAATATAAAAGGCTAGGTCCATAAGCGGGTTTTCTCGCGGCGATGAATTTTCTTTGGCAATGAAAAGTTTACTTCTACGTACTATTTTTATACTATATATTTGGATTTTATTGCATTTAGAGAACATTTTTAGACATTACATCCAAATTTCTCTCAAGGCACAAAAATAAATTTTGCGCCAATACATCTATGTGCTATCTACGTCATAATTCAGTAAGCAAATAGCGCATAGCGTTATTTTTCCAGTTTTCATCCTATAAAGGATTAATCCTTAGCCTACATCACCCAAGACAATATTTTTTTACAATCCAAAGGCATCTCATTGATCGTGTAAAAACGGGTTCTGATCACACTTTAACCGTCGCGGATTTATAGTGCATGGATACGGCCCCTAAAGACGATGTGTGACGGGGAAACTGTCGGGGTATCTTATTAGTCCGAGTAACAGTGAGAGAGGGCACGTGTTCCCCAACACCGCTGTACCAGGACATCAGAACTGTGAAGTGATATGACGTATCACTACGGCGACAACACGTATGGACTATGGACTATAGCTGAACTGTAATATTCGTAGTTTAAGTTGCTGTTAGCAGTTTATGGTTCTTTTGATGTTATTCGGTTTGAAGGACATTTTAGCTAGAGTCACTACTGGACATATAGAGACTTAATATGTTATGTCTCAGGATGGCGAGCGCAGTGGAATCCCTAACATTGCTTTAAAATTCAAGGCTTTGTTTAGTTTTGCTACTGTTCACGAGCAGTCGTATAGTTTATCATCAGGCGAACTGCTTGTTCCTCTCGCCGTTCATTGCAATAAAAAAAATGCCTGAGTTAATTATAACGTGAATTGATCTGGAAGGAAACCTATTCTATAATTATCAGGGGAAAAAAATGAAATATAAGGTTACTAATACTAATCACGAACTAACTAATAAATATTAACGTATTTATGACTGACATAACTATACATTTAGTAATTGAAATAACATTTTAAACATTATCTTGCCCTAGTCAAACCATGTTTTTCCAATCGAAGTATTCACAGAAATGCTGGCGTATGATTGACAAATATTTGTTCAAAGTTTATCGGACAACCAAAGAGTTTCCCCTAGTTTCTAGACAGTTGGGACTTCATGTGTGACTTCTGATTGTCCTTATTTACTTTCGAAACAGTTTATGCAAGGTAACATATTAACTAATTGTATAGTATAAAATAAATAAATATTTCCTTTGGATAAATGTTTTTAAAATTTATAACATAATACAAATTTATTCACTTTTATATATTTTTCTGATAAAGTAAAAAATAAACAAAAAATATACCAATCAGAGTGACTACTTGACATATTAAGACTTCACCTCTTATGTATCAGGATGGAAAGCGCAGTGAAATACCAAGTATTGCTACTGTCCATGAGCGGTCGTATCTCTTAGAATGCGAATGACGTGCTCGTCTCGCCATTCATAGCAATAAAAAAAACATTTAACCTATGAAAGAAATAAAAAAAATATTGTCACAACAATAAAACGCACAACTCAATATGACCTTCTCTCTTTGTCCCCAGCAACACTAAGCGATCACAAGAGACTGCGCGGAGGGATAGCGTTCGTGGACTCCCTCCCTCACACGCACAGCGGGAAGCTGCAGCGAGCGGACTGCAAGAAACTCGTGCACAAGCTCATCGAGGCCGGAGAATGTGTTGTCTAACCTTAAACCTTTTAATACTAGCGGTCCTGCCCAGCTCCGCCCGGGTGCTGATACAGTTTTCAAAATGCCAGCCAAGTATAAATTGAGAATATCGACCAATCGCATCATGAAAACGAATAACATCTACTGTTTCCTTCCTATAGGTTATATCGTGATGATATATAGCCTATACATTCCTCGATAAATGACCTGTCTAATACTATTTTTTCAATTCGAGCTAGTGGTTCCTGAGATTAGAGGTAACAAACAAACAAACTCTTCAGCTATTAGTATAGATAAACTATACCAGCCTAGGTAAGCATCGCCTGCGTGCAGACAATTTTTACCCTACTACCCACAGGCACCAATGCAGTTCAACAATTTCAGTTTGTGATAGAACCACGCTATAATTAGGTATGAATGAACAGGCTCATCTGGGACGGTACTACTGTCTCACAGCAAATTTAGAAGCCACAGCTTGGCTATCGCGTTTCATTTGATGAATGCGATTGCCGGATACCCCTTTATACTTCGCATCCTTTTTCCTTTCTACTCTCCTCCCAATTTGATGCTCCGGCAACACTTCTATGATCAAAATATTGCGGATGAACATGAGCAGCGGTGATTATTTACCATCAGGTGAACTTATGCAATAAAAGAAAAAATACCAAAATATTGACTACAAATAATCCTTCCTCTAGAAATCGCTCTACCCAACAGTCATACTTAGTCCTGATCCACAACTAACTAACACTGATACAACAATGTCTTGCAACATAAATCAACTTAGTGAGAGAATTTTCGGTGGCACAATCATCCAGACCCGAAAAAAATACCTCTAGATCACACACACATTTGCTTCGGTGTGGGGATCGAACCCGCTGCCCCATGTTTCTCAGCCATCGTTTAGCAAACTGCCAACTGAGCTGTCAAGCTACATCAATCTAAAGCCCCATTTACACGGGGATAGTCTCTCGCCTAATTTCAGGCGCGAATCGTATGATTATTACACGATGCAACTTTTTATAAATGAATGATAATCGCATCTCAAGGCAAGACACTTACAGCCATATACAGAGACAGTTTTCAAACCTATTTATAATAAATAAATAACAACCAACAGTCACATATATATTCCTGACCCCACACTAAGATCGAGAGAGATTATGTACCGTATGTATCGTCACCCCAAAGATGTCGTCGTTAATGTGCGCTGCATCGGAGTTCCATTACTGGGTTCGAATCCGATATCACGAACCGGCGCTAGATGGCGCAACCGAGCGTCGCATAGACAACTTTTCGACAACCGAAAACCACCGACCAATAGGCGAGGTTCTACTGTGACCAACGTGCAGGGCACAAAACCGTTGCCTTGGAAGAGACCCAGCACTCGTTTTTGAATCGTGGAAGGACTTGGTCGAAAACTCCGCTGTTGCGCAACCTCGTAACCAAAACCTATACCCGATATATTCCCATTTAACGTGTTCCCTCAAGAGTATTGCTGCTGGAGTTGCCTGGTCTGCGGGAGCTGGTGAAGCCGGAAGCCTCGGTAAGTGGTAGACGATAAGCACTCAGTTTTGGAAATAACCGTTTTTCTGCAGCGCACATTACTGTCGAATTTCTGTTGGGGACCTCCCCCTCGGCAGCTGAAAAGCTCAGCTGAACACCGTGTCCAGCCTCCTTGCTGGTACACCGTATGTTTTCTGTTCTTCGCCCAAACTGAATTAAAAAATCGTTTGAAAAGGACAAAACATTCGATTACTAAAATTGGTTTATAAATTGTCCATGAATAAGGCCTTGTGTGAAGTATACAGCACATAATATCAGGCGCGTTGTAGTGTTCGTTTCCCAGTTTAAAAAAAAACTTTTTAGTTTATAAGAATTTTATTAATGTTATTTAATGTATTAAAATTGTTATACTATAATTTGTGTATTTCTCTAATTTGCCGAGTACTAGTATCCCCCCTCCCCTCCTCCTTACTCTTACTTCCTTATTAACTCCCCTTATTAATGCTAAGATATAATTCAATAAAATCATTTTAAACACAGTCACAACCTACTGTGTATTATGTACTGATATAATAAGATAAGGGTTTTTAAAATACCCAATAATAATTACATCAAAGCAATGCTAGGCATTCTATTGCACTCGCCATCCTGAAACATAAGATGTTAAGTCTCATTATAACCAGAAGTTATTCTAGCTACAAAGTTCTTCATTTACACTGATCTTTGGCGGGAGAAATAGACATTGCGGTGGTACCTACCCAGGCGGCCTCTCACATATGAGAGACCTACCAGTAAAAATTACTTTTAATTAATAATGTCATTTCTTAGCGTCCTCACTTCACAACCAGCTTACTCAAGTAAACTATAGAGTCTGACGGTCTATAAGTTATTAAGCTAATAATGTAACATATTTACATAGAAACTAAACTGAATAATGGTATGCAAATTACCTGCTTTTAGCGATGCAAATTGAAGTTATTACCGAGTAATAGACTTGGATATTATAAAAGACGGATTGACCTATTTGAAGCCTTTAGTTACTTAGAGAATAATGGAGTTGGAGATCATTCGAGCAGTGAGTTATTTGTTAAAGGATTATCTGAGAAAGTAATGTCATTGGATATTCACCCAATATATACAATCCTCGCAATTAATACGAACGCTCATGGAAAGTACCAAAACAAACCATGGATTACGCAATGTTTAGCAATCCAATGCGCTTGCCATTCTGAGAAATAATGTTAAGTCTCATTACATTGAGTAATTACTCTAGCTATAATGTCCTTCAAACCAGAACACAACAGTGCATTAACTCTGCTGTTTGGCGGGAGAAAAACACAACTAATATGAGAGAACCACTAATAAGCTACATACATAAACAATCACATACATAGTTAGACTACAGGCCTTGTCTCGTAGGCGTTACGAGTAGAAACTAGGAATAACTTTTCGGTATGATAAACATCCAGAGCCGAAACAATTACTAGTGGTAAAATTAGAACCATTCTTGTGAGACATATAGATTTATTCTTTCACAAATGCACATTTACTTCGATTACTAACTAGCATACGATGCATGTGTGTCTTTACTGTAACTCTGTCTGTTCTGTATTAGCCTGGCAAAGGCTTCCTCTAAAATCGACAGTACGATTGAGAGTGGTGAAGCCGGGTTGGCGGAATTTACTAACCCTTATAAATAGTTCCTAATTCGCTATGATATGCATTTAACTGAACAGACATATTTTGCTTTATACCTGAAACAAACAAGCAAATATCATGTTTCTCTTATCGCAGTACCAGGAATTCATAGAACTGCAGAACTACAAGATACAAGAGAAACGTTGCGCGTAGTGATACCCTGACATCCGTGGCGTAGTTGCTTCAGACAACGTGACGTCACAGTTTCTAATCAATATATAAGGTTGGGATCACACACGATTATTTGTTTAGAGATGATAAATATAGTATGACTTATAAATCAGAAACACGAGGGGAATATACATGGAAGAGGTGATAAAGCTCGACCTAATCGAAGCTATTGCTGCTAAATCAAAGCCTTTTGACAAGGGTCAGGTGAATAATACCTTGATTTTACGAAAAGAAATGTGGAAATTCATAAGAGCTCATGTGAAGCGGACCTATAAAGTAAGCAAGTATAGTCTCTATCTACCCCATCTGGTATAGGGGCGATAGATATGGCTATTTGAATTCCCTATAAAGTTAGCCTAGATGGGGACCAAAAATTCAAATTAGGAAGATTCTGTGTTTCTGTTTTTCGTTGCGGTGTTTTTTTACTTGACAGCAACGGGCAATTGAAAATAGCTCTTAAATAAAATGAATGAACAAGTCATACGACCAACATTTCCCATTTCATCCCATTCTTTCATTTTTTTCCACGACCTTTCCCAACCTGATATACCAGGACTTTATGCTATCAGTCTATATACGTTGTACCATCAATCTAATAGTATCTGCTCTGCTCAATGAAATAATCATTAATTTTAATTTTAGCATTAATACCTGAAATAACACGACAGGATATGTACATCATGAGAGACCTCGATTCATATCAGTACCGTGGTCGTAGGCAGGCGATACCATCATTATGGTCGCTTAGCATGTGATACTCTATTATATAAATTAACTATAAAACACATATAACCATTCAGTTATAGTTATTCGCGACTGTAGAACTAAATATGTATAAAATATTGTGCGTTTTCATATTTTCTGTTGCCTGCGTGTATGGTCAGAGTGACAATGCAATTGTAAGTTTTTAATTAATTATTTGTGAGAGACTTAGGTAACATAATTATTATTATAACTACTTTTTAATAACTTCTTTTCTAAAAAAAATACCTGTGTATTGGGTGCGCTATAAGTCCATCATAGAATCTCAATAGAAAAATTTAGTCCTTTTGCTTCTTTGACATTCCCATTTATATTAGGTTGTGTATAATTAAACAATATTATTGTGTACACGTACAGGCAAGTGAAATATCGGACACCCGCCTACAAGATCGGACGACCTGGCTAAAGTTGCAGGAAGTCGCTGGATGCAGGCCGCTTCCAACAGGTCGATATGGAGATCCTTGGTGGAGGCCTGTGTTTAGCAGTGGACTTACTGTGGCTGAGATGGTGATGATGTATATTATTGTTCTAGGGCCCTGGGCTGTGGAACATAATAAGCGTGCAGAAACAGGAGGTAGAAAACTCAGAACATTACTTCCACTACGACATATCGAAGCGGCGACTGAGTCGCAACCAGGAGGGGTACAACGCCACCTGTGTGTTCGACAAGGACTTCGACGATTCCCATGCGGTATTATAATAATAATAGGCACATAATATTCCAGGCATAATAGTTCTTACTAAGTGCTACATCTAGCCATATATATAATAAATATCACTTAGATCTATATGAATAAAAATTAATGTTTGTATGTTTGTCCTCTTTGTGTTTCGAAACTCTAGATTATTGATTTATTTATTTAATCCTTTTTTGCACTGTACAGAAATACTAAAAAGATATTACACAATAAAAATAATAGTACAAGTGGCGGCTTTATCACACTAGGTAATTTCTAATATATCCATGGGATGGATATATTAACAAGGATTAGATTGTGATGAAACTTTAATAATAATAATAATATATTTTTATTGCAAGTAACAATGACTCATGAGGTACTTAAAATCTAAGCTATATAAAAATATTTTAATTACACATATAAATTTTAGCAGGGTTTTTTCAGGATACCTGCCAGATTCTCTGGCGTGAATAAACTATTTATAATTTAATAATTTCTTTATGCTTTGCGTAGCGCTGTAACGCATGACGGATGTAGCCGGCACAATTATTCGTCTGACTGCAAGTTACAGGCCCCTCCTACTCGAATGTTCGATTGCGTGCAGGCCCAAACCCTATTCCACCACGCTAGTATGGTGCGGGCTGGCAGATTTCATAATTCATATGAATAGATATTCTTGAAAGTGGGTTATGGGACTTCCGAGTTCTGCTCAATATCTTAGGCTGCTATCAATGAGCTTAAAACTACCGCTGCTCAGTACCTAGGTGTGTCCCGGTCAACACGTTCTGAGCCACTTCCTTTTGCCTTCAATATAAATTCAGAAAGTTAATTTATGTAATGATGATGTAATAAAGCAAATAAATAATATACATATTTTTTTAAAGTTGGTTGCTGTTGAACCCATGTCACCGTACGAATTTTCATCGTTAAAGTGCATGATTGAATATTAATACACACATGAAGTAGAATAAAATAGGAATGGGAGGAGGAAAGCTTCACGTTGTGAGAAATATCGGTATAAATTAATATCTTATTTATACCTCATGATTATTCAGATGAGAGTGGATATCTGCAAGAAAGTGGACGGCGGCTGCAAGCCCTACCAGGTGCTATCTGACAAGAGCGTGATCCACTTCATCGAGGAGCATGCTAAAGAGAACGTGGAGAATTTCCTCACCGCTGCAGGTGTCGATCCACCGCAGTTCCCTATTACCGCAGTACGTATGTTTGAACATCCAGGAGTTATAAACACATTGTGGGATGAAGAAAAATTAATTAAATGATTTGATAGCCTCAGTGTTGCAGTCGGTTAGAAATATTTTTTTCGGGTCTGGGTGTTTGTGAGACCCAAAAGTTTCTGGTAGGTCCTGATACCCATGACACAAGACTCGATATTAGTGTGGGGTCAGGACTATGAATACAACAGTTACATTTACGTCCAAGCTTTAATTTCACTCAGCTTTACACATAGTTTCAAAACATAATATTATTTGTCACCGTTTTTGTTGAGAAGGTCTTCATCATACTTTTCGCTCGCGCAACTCCTCTCTCACATTTCATTCTTACAGTCTAGTCTTACAAACAAAAATGAATCGAACACAGAAACTTATTTTCAAAAATGAGTTACCCACCCATATCGCTGCCATATTTAGCGTCAGGACAAAAGTATACTTGGACGGCTGCCAGTTGCCAAAAGTTAGAATCCTTCACGGCTTACACCTCTTTCATACGGCAATCTTCCGTGTTTTGCAGGTACAGTTTTTTGCAGGATCCTGTTTAGTAGTGCATGTGCTGCAGTTACACGCTTATCCTGTTTACAGTATCCAGCTAACAGGATAATCGTGTGACTGCTAGTATTGCAGCACATGGCTCTTACACTTCGGAGTTAATTATTTTCTCAGGGCACATACCAAGTGACGAACTTCGAACTGAACTACTGCGACCTGCCGCCAAACGGTCCGTATGGCGAGTACGAGGCAGTAGCCTGCATCCTCAAGGGCACTGACGAGGTCGGCTGCGTCTTCGCCAACGTGGAGTTCGTTAAAGACGAAGATGATTTGTGCGACAGGGACAAATAGCTTCCAAGAAGTATTATCGTGAACCCATTTGTTAACTATTATATTTATAATTTAAATCAAATAAAACAATATTGAATACTGTATTCGATCAGTCCATAATCGCTTTCTGGAAGAATTCATGAAATTATGAATAATGGCGTTAGATGGAATGGGAATGTAACAAAATGAAAATATACTGTTGCTAGTCGATACTCTTGCTAGACGGTATCTTACCAACAGGTGTTGTGCAGTCACTTTGCCGGCTACCGGAATAAATACAATTTAATTTAAAATTATTGGAGCAATTATATCTGCATATTTTTATGGAAAAAGAAATTGTGTATTAAATTGATTCGTTGAAAACTAGAAGATAAAAATTAAATAAATTTTTATCTTCATATTCTTAAAATATAGATATTATAACTGGCCATTCCCATTTTATTAGTATTTCTTAGCTACGTTATTGTATTTGTGAAATATTAATGGAATGCAATTGTGTAATAAATTATTATGATTAATTTGATTCGTACATTTATGAAGTTTTAATATGGTTGTATATTTTTTATAGTATATATTTTTTAGTTCTGTGAAGTTTTATTTTATTTATTTATTTATGTATATGAGTTTAGTAATCAAATAAATTATCACAAGTTTCACTCAAAATAGAATTCAGTAGGACAAAATTCACTAAAACATAATAAATAAAATAATTTTAGTTTTTATTAACACATCTGCCATAAAATCAATACCTCAAACTTATCTCTCTCTCTCTCTTTCTCTCTCTGTAAATGCTGTTTCACAACTTTTATTACTCCTTTACATTTCCTCAAACTTTAATGTCAAGCATTACGAAATTTTCTTCCATTCTCAAACTTGGTTCAGCGCGAGTTTACAATTTCAAATTTGTATTCAATGGATATCACAGAGTAATAAATGAAACTTAGATGTTTATGTCATTTGAAGGATAACAAGAGAAAAACATGGATATATTTTAGTGTGTTTACCATACACAATACGCTTTTTATATGAGTCGCCAGCAAAATCCTGATCAAAAACCAAGTAGCTCATTTTTGTTTTTTATTATTCATTATTATTTTATTCAGTAGGCCCGGCAAACGAGCAACCATGTCACCTTTTTTTTTTTTTTTTTTATAATGGCCTGGCATAGTGGCGGCATTGCACCTGATGGAAAGTGCCAATACCGCCCAGGCAGAGTATCCATTGGCATCGGACGGCAGTCCCATGCCAATGGAAACAATTATGCCGGCCTGTTTAGGTGCCTCTTCACACCACGGCGGAAGGACCCAGGATTGTAGGAAGGAGAGAACACGTGCGCCGGCAAACAATTCCACAGCCTGATAATACTATGATACTATATATGATCACTGCCGCCCATGAAAATCTCCAAGCCTTTAAACATGAATATGGAACAGGAGGAGAACGAGAAAGAAAAAGGAAATCTGGGCATCGGGAAATGTTAAATTTTAGGTCAAGTGATTACTGCTTAGTCGTTGACCATAAAGCCTGCTAAAGTGGGAAATTCATATATGAAAATTTAAGAAAAATAGTAGATAACACAAATTCTCATTGCAAACATTAAAAAGAAGTGAAAAGAAAAGACAATTATTTTGCAACTATTGACCAAGATAAGAAAGGAGATATAAGAATTGTAGGGTTGCCGATGTTCTCTGTGCATAACTCAAGTTGTTACTTTACGTCAGATTACGTCAAATATAATAACTTTGTGATAGATAACTTCAAATACACGTTTAACTTCGAAATATCAATGTCTGTTATCGAGCCTGCGATTTCTGTGTAATCTTCTAAGCTATTGCTTAGTGCTTAAATGCAAAATAGTATTTTTAACATAAACATAAGATAAAAATATAAAATCCGATACCCGCTGTTAACGTCACGCGTTTTTTCACACGCTAAAGTACTAGGAGAGCATGAATTGACAGAGCTACAACTGAATCATAACAGACCACAGATTACACAATGCACTGCAGTTCTCACTCGGTACTGGATTTTTATATTGTGCTAAGGATTTATAGATAATATGTGACCTTAACAGTTATACTATTAGCTATCGGTAATAATATATAGACTTTGCTTCAAATATTTTAGAAGCATTTTAATTTAAAAAAAAAATTAAATATGGAGAATTCACGTTTTTCTCAGTTTTTGTTAAGTAGTAGGCGGACATAGAAAACAACAAATTAAATCCTGTCAAAATGTAATTTCAAAATACTTAAAATTACTTTATAGCATTGAGATTTTTAAATACTGTGGCGCGACAGTTCGACTTACATTTCTATCGTATAATACATCTGAAGTCTTTTTGCATGTGGCGAACTTTGGAACTACAAATAATATTTAAAAAATGTTCAAGGCGTTGTTTGATATACATATGTTTTCGTAATACAAACATGAAGCAAGAGATCACAGCTAGCGATAAGACCGCCTTATTGTAACCATGCCTTTAGTTTTTAAGTGTTTTGTAGGCGTCGTTCATATTGGTGTAAAATAAAGCATATATAAATAAATAAATAAACCAGTTTTATGCTCGTAAAAAGATTAAACAGTTCCTAATATTTCGACAACAACGCATTCGGGCGCTAAAAGATATTTGACGATCTATAAGATATTTTATGAATCTGTGTGTGTTTTGTAATAGTGTGTATGTGTTATATTTGTATGAATAAGAGACACGTATCTAGTACTGATATTACTAGGAACACATAAGTGTTTGATAGTGTGTATTTCGTATTTGTAATAGAGGCTTTTCAGACATCAAATGTATGTGTGTGTTGTATAAAATGTATGTGTGTGTTGTATAAAATGTATGTGTGTATCTTGTAGGGTTGTCACGGAATCGACACTAGTATACATTAAATTTGAAAAATTTAATTGTGATAAAAACTAATATTAAATTATTTGCGGATTTCACATACAATTCTAGCATTGTGTCATAATACTAAAACATACAAAGGCGTTAAATTACATTAATCTAATAATGTCGATATATAAGAAACCTGGATTAAAATTATATAATTATTTTCTGCAATGCTTTAAGTAATACAGTAATGGCCGCTCTTCTTTTATTTTTCACCAACATCAAACTAAACGCAATTTATTTTTGTTAAAATAAAATAATATATCCACAACGAAACAACCCCTATCCATTGATTAAGGTATCGACTAAGTTCCCAGAATTGCAATTTATATGAAAGGGCGAACAAATGACGCAGCTTGTATAAATTCTTCAGAGAAACACCAGTTCATTCAGTACTACTGCTTGGAACAACCCTGTATTGCAGAATCTGTGGCTATACTTACTCGTTTGATTTTATGCACTCCTAGTACCTCAGTACGATAGATAGACCAGACTTAGTCTTCTCTTAGAACCGCAATGTTTAAAAAAATATTTTTCAACTCTTACATTAACTTACGTAGTAAAATATTTCATCTAGTCTTCAAGCTATTATTATCCCAAAATTCCTTGGGTTTGGTCCACAATAATATAAGGCATATTATGTTATAAAACTTCAACCTTATCGTAAAACAACTGTCCTTAATAATAATTTATATTATCCGAATGTATAACTGAAGATCGATGGGCTGAAGATTGAGCCCGGTGGCATGCCATAGGAGGGGCCTATGTCCAGCAGTGCACATGAATAGGCTGATAATGATGATGATGGTGACTCCAAAAAAATAATTTGCTCAACTTGGATATTAAATTCAGAACCTTAAAATTAGATCCCATCGTGTATCCCTAGACCTAAGAAATTATAAATTATTAAACAAATAATTAAGGTAAAAATTAGCTATATAACAAAATAATAACGGCTTTATTCATAGACAGTTTTAAAACCAAATTTAGCTATCGAATGTCTTGTTCGCTCAAACTGAATTCATAAGTTGTTTGAAAGAGACAAAATATTATCGGTGCTGTTACAAAAATGTTAAATGCGAGATGAACACGTAACTAAAAATTCTTTAATTACAAATTCATGCCTAGCATTGGTTAGAGATAAAAATGGTTTAAACATTATTTGAACACAAGCCAATGGTGCTTTAACGCATGTTTAATCTTAAAATTTAACCATAACTTTGTTATAACAAATTAATTGAAATTAAACCTTTGCTTTTTGTGTTTGGCCTATTTTTGTGACTTCAGTTCTGTTAAGTTTAAGTAGTAATTGGAAAACATTGTAGTTATTTGGTATTTTAACGGGTTTTTAGATAAACAATGTTTAAACTGTTTTGTACGCTGAGTTAGATAAGACTTTAGACGGAGTGTTTAGAGTTGAGACACTGTTTAGCTAAACACAGTTTAAATTATTTTTTTGTATATACACCGTCCTAAACTTAGAAAGGTTTAAAAATTTATTCGAATAAAACGGTTACGTTGTATAGGTACTCTTTAGAATATTTGTTTCATCATAAATGTAAGTTTGGTAATTACTAATTACTCTCCTGCCATTAGATATTTCGCAAGCTTTGTTCAAGTTCCTGAGCCGAGTTTGCGAATAACATCACGGGATTTACTTTACTTTGCTTTTACTACTGTTTAACGAACTTTAACAAGTGAAGTAATTGACAATTATTTTGTTACTTAAACTTTGTTTAGAAGCAATATAATTATGGGCAACCTAGCATTGAAATTAATGTTAATGTGATTAAAAAATATATACTAGTTCTAGAGTTAAACAGTATGGTAAAAACGACGGATTCAAATTGAGAAACATCATTGACTTGTCAAAGGACCCATTTATAAAAAAAATTAATAATAAAATAATAATAATAATAAAACTCTTTATTATTACACCACAAAACAAAAAAAAATAAAAATAAGAAGCAACTGTACATTAGGTGGAGCAATTGGCAATGTACAGAAATAATATGTCGTATTTCTGTGGTCATTTTAATCATATTCTGTCGCCCATGATACCTCATCTATACAATACTATAATTACGATCAGATTGCTGGTGGTAGGTGTCCCATATGTAAGAGGTCGCTTGGATATGCACCACTGCAACGTTTATTTGTCCTGCCAAAAAGCAGTGTGAATGCACCGTTGTATTCCAGTTAGAATAACTACTGGACATAAACAGACCCAGCAAATTGCATCTCAGGATAGCGAGCGCCGTGGGATGTCAAGCATTGCTTTATTATTAATGTTATTGTTTGATTTTGCTACTGTCGATGAGCGATCGTATCGTAAATCACCAGACGAATGGCATGCTCGTCTTGCCTACTGCAAAAAAAAAAAAAAAAGAGAAAATCCTATTTGAGCTGTCCTCAGTATTTGTCCCTTAATAAATGAATCTGATTGCTTTCTAGCTCTATGTGTGTTTCAATAGGTTTACGATACGCAGCGGCTCTTCTGAACATACCACCTTCATACGCAGATTACATGTGTGGGTATACCACAGACAAATATTGGTGTATCTTGCTTAGTGAGTACTAGGAGCACATAAACACATAGAGTATGTATTACACATACATAATATTAGCTAGATTCTTAGAAACATTTTATTCAATTTTATTCATTTTATTCAGCTGGTATCTATTGACTTAAATAAATTAATAAATACACCCAACAGTCACATACATATTTATGACCCTACACTAAAATCGAGTCTTGTGGCCTTGGGCATCACGAACTACTAGAGACTTTTCAGTCTCACAAACACCCAGACCCGAAAAGAATACCCTTTGGTCAGACAAATATTTGTCTCGGACAAAAATAATTTAAATAGACTAACAGCCGCTGCCAATAAACAAACCCAATCCAAAATTTGCCGTTTTAGATTGACAGCTCAATCGTTTTTCTGATACTATATTGCCAATAATCAATCTCAGTAGTGAATAAACTATGGCAACATGACAGGAGACCAATCGAAAAGTAGAAAATAATTGACAACAAAACAGATTGACTTCAATCTAATTTTTTCGATTGATTATTGGCATCGGCCGTTACACTGTACCAATAATATATTTCAGGGTAGACCGGAAAAATCACGTGTATCACACTGACAGAGTACTAGGAGTGCATAAATCCGCTGTGTAGGCCACAGAATATCTATATTCCTGAGATTGCCTCGAGCTGGAAATTAGTCTATTAACACGTAGTTAGGCTGACTGGCTAAATGTGCAATTCGCTAACTGTGGGGTAGAGCGTGCAATATCACAGATTATTGGTGCGATTTGCCAACTGTGGGCGTGTGTGGAAACCACACTCGGTATATATACCTAAATATCTCGAGGCAGCAATGTAATTGATTCAGTAGTATTTGACAGCATCCGTGGCGTAGTTGGTTAGACACTGACTGTAAAACGAGAGGCCGTGGGTTCGATCTCCGCACCGAGACAAATGTATACCCGATCCATAGACATTTGTTTCGGTGGGTCAGAAAGTATAAACTCCAAAACATCAATTGAACACTCAACTGAGTGACATAAAAATAAACTTTACGAATTACGAACCAAACATTCAAAGAGTTATGAATGTTAAAATCAAAATAAATCAAATTTGAACCAAATAAAGCTTAATTCCTCAACATTAAGTACAACCGCAACTCAATAGAATTACTCGAGCCGGCATTACGTATTCGATTAAACTTTGTATTCAATATTTTGGGCGAGATAATAAACTTGGCGCAAGTTCACGGAAGGGTTCGGAATGTTTACACAAAGGTTTTGGGTTTTAGATAGCTGTGATTTATTCTTGCGAGCTCTTTGCTATTTGTAATATTACTATATTTAGATTATGATCATATTTGTTTATTTATTTTATTTTATTGAGGAAAAACTAACATTGTGTATGAATAATTTAACAATTATAAATGTGTTATTTTTATTTATATATTTATTTTATTATGCGCAAAATAGGTTTAATTTCTTTCTATGGCGCAGTTGTACTGAGATACAATTACATCGCTGAGGTGTTGGGTTCGAATACCGGGTCGGGCAAAGTAATAGTATAAAATTTGTGCATGCAATTTGGGCCCGAATGGCAATAGGCTCGCTCCGTAATTGTGGGTCGGAACAGACAAGCTGAAATAGTAATCATCAAACAAAACATAACTTCCTTCGTTCTTTACTTTTCTTCAAATATGTTCTTTATGAGACTGTGATATCTGTTATCGATTTCCTGCAACCTTAGTCAGATCGTCCGTCCACCTTCTAGGCGGGCGTCCGACATTTCGCTTGCCTGTACGTGGCCTCCACTCGAGAACCTTTCGGCCCCAACGGCCTTCGGTTCTACGAGCTATGTGCCCGGCCCACTGCCACTTCAACTTGCCAATCCTATGGGCTATGTCGGTAACCTTGGTTCTCCTACGGATCTCCTCATTTCTGATTCGATCTCGTAGGGAAACACCGAGCATAGCCCGCTCCATGGCTCGTTGAGTGACTTTGAGCCTTTTAATGAGGCCCACAGTGAGAGGCCACGTCGGCCATATTATGATTCTGTATCTGTATCTGTATCAGCCCATATACGTCCCACTGCAGGGCACGGGCCTACTCTACAATCGAGAATACGATTGAGAGTGGTTAGGCCATATAGTCCACCACGCTGGCCTAGTGCGGGTTGGCAGACTTACATACCATAGAAATTCTTATGAATCGCTATGGTATGCAGGTTTCCTCGCGATGTTTTCCTTCACCGTTTTAGTGCGTGGTGATTGACTATCAATACACACATGACTCCGAAAAGTCAGAGGTGTGCCCTGGGATTCGAACCCGCGACCACCGTGAACATGTTGGCAGCCGCGTCTAGTCCGTTTACCAACAGGCCACCACGCACTTCTATATTATGATTATTAATATTTAAATCTCCAGTTGCTCAATTGATCTCACCCGATCACATAAAAGACGGTAACAATATGTAAGAAAGTTAGTTGTTCAATATCAGTTCGACAAGAAATAAGTGAAAGTGAGTGCCAATTGATGTAAGTACTATTTGATCAAAAACTGTGTGTATAACTGTGTAATAAAATCTGTTGGAGAATCAAAGTCGTCTCGCTGCCCGAAACCATCCTGACCAACACTTCACATATCATTCCGGGTAAGATTATCCATTTGTACTTCGATCTATACCAACTGCCGACCCGCACATGGCCAGCGTAGTGAACTACATGGCCTAACCACTCTCAATCGTACTCTAGATTTTAGAGGAGGCTCGTGTCCTGCATTAGAGACAAATGTCAATGCAATATCTATTTCTCCCGTGAAACAGCAGTGTAAATGCACTGTTGTATTTCGGATTGAAGGACATTGTAGCCAGAGTAACTACTATGGCGAGCGCAGTGGAATGTTGTTATTGTTTATGAGCGGTCGTATCGCTTACCATCAGGCGAACGGCATGCTCGTCTTGCCATTCATTGCAATAAAAAAAATATGTCTTATGTAACACAGTACGTTGATATATAAGAACACAAAGCAAGATATTTCAATTACTAAAATCGATTTGCTTGTTTTCTGAAACGTTTAATAGTAATAAAAGTTAACAGTAACTTGATCGGTGACAGAAAAAGACAATTTTACAATTTGAATTTAATTTAAACGGAATCATACTTGAATTTTAAGTAATTCCATTACAAATAAATCTCTGTTATAACAACCTCTCAAAATATTTATGTTAAGAAACCTTCCGAAGTTCGACGGTCCAACTTTAAGTAACCGAAATACGAAGTGGTTGCGAAGTTTAATAACACGAATACCTGTGTACCGTTCCGCTACTTAATTGGCAAATAGCATTTTAATAGTGTTTTAAAAGTAATTATTAATTACGTACTAATTCAAATTAGTTCAATTCCAATTATATACCTAGACAAAGGAAAGGACAGAGATTGTTTGTTGAAATTAGTGTTGATTAATTTTCAAACAAATCGCTAAATGTCTCAAAAATGATGAAACAATGATACCACTATTGTCTAATTGGTGCATACATACTATTATCAAACTTTGCAGTACTTTCGTAATGTAACTTAACATCTTATGAAACTGAAAATCTTATGTCTCAGGATGGCAGTGGAATACCAAGCATTGCTTTGTGTTTTTTGTGTTAAGCAATTTAATTCATGGTGTTGTTTGGTTTTGCTACTATCCATGAGCGGCCGTTTTATCGCTTACCATCAGGCGAATGGTACGTTCGTCTCGCCCTTCTTTCCTTTAACAAAAAATATCTTATGGCGTTTTATTAATCGTAAATTAGAATACAATATGCAAATAATAGTAATGACTATATATTAACAAAATGTACAATAAAATCAATTTTATATTTAGTTAAATTATAACTAAATTAGTCGTCGGATAACTAATTCAACGTTAGAAAAATGGCACCTTAATACACATAGTATTATATTTCGACAATCTATCAATCTCTTCTGTTCAATGACAGTAAATAAATGATTTATCGTTAGCCATTGTAGTTCGGGCGATTTACAGAGATTAGATTGAAGTGATTTGGCAACTACCTGAAGCGATAAACTAATGGCTACTGGGAACGGTACCAGGATGTCGTAAATTAGCTTCAGTGGACTTCTAATCGAGGTAACTTCAGTATACATACATTATACCTAAAATTGGACACAAATTTAGCTGCTCACACTATAGGACCTATGTAATTTGTTGATCCCGTTGTGCTTAAAATTTGGCTAATCCGATTGGTTGTTTGTTTTGATTCCGATGTTTTATCTGAAATTATTATTATTATTATTATTGGTTAACTTTATACCTGTCAGCTCAATATTTTGTAGGCCGCTTTATTGCGGAGGGAAGTGGTCAATTATTTGTTTCCAACTCCTCGTATTTTTTTTTCTTTTCGATTAATATCGATGCGGGCTAAAGACAAGCTAGTGTCCTTAAGAGACTCGCCGAGCTCCGAAGCTCGGTTTCAATTCAATGCGTGCTACTGTTGATCTTGGCTGACAGAAGATGCAGTGGTGGGAGTGTGGACGGGAAGGCTCTACTCGGTTATAAATTATTATCACATAATGATTAAAACTATTTTGTAGAAATCTATAGACTACTGAGATTGTTAACAGAATTTTATACAAAATAATAATCTAAATTCAACCAACCAGTATTATCAGCTTTATGCCAAGCATGTATATTATGGCTTGATATTGTATAGTTAGTTTAACTAATACTATTTAACAAAAAGGCTTCATTATATTTTAGTCTACGCCTAGTGAAATTTCCGTCTCGAGTCATCTATTTCTGAGCATTTGGCTCGCAAAATATGGAATAGAAATCGGCAGCCCCGATAATTTTAAACATGCATAATGTTGGTCCGGCATTCCGGAGCCGATCGTCCGGTATTTAGCAAACAAAACGCTCAGCTTGGGTTCTGTTGATAAAAGGCTATGGTGCCTTTGAAATACGGAGTTTCAGATGCTCTGTTCAAATCAAGCAAACATAATTTAAATTTTTATCTAATGCATTTTGTGTATGCATCTAAGGATTAATTTTTTAATTGTTATATAAATTATATTCAACAAATAACAATTTTGACACATTTTTATGCGTAGCTGTGAAATCTATTAATATAAAATAAACGTTAAATTTAGAATAATAGAACAATTTTCGACTTATGTTTGTTTTTCCTGTATTGTTGATTGATTTATTATTTGCCTGAATGGTGTGTACATGAGTTTAATGCATATAAAATAGTTTAACCAAACTTAAAATTATCAAAATTAAAAATAACCCTTGGATTAAAAATCTGTCTCTTTTAAAACCCCCGAAAAAATACCCCTCTGTCCTTAACTCCTTATACTTACATGTCCTCTATAAACAATACACACTGCGACTGCTACTGACTGACTGACTGACTAGACTGACTGGCTGACTACGACTGCCTCGGTGGCGTAGTTGTACTTCGGTACGGTTACAAAGCTGAGGTCTCGGGTTCGAATCCCGGGCTGGGCAAAGTGATATTGGATTTTTCTATTCATTATCAGCTCAGAGTCAGGAATTTGTGCCCGATATGGCGATAGGCTCGCCACCTATCACATCGTGGGACGGAACATACAAGGCGAAATGTGGGTGCCCTGGCACCTCTGCCTACCCCTTCTGGGATAAAGGCGTGAGTTTATGTATGTATGTATGTATGTGTACTTGGGATTGCTTGTCTTAGGATATAAAACTAGACAAAACTGTAGATATTTCTACGTGAGTTTTTAATCCACATTCCACATAGCCGTTTGTATTAACCCCAAAATGCTAATTCGTATCGATAGAATACAAGAAAGCAATAAAAATAAACAACGTACCCAAATATTAGATACAAGCGGTGTGTTTTCCATCCATACTATGAATTACTAAAGTTACATAAAGGTGAAATTCAAATAGCAATGAATTTTCCGATTTCACCTGCTCTTGATTACTAGGAGTTCATAAAACTACAACAGTATGTACTCGTATGCAATACACAGAGTAATACTTATTTAGTTTTACAGAACTCAGTACGCGAAGTATCTAAGCTGTGGCGTCATAAGGGGAGTGTAGTGTGCGTGTATGATACTTACTACTTACAACTGTCGTCAGTTGTTACCCAGTAATTAATTATAGTAATCTGGGGGCGCGGCCGAGCCCCCATCCAAGTCGAGCTATAGGCCGTAACATCCTTTTCTCGAAGCAATTCAGACCATTTTCAACCCCCTATAACTTCGTTGTGGCTAAAGCATGAAGCCTGAATTTTCAGTTACTAAGCAGGCATTGTGTAAACACGGTATATTTAAAATTTCATTCAATTTGAACCAGTAGTTTAAGAATTGTAACTAGTCAAACTTTCGTAATTTTGTCACTCACTGACTGACTGACCGATCATCAAAAGTCTAAGGCACTTCTAGCAGACATAGAACCTTCAAATTTAGAATATAATTAGTGTTTAGTGTCTAAAGTAAGGGAAAATTCAAAGATTTCATAATTTGTGTCTAGTTTTCTAGATAGACCAACTGCGTGAATAACTTTGTAATCCCATATAAATGTATAGGATTACAAAGTTACATTTGCAGTTAATGAATCATTGTACCCGTATATAATGGAATTATAGTTGTAGATAGATATCTATATATATGTCAGAGATTTAAGTGGATCGCTGTTATCGCCCGACGTGATGGTTTCAATAATCTATCAGTGCGCACGTCCGGCGCTGTTCCGGCAAGAATAACAATTACAACAATACCAAAATTATTATTTCTCGGACTCTACTGACAGATCTCTTTCACGTTGCCATGGGCAACCGATAACTTACCAGACGTCAATCAAGTCGGACTATGTTACCATTCTAATAAAACTAATGACCTATGCGATCTCTAACATATATATGAGGCATAACAGGAGGGGATATAGAGAAGGAAATGGTGTATTCAGCATGTCACATGCCCTTGCAAATAAATAGACTAAATAGCTCGAAAATATCAATTACAATGAAAGAAAGAACATTAATAATCAAATCCGCTATACTTGTGATAAATTGATGCCTACAAAAATAAGAAAAATCCATAAGACAAAGGCTTTAAGAAAAATCGTTAGTGATATTCTAGAAGTAAGAAGTACTGAAAAGGAAAAAAGTAGGACTCTACAAAAAGACGTGAGATCCCATCAAAAACATCCTGTAAAAAAATTCCAAGTCTCGCAGCTCAGGTTTTCTACCGCAAAAAGTTGTGAGATGCATGTTATACCAAGTCGATTAATTTATTTAGTCCTTAAGGGACCTTCTATATAAAGTTATTACGTTAGTTATTACCATATCAATATTAAAAATTCTTTACGTTTTAAATAAATAGATCGACTTGGCCAGCAGCATTATGTATAAATTGTATGATACATTATGTTTTCATGCGATGGCCAAGTCGATCCATTTATTTAAAACGTAAAGAATTTTTAATATTGATATGGTAATAACTAACGTAATAACTTTATATAGAAGGTCCCTTAAGGACTAAATAAATTAATCGACTTGGTATAACATGCATCTCACAACTTTTTGCGGTAGAAAACCTGAGCTGCGAGACTTGGAATTTTTTTACAGGATGTTTTTGATGGGATAAAAATACCTGTTCGATGTTTTAGTTTGAAACATCAAATACTATATGTAGGTTATGGCTATTAGAGCCATAGTTCTGAATCCGACGTCAAGCAATCAGGAAAATTATATTTTCTTTTGATAAATGTGTTTAGTTTTGAATAGCGTTTGTGGCAAAATAAAACAAATGTGATAAAATAGGCGAGATTCTGTATAGAAATAACTTATTAGTAATGATATTTTTTGAAAAAAATATCAACTTTTGTATCCAAAACTAAAAATGGCCGAAATATTATTCACTCGCTCCGAACTCGTACAGAATTGAATGATTGAAAATCTCACGTGCATCTCACCATTCAATTACCAGGGACGCATAAAACGTAACAGATTTTTATTAAAATAATATATACTTGATCACCAATTATGAACTCAATTCTATTGCAGTGCGTTAGGGCTGTCAATTAATTTTAACAGTATTACGCATACCTACATTGACAGTTTACAAGGGTATAAATTAACACACAAGTTGGACAGGTAGAGTTTTTGGATGGGTGTGGCATTCACTACATTGGTAATAAGTGTAATATGGAGAGATTAGGGTTGTGTCGTCAGATCGCTGTAAATGTCGTGTTTGTAATTAGGGTTGTCAGAATGGGATTTACTACGCTGAGTATAGTAGTAGTTTATTTCCTTTCTCAATATATGTATGTAGTGTCGGAGAGAATAACAATACATTTTAAGTACTCGTACTTACTTATAATGATAACAGCTTATAAGGGGAAGACAAAACAATAATTAATTGATATTATGCATATGTATTTCTAACATTCAAATAAAACATTTCCAAACAATTTTTTCAATAATATTAACTAAGTAATATCCCAAAGCTGCTATGTTAGTATTTGGCAAAATATTTAAATAAAGTTCTCAAAATTTACTGGTGGTAGCCTCTCATACGTGAGATACCGCCTGGGTGAGTACCACCGCAATGTCTTTTTCTCCCGCCAAATAGTAGTTTCCATGCACTGTTGTTTTTCGGATTGAAGGAAGTTGCTTCCAGAGTAACTACTGGACATATTGAGACTTAACATCTTATGTCTCAGGATGGCGAGCGCAGTGGAATGTTGCTACTGTTTATGAGCGGTCGTGTTGCTTACCATCAGGCGAACGGCTTGCTAGTCTCGCCATTCACTGCAATAAAAAAAAAAAAAAATTGTGGTGCTACTATTCATGAGCGGTCGTATCATCGTCAAGCGAACGTCACGCTAGTCTTGCCATTCAATGAAATAAACCGTACCGAGATATATGCTTGTGTAATCGACAGGTATTTGTGTTGGGTGAGGGTATTTGTGAGACCGAAAAGTCTCTCGAAGTTCCTGAAACCCACGACACAAGACTCGGTCTTAGTATGGAGTCAGTACTATGTATGTGACTATTGGGTTTATTTATTCATTTATGTATACCTCTGTTTAATAATTAATATGGACATACTTAACTGCGATATACATACCAACGGTACAAAATACTTACATCAATGTAGGATCAAAGCAATGTGCGAGAGGCTGTATACTAGAAATAAACAACTCCAACTTTTTGACCAATCACTACATGACGCATGCGTGTGTGCGTTCCCTCCTATAATTTGTCACAGGTGAGATGCAACTCTCGATAGCTGAATAATTCGGTGTCTCAACACAGTACGTGGCATGTTATTACTCTGTGATATATGGGCGTGGATATAACTCTATAACTATATGCACTCCTGGTACATGAGGTAGCTAATACACGTGGTTTATATCATCTCACTCTTTTTCTCTTATTCCCCCTTCATAGACAATAGTGTCATTTGTATGTGTTTGTGTGTATGTGTCGGTATGTGGTTTATATGTATAAAAAAATATTCCAGTGAATGGCGAGACGAGCATGCCGTTCGCTTGATGCTAAACATTACGAACGCTCATGAACAGTGGCAAAACCAAACAACATCTTGTATAGCAAATGCATTGCTTAGAATTCTACTGCGCTCGCCGCCCTGAGACATAAGATGTTAAGTCTCAATATGTCCAGTTGTTACTCTGGCTACAATGTCCTTCACATTGAAACTCAACAGTGCATTTACACTGCTGTTTGGCGGGAGAAATAAACATAGCGGTGGCCTCTCACATATGAGAGACCTACCACCAGTAAATTGATATAATTTGCACAGACGGTCTCGTGGACTGGATTGACAAAATAAAGGTCACAAGTTCGAACCCAAAGCACCTTTGACCTTAGAGTTACCTGTGTGAAAGTCAAGCCGATGTGAACTTGTAAACAATTCACAAATATAAGCAAATGGAAAACAAACTAATACACAAACTTCGTGTCGACCGTCCCTTTACTTACGGCGGTGTACTTACAGTTAAAGGTATAAAACTTTGCTGGGAAAGCTATAACAAGCGCGGAAACAAATTTAATGGTTATAAGTTAGAAATGGGTTTAGTTTCATATAGGTACATACATACATAAAGTCATGCCTTTTTCGCAGGACTGCCTACCCCAGAGGTTCGCTTGCAACCAGGACACCCACGTGTCGACTTGTGTTCAGTCCCACAATGTGTTGGGGGCGAGCCTATCGCCATATCGGGCATAAATTCCTGACTCCGGGCTGATAATGCATAGAAAACTCCAATATCACTATATCTCGAGATTCGAACCCGAGACCTCAGCGTTGTAACCGTACCGTAGTACAACTACGCCTCCGAGGCAGACGGTTTAGATTTATAAATGACAATAAACTATTATTCTATTCTTTTATTTTTATATGATTGGATTAGGGGTAAAATATTTTATTGTTACGTATTTAGGCTAAAAGTCAAGATAACCCGGACTGCCAGGAAGTGAATAAACTTGTGATTTTTTTGTTTGAATTATCTTCTAAAGCGATAGGCTCACCTTGTCAAATCGTGAAACGGAACACATTAGGCAAATCGTGGATGTTCTGGTAGCACCTTTGCCTACCCCTTCTTGAAAGGCTTGAGTTTATGTATTTATGATTATCTTGTGATTTGCCCAGTATTGGAATTTGTACCCGGTATGTCTACCCGATACATTAGCCTAGCGTTACATATTCTTACGAAAATTAACAGTGGGTAGGTATGTAAGTATGTAGCTATTTTATTTCAAAATTCAAATATCAATATTCCCTTACAAACTGACGGCTATCTCTATTTCCATTACCATGTCGATACAATTTTATGCATATATTATGTATATATCTTACCTAGCGATCTATAAAAAATATGCAACGTATTTATATCTGTCTGTCTTTGTTATCTGAAACATAAAATTCATCGAAATATTTTATGTAATCTCTTGTCACAGACAATTAGGTTATAGAAACAAATAGGTTGCTGGTGATAGGTCTCTCATATGTGAGAGGCCACCTGGGTAGGTACCACCACAATGTCTATTTCTCTAGCCAAACAGTAGTGTAAACGCACTGTTGTGTTCCGGTTTGAAGGTTATTACAGCCAGAGTAACTAATGTATATATTGAGACTTAACATCTTATGTCTCAGAATGGCGAGCGCAGTGGAATGCCAAGCATTGCTTTGTTATTCATAGTGTTGTTTCGTTTTGCTACTGTCCATGAGTAGCACTATCGGTAATTAGGCGAATGGCAAGCTCGCCATTCATTACATTTAAAAAATAGGTTAAATTATTTATTGTATAATTTATCTAGTATTCAAATATCCAGTGACCGCAGTGTTTATTGTAATTTAATAGTTTAGAAAGCACGAACTGCTGACAAGGCAGAAAGAATAAGATTTCAATTTATCTCGTCATTCTTTATGTCTCAATATAAGTTAAGTTCCAAAGCTATGATAGCTTTCCTACTACGCAATACGATGTAAGTCGGCTATAAAACTAGAAGCCTGGAGCTTCTCGATAACGTACCAAGACAAAGCTTTGTAAGTTCACTAAATTGTAACAGATACTTGAATTCGATTCCCAAGTTGAAATATATCTAGTTTCAGGAATCTAGTTTCCGTAGATGTGTAAAAGCCAAAACTATTATGTATATGAAATATGCAAAAACAAACCCAATTGCAATATATAACTGAAACAATAAAAGATAAATATAATGGCGGTCGCTGGTTCGAATCCAACCATTTACTATACGTGTATAATATAACGTGAAGGAAAACGTTATAAGGAACCTCCATGCCATAGCAATTTTTAAGATTTTTTATGGTCAGCCAAACCTATATATGGCCTAGCCACTCTTAATCGTACTCTCGATTGTAGAGTTGGTCCGTGCCCAAGACTAATGCAATATTCAACTTCAACCATATTAAAACGTGTAACCAATTTCCTCATAATATGACTTCATCAAACATTCGATAGGGTTAGCTCAGTAATTCCGTTTCGTCGCCATAAAAAAGCCATCAAAGAGCAACTCACCACTTCATTTTTACGCTTCGATACTCCCAACACGGCACTCCAAAATTCGCCCTTGTCACGTAATCCACTTTTTTAACACCCTTCCGAATCACACCTGACAAAGTTAATCTGTGACTTGGGCAGTGTACAACGTATATGCATGTAGATATCTATGTGTGCGTAGTGCCACAGTTTAATCGCAATACTGTGGGGCATCGTGCAGTGTCGCATTTGCACACAAGCGATTTTGTTATTCTGTGACATTGGAATGTAATTCCTTGCACTTTATGCACTCCTGGTACACGTCAGGCTTTAAAACATGTGAGTTTCAGAAGAGAGCGGAAGAGAGGGAGCGGATTCGTAACAAATAACCTTACTATGGTATACTCATTACATTGGGTGGACCATACCTTAATACTACATCTACTACATCGTCGTGAACGATCTGATATTATTTTGAATTGTCAGAGGTTCACCATTAAGAACTAAGCCCACTTTTCCCCCTCTCACGATCGCTTTTGATAGCTTGATCAATAAAGCAGTAACCAAATTGATTTGTCCTTCTAATAATATTTACATAACTATTTATAAAACGCACTCACTGAGTTCAAGGTTGCAAATTCGATTTCCGCACCGAATAAAACTTATACGGAAGTAATCGTAGGTCAATTAAAAAACCAAATTTAGCCTAAAATTCTCCCAAGCAGTATAACACGCTCAAATAGCGTTGAGAACTAGATGAAAATAGTTCATTGGACCATACATTTCCACTCTACATAGCCGCTTTGTGCAATACTACGCACAACTGCTCTATAGTTATGCAGCACGTATGCCAAAAACTTTTCACCTCCCTGCAGTTTATTTGAATTGAGAATGTTTTGTAGCAATATACCACTGTAAGGAATTCGTAATTTGATATTATCTGTTTGAATTTATGTTTTCCTGGTGTATGGCATGCTGAAACATACTCTAGTGTGACTTACATCTAAACTCACGCCTTTTAATCCCAAAAAGGGTTAGACAAAGGTGCTACCAAGATACCCATATTTCACCCTGCAGCTTCCGTCCCACGATGTGATAAAGCGCGAGCCTATCGCCATATCAGGTATAAATACTTGATAATGAATTGAAAAATCTACTATTACTTCGTCCGACTTGGAATTCGAACCCGAGACCACAGCTACGTAATCAAACCGTAGTACAACTACGCCACTCAGGCAGCCAGGAATCATTAAATATGATGAGAAAATAATATAGCTTGAATAGATCTTATCCATATTTTTATTTTATAAGTGCGTGGTAGCCTGTTGGTAAACGGACTAGACGTGACTGCCAACATGTTCACGGTGGTCGCGGGTTCGAATCCCAGGGCACACCTCTGACTTTTCGGAGTCAAGTGTGTCTTGATAGTCAATCACCACGCACTAAAATGGTGAAGGAAAACATCGTGAGGAAACCTGCATACCATAGCGATATAAAAAAAAAACTATGGTATGCAAGTCCGCCAACCCGCACAAGGCCAGCGTGATGGACTATATGGCCTAACCACTCTCAATCGCACTGCCGATTGTAGAGAAGGCCCTGCAGTGGGACGTATATGGGCTAATACAGTTATGTATTTTCAATTAGCAGTGTTGAAAACAAAATAAGATGCAACAAAAGTTATCTGAATATTTATTTGGCCTTTATTTTTAATATTTTGTTTTTTAAATAATGTACAATAGTAAAGTAAAAAAAAAACCTATAGGTACTTACATAAAACGCTGATACGTTGCTGGTCTCTTGAAATAGAGGAAAGGGATTTTAAGCCTCAAGCAATGTTACTCACCGAACGAAACACGACAGCAAAGCCGCCGCTTTTGCACAGGTTTCTGTGAGACAGTTCAAGGTAAATACAACGAAGCTCTGCCGAAACTAACATCACTATAATAAAATATCAAATACATAAAGGACTTGACATGTATTTTCTTTGAAACATTGTCAAAATAAACTAAAATGACCGATGGTGACAAAAAAAATGGATTTATATATTGTTTTTTTGTATTACAATGTATGGCGAGACGAGCATGGCGTTCGCCTGATGGTAAGCGATACGACCGCTCATGAACAGTAGCAAAACCAAACAACACCTTGAATTACAAAGCAATGCTTGGCATTCCACTGCGCTCGTCATCCTATTCAGTATTTATTTTTATATCTAAATTCGCGAAATAATGAGAATTAATAATGAAATGGCATAAATAACCAATTCGTGGTGGCCTGTTGGTAAACGGACTAGACGCGACTGCCAACATGTTCACGGTGGTTGCGGGTTCGAATCCCAGGGCACACCTCTGACTTTTCGGAGTCATGTGTGTATTGATAGTCAATCACCACGCACTAAAACGGTGAAGGAAAACATCGTGAGGAAACCTGCATACCATAGCGATTAATAAAAATTCTATGGTATATAAGTCCGCCAACCCGCACTAGTCCAGCGTGGTGGACTATATGGCCTAACCACTCTCAATCGTACTTTCGATTGTAGAGGAGGCCCGTGCCCTGCAGTGGGACGCATATGGGCTGATACAGATACAGATAAATAACCCCTTGTTTTGATTTCAACTAAGCAGAATATTCTGCCTTCAACCGGATTCATACAAAGCTATAAGTATTAGGTAGGCTCTTAAACCCACCCAAACATCTCGAGCATTCGGAATATCTTCCCTTCCTTGTTCAAGTGCGATCAGATGCCGAGCATTTTGCCCGTCCTCACTGAACGACCGAAACGCAACGCTCCTTTGTACCGTACCAGTTACTAATTTAATTGCGTACCGTTTGTGCTATTTTATATCACTTCCGTTGATTGATTAACTGTGCCTTAAGTGAGTTTGATTAGAAACATCAGGAAGTGAATAGATGAACAGGCGACAGATGAAAAGAGACCCGATCTAATAGGAAAATACGCTTTTTATTATAAACTGGGAAGGATATTTCATTTCTCATGTAATCGTTCACAGACATATTTACTGATTAAAGCAACATCTGTCATAATATAAGGGGACCCCGGATCGAAGTCGATACGTAAGTGATTAGTCACCAAAACAGAAGCCATCATTTAAAAAAAAAATTGATTTGTTTTTAGTACTTCCTAAGGCATTTTTGTTACAGATTCACTTTGTGAGCGAAACGCAACACAATAATTAAAGGAAGAATTAAAATTTAAACCAATAATTTTATGTATTGTCGCGAATACATTCATTCGCTTTCACCCCTTGACGTCACGGACAGTTGCAATAGACAATCGAATGAAACTCATTCCCTCTCGCTCACCCACCCTTCGCATCGGGGATGCGTTAATCGACGGCCGAAGCGGCGGAGCACCCCGATCACGCGCGAAAATACCCAAATGTACCAGGAGTGCATAAACACGAGGTAGTATCCATTCCACAGACTAGATACTACAGCGCCGTGACCAAGTATTGATTTCAGTAGGGAAAAGGTGGAGAGTGAATTGTATTTAAACTATGAAAATCGATACCCCTACCGTCGTGTCGGTATCGATATTAATAATGCATTATGATTATTAGCTGTCCATGTAGTCTCGTGAGGTTGGTGATAAATGGTTGTGCTCAATCAAAAAGTATCTTTTAGGTAGTTGTTTTGTTTTTATTGAGTGAACTATTGTCTGTAATCTTGTAAGAGTATGTTATTAATATTGATGTGCGTTAAAAGTAAACATACCAATATTCGTACTTGTCTATTTTAATTATCTTATATGGACCTTTCCTCAAATTAAATGCGACCTGGCAATCAAATGAAACATTTTGTTCTATTTTCTGAATGCACTGTTACAAAGGCAACAGGGTTTTACAACTATTACATAGCACATCGTTTATAAGTTTTAAGTATGTCATTTTTAAGAAACGCAAACAACTAATTTTCTAATACCTTTCATGCCATAGTTACGCCACATAGCATTATTAAAATAATATGTAAATGCAGAGTCCTTTTCTCTCTACACTGCGATCTCTGTACTATTGATTGTTGCAGGCGCCACAGTTTATAGTATAGGATCCCGCCATACATCGACCTTCACCGAGATGTTTATTTGATGAAACCTATTTTATATGCAGTTTAATATGTCAATAAATATATTGTATATGGGTTGCCTTGCAAATTTCAGTCCAGAATACGATTAATTAATTATTAAAAAAAATATATTTTTTACACATTTCACCTGTTTGATTATTAAACAAATTCTATACCAATCGAAAGTATGAAACCCATAGAATATGTAAACGTTAGGTTGCCTATTTTTTTCCGGTCACAACCCTCAGGTTGCCAGGTAACACAGAACACAGCATATACGAGTCTATCGCTGTCCTTTTTATTTTCAAGAATAAATAGCATGCGCACCCTCTTTCTTTATGAGCGGACTTCGAACAGCTGCTATGCTGTGTCACTCGGAGCAATATTTCACTTTTCTAAATTCGACAACCGCAATTCGGGACTGATTTTTCGCAGGCAACCCTATACCACCGTGTTCATAATAAAATGATCTTTATTTTCATTTAATTTCCATTCAATAACCAGACCGGCGCAAAATGCTAGTAGCGATTTACCTGTTTATACCTGGCAACCTGAGGGTTGTGACCGGAAAAAAATAGGCAACCTAACGTTTACATATTCTATAGGTTTCATACTTTCGATTGGTATAGAATTTGTTTAATAATCAAACAGGTGAAATGTGTAAAAAATTTTTTTTTATTTTAATAATTAATTAATCGTATTCTGGACTGAAATTTGCAAGGCAACCCATATACAATATATTTATTGACATATTAAATTGCATATAAAATAGGTTTCATCAAATAAACATCTCGGTGAAGGTCGATGTATGGCGGGATCTTAGACTATTAAGTGCAATGTAATACATGCTCCCAGCTTGCTACGTCCGTCATCATATTCTTCCCACACAGTTCCACTTGTTATTTAATCTGCGGTGATAAAAAACTATTGGATAGTTATGCTCGCCTAGTACTTCACGGTTGAAGATCACGCGCCCTACCGCACCTCTTACTCGCCCTTGTCCATCATACTTTAAGGGTAAGTTATTATTGACGCACAATGTATTTGTAGAAATATTTCAATTCTTCCATTCAAAGTTAATACATTTTGAGACTCATCTCATCCCTTAGAGCATGTAAAATCCAGTGGAACAAAAGCTCATTCATATAATTTCATTAAATATACTTCGATCTAGAATTATTAAAGAATGAAATTCTATATTAATTAAAAAAACATAAAAGGGACTATTTTGTTATAAAAGTTATATTATTAACTAGCGATCCGACCTGGTTGCGCTCGGGTGCAAATTTTATTATTATTATTAACGATACTATTATTACGATTATTAACTTAGAATATTGACCAATCGGACCATGAAAAACGAATAAAATTTCGTTGTCTTCCCTAGATTTTTCACTACTGCTCCCTCCTATGCAATGACTTTGGATACTGTTTAAACTACTCGAAATACAAAGATAGCGACATAATATTTCGATTTCAGAGGTTATACAATAATAAAACACTGTATCAGCCCATATACGTCCCACTGCAGGGCACGGGCCTCCTCTATAATAGAGAGTACGATTGAGAGTGGTTAGGCCGTATAGTCCACCACGCTGGCCTAGTGCGGGTTGGCGGACTTACATACCATAGAAATTTTATAAATCGCTATGGTATGCAGGTTTCCTCACGATGTTTTCCTTCACCGTTTTAGTGCGTGGTGATTGACTATCAATACACACATGACTCCAAAAAGTCAGAGGTGTGCCCTGGGATTCGAACCCGCGACCAGTCCGTTTACCAACAGGCCACCACGCACTTAATATATAAAACACACCGGTATTCAATTCCGGAATACGTAAATCTACTTTCCTTTAAACTGTAAAACTACGAGGGCACTTGTGTATGAATTTGAAACTTAATTTTGCATTGTATGGTCAAATATACGGCCATCCGTTAATATTGCAACATGATAGCCGGAACTTTGATCATTGTATTAATAATAAAATAGCTGCAATAACTGGCAGATTGTTATTTGAAAAATTTATATACTGAAACTCAATTACGCTTGGTTGATGCTATTTGATTATAAGAGTTTTTTTTACAGTATTTCGTGGATAAAGGGGTGTGACGCGACTGCCAACTTGTTCACAGTGGTCGCGGGTACAAATCCCAGGGCACACCTCTGACCGTTCGAAGTCATGTATTGATAGTTAATAAACCACACGTTATCACGATGTAAGAAAACATCGTTAGGAAAACTGTATACAATATAACAATAAAAATATTGATATAAGACAACTAATGGGCGTTTGATTTGATTTTGGTCTGAGATAGCAATAAGCTCGCCCCCTACAACATTTTGTTACGGAAATAACCTAATGTGAGCCAGTTAGTACCTATGCTTACCACTTCAGGGATACATTTCCTACTTATATAACCTAAAAGACAAATTGTTTTGTTAATGTATCAGCTCATATACGTCCTACTGCAGGGCACGGGCGGGCCTCCTGTACAATCGAAACCACGACTGAGAGTGGTTAGACTATCCACCAATCTGGCTATTATTTTGTTTATATGATTGCGTTTTACGAATTATGTTTATTAACTTAAGGGGTACCAAAAAATAAAATAAGATACACACAAATAAAATATTTTTCGTTCAGGCGCCTGGTACATCTTCTATCTGTCAAATGTTGTAAAAACCGATACCAAATTACTAGGCTCACATGAAGCTACAGACGTTTATGTGAACACAAATTAGATTATTGGAATATGTACAGCGAAAAACTTATTTTGAAATTTTATTTTGTAACCAGATTTATTATGCATGATTTATGAGTTATCAAATTAATTCTTGCATTGAAAATAGGTTAATATTATTTCTTAGAAAAATATGCGACAGTTGGGGTATTATCCAAATATTTTCTCTATGTGCCAAACTTTCTTGTTTTTGTGTACTTAATAGTATTATCATTTATCAAAATATTTTTAAGTAATTGTACAATATTTATTTTTATTATCATCATATTATTGAATCATGTGCAAATTGTTATTTTAGACATAATCTTGCAATTCTATCTATTATCTTGGCGAGACCGAAGTTATCCGACAATGCGTCCGAAGTTATCCGAATGTACCAGGAACTCAGAAACAGGCAGTAGTAAACATTGACACAGTTGGTTTAATTTAGCTACGGAATTCAGTATTGCAAGCGGTAAACGAGGGGTTATTGATAGCATGTATTTAAGCTGTGGCAATTGGAATCGTCAACGACCTCCAACTATTGACGTCAAACCCGGAAATTGAGCGCGAAATTTTAAATGGAATGCGGAGTTAAATTTTATTCCAAAGTGCGGTGTATTCTCTCAATTGATTGATTTTATTGTTTTGAATTAAGTAGTTAAATAATTACTATCATTAGATTAAGAAAATTAGTCCCCGTATATCATAAAATATAATCGTTACATACTAGCCATTAGGTATGTTGTAAAAATTATATTGAGAAACGCAAACAAAATAAAATCTCTATCAAAGGTCAAATGCTGGTAGTAATGTGACAGAATAAATTAATTTATAATTGTTCTTATATTATTACTTATTACTTTTGAACTTATTGGTATATTTGTAGAGTTACGCAAATACTTATTATCAAGTTGATAAATATTGGAATCGTTTATGACCAAGTATTTCATCATAACTCCTCCGCTTGATAACATTTTTGCATTTTAAATATTTAAATCATTCCATTCTATCATCTGGTGCCATAAACACTGTATATCAATTTAACCAATAAAATAACATCGCTTCATAATTATGCCCCTCTGGTACTAAAAGTCACATCGCACATGCTCGACTCCGCCCCCAAGCAAACGACGCGACGTGTGTATGCGTATGCAACCGATATTGATTTCCTGTCAAGTTAGTAGAAGCATCGCAGACAGTGGTGCAGTGGGTAAACAGCTTTGGAGCGAGATATAAAGGGTTTTACTATGACATCGATATAAAAATTAACATTATAAAAATTCTATGAAATATGCCTGTTATTTACACATTGTTTTATCAGAAAATACGTCGTACGTCATACGTGTATATAAACCCTTCGTACTCAATAACTATACGTAAAACAGTTAAAATTAATTTTAAATTCGCTCCAATTTTCACCAAATCTTATTAGGACTTTAAAACCAACATTACACAGATTTAATACTTAGCAAGTATATTCATCATTGTAGTGAAAAGGTCTATGAGTTATGTCTCTTTAGTGCTTACTCTGTGACGTAATATCCTCGCACATTTATGTATTCCTGGTACGGATGTTTATAACAAACGTCACGATTACATCACCGCCTGCCAATCAATCAAATCAGATTTTTTGCATTCAAAAATTTGCTATTTTTTTTAATACTCATTTTAGGTTGGGCGATTTTTGTTACTAATTAATTGCTACGATTCAGTTCTATTCACCCATGGGCAAATGAAAAGTTAGATTGATGTAAGGTGATTTCCGAGGAACGGTGGAATTTAACACTGTCGTTTCTTCTCATCCTGAATTTATCCCACGTCACAATAATATTAATGAAAAAAAATGAAACAATTGATCTGCAGTCCCCGTTACATAAAACCAGCAATGGTAAGATATATTGTAATTTTTTTACATTTCATTGAATGGCGAGACGTTCATGCCGTTCGCCTGATGGTAAGAGATATGACCGCTCATGGACAGTTGCAAATCCAAAAAATACCTTGAATTACAAAGCAAAGTTCGGCATTCCACAGCGCTCGCTATCCTGAGACATAAAACGTTATGTCTCAATATGTTCAATAGTTATTCTGCCTACAATATCCTTCAATCCGAAACATAAGAGTGCATTTACACCGCTATTTGGCGGGTGAAATAGACATTGCGGTGGTACCTACCCAAGCGGCCTCTCTCATATAAGAGACCTACCACCAGTCAATTAACCTAATTCTTGCATTATCTATCTTTAAAGCCGGGATTTAATATATTTATTAATATAGATACCTTGACTTTAAAGATATTAATGTAATTAATATTTGTCAGTCTTACTCAGAAATATGGTGCACGTTGGGCAGACCGCTATTGCCCAACTTTGTCAAGTTTCCTGTTTTCTCAATGTGCCGGCAAAGTCTAAATATTAGGGTGTACCGTTCCGTAATATATATTTGAGGAGAGTAAAGTAAATGAAGGTTTCAAATTAAATTAATGATATTTATATATTATGTATAACTTTAAAAGCAGTATACAAACTGCATAATTTGATTATTGCCGAGATTTGAATACTGGTGCCTTTGGGGCTACAGGAATCGTCTCTCACAGCTTAAAAATATTGCAATCAAGCATGTATGTACACACGCCGGCAAAATTAGAGGAACACGCGTTAAATATTGAATTTCTTAGAAAATATTATTATAACTGAATGTTTTAAATTTTTAAATATTTAAAGTGAGGCAAAATTTATAACAAATTACTATAATTGAGTTAAAAATACTTTAATTAATGACGCAAATGCAATTAAACGGAAATACAGTAAAATGAAATTTCTGTATTGTCAAATGTAATCATGTATTTTAAAAAGTTACCGAAATAAGGTAAGAAAATTAATAATGTGTATTGCTACCACGGGCTCTGATAAGAGTCCGGATACGATCTTTCATGCTTTTAATGACGTCATCAATCATTTTTTGCAACAAATTTTCCCACTCTTGCACTAACATGAATTTTCATTCTTGGACGATCTTAGGGGCTTGGTTTCTTACATTTATCTTTCTTCCGATGACGTCCCATACATTCTCTATCGGATTCATGTCTGGTGATCTTGCTGGGCAATCCATTTGCGCGATTTGGACCTGATTTAAGTAGTCGCGAACCATTTGCGCTGCGTGGGGCTGCGCATTATCAAGCATAAATAAAAAATATTCGCCTATGGACGGTGCAAAAAACAATACATGGGACTCTAAGACCTCTGAGACGTATCTTTGTGCAGTTAAAGAGCCATTTTCAATAAGTATTAACTCCGTGCGTGCTTCCAAACATGTACCACCCCATACCAAAATTGACCCTCCGCCATAAGACACCTCTTTCAGTAAAGTTTGCTCGATTAGCGTTCTCCTCGACACCTCCAGATACTCTCCCTTTTTTCTATGCAATTCACACCAAAACTGCTTTCATCACTAAACAAAACTCGGCTCCACTCATCTGTCCAGTCGCGGTGTCGATGAGCAAAAGCTTATCTGGCTACTCTATGTACCACCTCAAGTTTTGGAGCTTTGGGCGGAACGAAAGACTTCAGTCCAACTTAATTTAAGCGTGTTCTCACTGTACGCTCACTGATATTAACATTATGGACTTCATGTGACAAGTTTCGGGTCTGAATAGCTGTTTGACGACGATTTCTCAAAGTTTGCAGTCGTATAAAACGATCATTCTGGGTACCGGTTCACCATTTTCTGCTATTGGTTCACCATTTTCTGCCTTATTCTGGCCTCCGCACATAAGAGCCTATGTGCCTCTAACGTTTAACGTTGCGAAAGACGACAGATACCGACACAGCCAATGCACGACTTACTGAACCCTACCGTTGACCATTTTCAATCATTGTTACCGCTCTGGCAACTTCAGTGGAAGGTAAGCCACTCATTTTATATCCTACAAAAAAGGTACTCTAAAAATAATTACAATAAAAATATCTTAAGTCACACAAAATGAAATTAAACAAAATTTTGTGAAACCACTTGAAAGTGAAAAAATCTTACATACACTTAAGAGCGTATAATTAACGATAAAACTCTAAATATCCAAAAATCTTTTTGCATCATTTTGTTTTTTAAACGTGTTGAAATATTAAAATTCAAACAAACAGCAAACAAAATTTAAAAAATACTAATTTTTGTGCGTGTTCCTCTAATTGTGCCGGCGTGTGTAGATACTACTAGCAATATATGCTGTAGATATTGTATCCATCTATAATTTAGTCTATGACACTTGATAACATTGAATATTTATAATTCCCCGGTACTGATGTTAGTAGCAAACGTTTTGCGGATAAGTCCAGAAAAAAAAACACAAAAAACTAAAACTTTAATTTGTATTCATCAAATAATTATTATAATGAATCTTTTGATGCATCTAAGTTTGGTCTTACGAGATATTAATTAAGGCAATGGTATTCCATGTTCAGATAATAACAGATAAAACCTAAGTCATGATTTACGGACGCAGGACACCACAAAAGAGTAATTGAAAACACCACACATTATATGACAGGCTCCGTGGCGCTGTTTGTTACATTTGTTTCGGGTCTGAGTGTTTGAGACCGTAAAGTCTCTAGTAGTTCCTGATATCCATGACACAAGACTCGATCTTAGTGTGGGGTCAGAAATATGTATGTGACTGTGTATGTATTAATTATTATGAACAGATAAAATGAATATCACTAAGTAAGATTTATTACTAATTAACTACTTATTTAGAGTAAACAAAAAGTTTCTAAAGCCAATGCAGACATAGATATTGTTTAGATAAGACATACAATAAAAATAAGCCTGGTATTTATTAGTACAGTATCTAAAATGCTGTACTTATAAATACTAGCCTATATTCTCACGCACGCGCGCATTCATCATTTCACATTCGATGACGCAGATAGAATACATCACAAACAGTTTTGTTAGCGTACTGAAAGTTACACGAGGCAACGGCGCACTAAAATGTATTCTGTAACAATTCATACATCTGCGTACTCATGCATTCCTGGTACCGTTGTTTATAACAAACGTGACACGTCACAGCTACGAAGGATTATCCCAACCCGTTTCGTTATTTGATTATTTTGTTTTTTAGGCTTCGGTTCTGTGTCCACAATGCAATACAAATTATATTTTTTCGCTTAAAATTGAACATGCTGAGACTTCCTCAGGCCCATCTCCGTATTTGAGACACTATTCCGCGCTTAGCTACAATCCTTTACACTTAAAACTGCCCTCTGTTAATCCTTTTCTTAAATCCATCCCATGGTTGTCTGTAAAACATTGCCTCTAAGCAGTAAGATCGCCAATTGTACTTTTTTAGCATGTGATTTTCGTTTTATTTGCATTTATTTGTGTGTGCGATAAAGTATAAATACATCTCTGAATATGACACACTTGACCATTTTTTACAATTACTTAGATACAAAAGGATATCCTACCGTCAGTTCCTATTTAGATCTTAAATTACTGAGTAAGTAAGAGTACTTATTTAATTAGACTGCTATGATGGCTTAGTAACTTGATAATTATTAAATAGTAAATACCTTTGAAAATAATGTCCAATTTAAGTATCTATGAATTTTTTCCCATACTTAGGGTTAGTTGTAGTTTGGTCACTTTGCTGTTATAATATTCAAAATTATTTAAAAAGGAAAAGTATTATATACTACCATTTCTACAGTGCGCTGCGCCGATCCAACCAAACATACACCACACAGACTGAAACTATTTCAGTACTCCTTGGCCGGCTGCTGATATTACATCCATACAATATTGTAGTTTAATTTATCCTGTGGCCAATGCACGTAGCTGCAAAGCTATGCGTTCCTAGTACAAAGAAGTAGCAACAAGCCGCATACCCTTCTGTTCCTTTCTTGGATGAGCAAAGGGATCCTCCGCTTTGGGCAATCACCTTCTTGAATTAAGGAAAATTTAAGACCCCAGTATCCTAAGTTGTAAAGACAATTTAGATCTATTCTCGATTCCGATATAACTTATTCGCTATCCATTTTACCATCGTCATCCATTTTACGTTGAGAGGTATCGATTGAATCTTTAGACTGTGTCAGCCCATATACATACGTCCCACTGCAGGGTAGGGCCCTCCTTTACAATCGAGAGTACGCCTTAAAGAGGATAGGCCCTATTATAGTCGTTCGATGAAATAATAAATAATATAAAACACAGTTTTCGTGTAATAATAGACGATAAATTGTTTGCGGAACAGCAGACCGCGGGTTTTATTCCAAATCCGAAAGATTCCAGTACAAATTAATAAGGCTTGTACGACGTCTAATTTGGTATTTAATTTAAAACCACATGTTTGTAACTAAACCAAACATAACAGTGTTAAAACATAACAGTGTTAATACACTGTTATGTTTCAGTTTGAAGGATATTGTAACCAGAATAACTACAGGACATATTGCTACACGTATTGTTTAACATCAGGCATGCTCGTAGGCCATAAAGTAACAAGTTTAAAAAAAATCTACCTGCTTGTCTAGTCAAAAATCTTGATTTTAGTACGAATCTTTTTACCGCTCAAGTAAAAAAAGACTGCCTGAACAGAGTCAAAAATCAGCTAAGAGGTAAAAAAAACGCATCTATTCGAGGTGACTAAAACTGGTGAAAATTCAATTCTCAATTTATGACAAAAAACATCTTTTTTTTTCAAATTTTGTATAAAATAGCATGAGGTGAGAGAAACTAGTTAAATTAAATACTATAATACAGTGATTCTCAAACTTTTTTTTGTTATACACATACATATTACATATTTAACGATTTCAAAATTTGGCGGCACACAAAGAGCGCCTTGAGACATATTCCTACTGCTATGCACGCCGCTTCATCACAATTTGGCACTAAGAAAAAACGCGTTGCAAAGCAAATAATAAAATAATTAACTTTTTGTGGATTTAAATACATATTCATGTTAAAAATATTTTTCTTTTTAACTGATATAATTTAATAATATTAACATTATTATATATTTGCAAAATTTGGCGGCACACTTTTGAAATTTGGCGGCACACAAAAGTGCCGCGGCACAGTGGTTGAGAATCACTGCTATAATATGTCAATCTCAATAAAATATGTATGTATACCCCCAATTTCCGATAGGGGTAGATAAGTATGAATATGAACTTGCAAATGATGCTTTTATCACACGTGAATACTGTCTCACTTACCCTAAAGAACACAATAGTCATTTTTCGTGATAAAATGAAAAACTAACACTTATCATTAATTTTAATCCTTATAAACAGTACTGCCAAAATAGACAATTAATTATAAATAACATTTTCAAGGACTTAGCCGCATCACGGTTTCTATAAACATTCGTACCAGGAATGCATGAGTACTAGAATGTATTGACTACCGTAGACTAAACATTAGATCGATGTAATGTATTACTTCGTGTTAGTGTGGGTTGGCCGACTTTGAATACATAGAAATTCTTATAAATCACTATGATATGCAGGTTTCCTCGCATTGTTTTCCTTCACTGTTATAGTGCGTGGTGATTGATAATCACAATTACAAACTTAACCAATAATACTATAATGTAACTTGCAGTCGGATAATTGAACGTAATTATATATTTTTAAATCTATATGTGTCCAATTTCATAACAATTTAGCTTCAGCAGAGAGAGGAAAAGCCAAATATTGTTACACCTTACAACATTTAGAGGATTTAAGTAAATCGGATTTTTATAAAAGTGTTTCCAAAAATCTTCATTACGAACACATTACTTTAAAATATGATTCTATTAAGCATTATACGGTATTCTTTGTGTATGACAGTTAAGAAAGAGATCAATTAATAAATAATAAATACACCCAACAGTCACATATTACATACATAGTCATGACCCCACATTAATATCGAGTCTTGTGTCGTGGGTATTAGGAACTACGAGCCTCGACCCGGCCCGCCCCGGGATTTGAACCCGAGAACGTGGTGTTGTGATCGCACCATAGTAAAACTGCGCTATTCAGGTAATCGGTTTGCTTGTACTACCGTGTAATTTTCAACCGTAAAAAAATTAACGAACATTATACGGTGGTATTAAAAAATATCATGCAAATTTGAATTTCTACCTTTCAATTATTAAGCTTTCACAATGACAACGGCCAAAAAGATTTGAATAAGATTATTTAAAACTTTGTCTATCAACTCACAATGCACGACGCCCGAGTAACGTTCAAATATCGCTCCATTCGCACCCCACTAACGCCATGGAGTGGGTGGTTATCGATTTCATAGTTTGGGTACAATTCATTGACTGGGGTTCGTGTACTGTCGGCAACGCTCACTTTCGTCCCTGCATTAGGTAAGCTGTGGTACTGAATAGTGCTGCGGTTTTATGTTCTCCTGGTACCATCGAATAAGTTCGCGCGCCCGATCAGGCTTTTCGGCTTCATCGGCTTTCATGGGATGGATAGAATTTGGCTTGCTCTTTATATTTTAACGCGCAATTTAAGGAATCGGATTTTTTATCGTTATACAGGCGTTTAATGATTTACCGATATTTACTTTAATGAGCCCATTTTATACAATAAACATTAACTGACTAAGGTTCACGTATGATGATATACCGGGTATATCAAGACTGCTAACGAAAACGAATCCGGGTGGTAGTTTTAGTGACTACAAACACAATGTAACTAAACTTTCGCAAAGAAACGCGACATTTATTTTTTATTCTTTTTTTTTAAATATCGTCGCGTTTGGGTGTTAAATCCATAGTTTTTGCTAAAATAATCAATTAAAGCCTTGCTTAACATAGCATCTTTAAAAATAAAAGGGTGTACACTATTATTTAAGAAAAAACTATGTATTTCCCACCCTAATACGACGATAGAAAAAAAAATAACAAAAAAAAGTCGTCACAATTTTTTGCACAAAATTGCACAATGCAACTATTGTGTCTGAAGTCACTAAAACTACCACCCAGCTTCTTTTTCGGTAGCACTCTTGATATATCCTGTACCAGAATGTAAATAATATTAGAAGAGCCGCTATTACACATAAAGTATTTGTGCCTTATGTTAAATCATTTAAAATATATATTACATACAAAGATAGAGTAATTCAACTCAAATTCACAGAAGTAAGTGAAAATGCGCGCTGAAATAGTTCAAAGCGACCACTTCTTACCCCGAGCGGTTCATAAAAACGTAGTTCCTGCGTTACTCTGCTCTCCTGGTACATTCGGATAACTTCGGCCGTGACCGGGGTTATTTGGAACATTCGGCTATCGTGGGTCAAACGGGCTGGATAGTTTAATCATGGCCGTAACCGCCTTAAACTTTGTAAACCTACTTTAGTCATCGAATGAATGCTTTTTCTTTTTCGCTCAGACTGATTAAAAAAACCATCCGTATTTATGTATTTATTATAAATTCTTGATGCGAGTTTGTTCTTTAGTATTTTCTGATTCGATTTTTAATAAAGTTCAGAATGATTACATAAATTATTTGACGACCAGCTTTAAATACCTTACTTTTCCTACCTTTATCTTTTGCTAGAGCGAACCTAATACAAAGCTTATAAAATGTTAAAAATTCAACAATGTAAAGCAATTTTTATATTATTATAGTGAATTTTCATAATTGAAAAAACCCCCTTTAAAATAAAGTGGACGAATAATTTTACTGTGACATCTGAACATTTATGATAATACGGGAAGTTTTTAGTTATTACTAGTATTAATTAATCTACTCACCTACTTGCAAAAATAAACAAAATACTGCAATAAATATTATCTTCCAAAAATATACTTGACTACATAACTAAAAATAGAGGAATTAATTCATTAACCATCACCAAAGACTGAATGGAAAAATGAATACATTGTGGGAACGACACGGTGACGTCACGTGTTTGAAGACCGGCTTGTACCAGGAGTGCATAAGTGTTTAGTAGTGTGCGGAACCATAGGTTAAACAACATGTGCGTTGTAATATGCTGTGGTTGGCAGTACACAAACCGGGCACTTGTAATGTAAGCTGTGGGGTAACGCTCGCCCTTATCAATCATTCAATCAATAGTGGGGTGAGGATTGAATGGCCGCCTTGTTTGTTTGCACCTAGACGTTTTCGAGGTGTATGAGTTGATATTGTTTTTTTTTTCCTTTTAATAGGCATAATAAAATGTTCATGTTTTCAGAATTTAAGAGCGTCAGATTTGCTGGTTGTGTTTTATACATATTGGAAATAACAGAAAGGAAACAAAACATACCTACATCTATTAGTATCGGATCGTACGATTGTTGTGAGTTATTATTATGACGGATTTTTCTTAACGAACTTACCAAAACTTAAACTTACCGAAAAGCAATGAATATTCATAATGTCATGTTTTCTATCTCCTCTCCCATTGAAGACAGTACTTAAAACTATGATAATTAACACTACTCGAAAATTTTCAATACAGAGTATTTTTTTCTGGTATAATACGCATCTGACCTGACTGCTACCCGTTACCGTGATGTTTAAGGTTAATGGTAAGCGATAATTGCCAACTATAACCAGATTGGATAACATTAGGAGCGTAAGTGCTTTACCACTAACTCAAAAAGAGAGGACAAAAAAAAACGAAAGAAAGAAAACGGCTCTACCACTTTTAAAATTATTTAGTGTTCCCGACACCTTTTTTTTGTTGCTATGAATCGTGAGATGGGCATGTCATTCGCCTATAAGTGCCTGGTAAGCGATACGACCGCTCATGGGTACTAGGGAAACAAAACAACACCATAAATTACAAAGCAATACTAGACATTCCACTGCGCTCGCCATCCTGAGACATGAGATGTTAAGCCTCAGTTTATCCAGTAGATACTCTAGCTACAATGTCCTTCAAACCGGAACAAAACAGTGCATTTAAATTGCTGTTTGGCGATAAAAATAGACATTTCGGTGGTACCTATGCAAGCGGCCCTAGTAAAAACCTCTCTACAAAATCGATGAACAACTGATAGTGAACTCATCAGTACGCACACATATACACACACTAATCAAGGCGTCTTGCGCACGTGCAAACGAACTTCCAATACTAGGAGTGCAGAAGTGTCTAGAAGTGTGAAACCACAGAGTGTGTAATATGATAGATGTAGGGTGCAGGTGACGCCAGTACATAAGATATCTATCTTTGATGCAGCCAAACTGTGGTACTCTTTGACAGCTTGTAGGAAGGGTAAGGGAAAAGAATAGTTTGATCAGTTTAAAAAAAGAACGCGGTGATTCCAATGTCTTGTTCAGTTTGTGATGCTCAATTTTTTTAGTGTAAGGCTAACGCATAATTGATTTAATTGTTTAACTAAGGCCTGTTAATAATCCCTGCCTCGATGGTACAGTTGTACCACGGTACGATTACAATTCCGAGGTCTCGGGTTCAAACATTTTTTTCTATTCGTCATAAGCTTGGTGTCAGGGATTTATGCCTGTTATGGCTATAAACTCGCCCTCTATCACATAATGGTACGAAACACAAGAACAAACGTGGGTGACCTAGTAGCACCTATGTCTACTCTCCTTGGGAAAAGGCTTGAATTTTGGTATGCTATTCATGTATGTTATAATAAGATTTTTTTAATATAATAATAGACCTACTACAAAATAATAGATAATTATAAAATATTTTTATCGTATATTTACAAAAAAATCGAAATGTTACGCAAAATATCAAATTAAAATAATTCGCATATATATTTTATTCAATCATCTACTCTACCATACTCTCCGTTAGATATAATTTAAACTAAACAAAATATAATTTCATAATAGTTTCAAATCGCAACCCCATGGCATAGTTGGTGAGAACGTGATGCAAAATAATTGACCGCGGGTTCGATCCCCGCACCAAGAAAGATGATTGTGTGGCCCACAAATATTTGTTTTAGTCTGAGTGTTGTAAGATCGTAGCCTTCCGTAGTTTCTGATACCCAAGACATAAGATTATGGAGTACGGAATGTAGGGTGCATACAAAAATACTTTCCTCCATTTCGTCATTGACTTTTTGGTATAAGTCTAGAGGAGTATAACGACCTTACCACATTATTGGTAAAATATGTTCACTGCGTTCAAATAAACAAAGTGACGTCATAGCTCTTACAAGAGAGTTTATTGATGCCACAGTTTAAATAAAGGCTCTGTAATTATTTTCCGCGGTCCTAATAAATGGCGTAGTATTTCAGGATATTATTTAGTCTGTGGTAATGCATTCTCTTTCTTTGTTATGCATTCCTAGTACTATGTATGAAGATTTCAATGTATTTTGCATAATTCCTTAATAACTGCGGCTTAATGGCGAAAATTCATTGCCCTCTTACCTGGTAAAAAAAAATATTTTAAAACATTTTTTTTTTATTTGGTGTGATACTTAAATTGTGTTTCGGATTGTTGTTCTTATTAAGTTTCTTAATTACATTTCACACAGTACACTTGTCATATTATTATTGCTCACAAAAAAGGTCCGTGTAAGATTGGAGTGCAAATATTGTAAATAGATTAATGGTTTCTTAGATTTACGCGTATGTCACCCATTAAAATAAAACTATCATTTACTGATTTAATGGCGTATTTAGTTTAACTTTTACATATTTGGCTTCCAGACGTTTCTAAAACTAAACCTCACTAAATGCATGTGTACGCGATATTCCCGTCCTCACCACAGCTTATAAAATATTTTCAGAGTTTAACTAACATACTGAAATAGGCTCTACAATAATATTTCTCTTTAATATTTTATCTGTGAAATACACCACGCATACATACTCATGCGTTCCTGGTTCGGATGTTTATAGCAAAATGCCCCACAACCTCTCATACGTGTTTCTCGCCCCTCACTCATCAATGACATAGTTTAAATATATCGTAAAAGCTTTATTGGCAAACTGCAATGGACTATAATATTCAACCTGTGGCTGATACACTACTTCCCACTCATGCACTCCTGGTACGGATGTTTATAGGAAACATGCCCCCTGCTTTTCTTCTCACCCTATTTGCACATCGGCCATAGTCGGGCAAAGGTGGGCGTCGCCATTTGCGCATCGTAATGCCTCCTCTACACGTCAATACATTCATCTGCAGACGTCGTCTTCGGACGGTCGCACGGTTTAAATAAATAATAATGCATAAACTCACACCTTTTTCCCAGAAAGGGTAGGCAGAGGTGCCACGACACCCAGATATCGGGCACAAATTCCTAACTCTGGGCTGATAATGAACAGAAAAAGCCAATATCACTTCACCCAACCCGGGATTCGACGCCTCAGCTTTGTAACTGTACCCTAGTACAACTACGCCACCGAGGCAGTTTAAAATAATAATAATAATTAAAATCCATTAAATGACACAAACCATGCGTTCCACTTGACGATTGCAACACTCATCCGAAGGCGACGTCTCTCTCTACATCTGTTGACGTGTTATGGAAGCATAAGAATCAGACGAATCGCATTTTTAAATCTTTTAAAATGGTTTTTTTTCTTTACAATGCATACACAGTATCGACAGCTATCGGATTTGCTGGGATTGCCAATGAGGCAGACATCTACATTTCTGCATCGTAAGTATCGGACGCACCGCATAGTATTATAAGAATTCATAGATCGTGCGATCCGTATACTGCATATCAGTGGACGCACTTGTATGAATTCCGATACAAAGAATACTACGATCCGTTTAGTGCGATGCGTCCCGTACTTACGATGCGAATATGTGGACGCCTGCCTTAAAGGAACATTGAGATGTTATTCGTTTAAGCTTTGCTTTAGGAAATATAATCTGATACTTGGCGATAAAGAAATACAATTTATATATTTTTTCAAAAATTATAATATTAATGATATTAATTTTTTAACTAATTTAGTTAATAACGACAATATCCCATATGACGTTTTTATCTATTAAGACATTGCATAAGTGATAATTTAAGGAATAAATAAGAACATAGTTATGTTTTGAATCGAAATTACAATGTAATATAATGAATATATTAACCAGTCTAGAAAATTAACACAATAATATTAATAAATCTAGTCTCAAATAAAAATTTAGAAAACTACAACAATAAATTTAATAAGTCCAATCGCAAATAAACTTTTAATAGAGTTTATAAGACAATTTTCTTAACGTCAAGAGGCATCCAAGCCATATCTTAACTTAGCCTGTAATTAATTAGGTGTAAAATAAATGAATACTAAATAAATTTTCTTTATAAAAATAATCCATCTCTGTGAATCCACTCATATAATACAACATACATAAACTTACGCCTTCTTCCCAGAAGGGTAGGCAGAGGTGCCTGGACACCCACATTTCGCCTTGTATGTTCCGTCCCACGATGTGATGGGACGAGTCTGTCGCCATATCAGGCGCAAACTTCTGACTCCGGGCTGATAATGAATAGATCCAATATCACTTTGCCTGATTCGGGATTTGAACCCGAGACCCCAGCTTTACAAGCGTACCGTAGTACAACTACACCACCGATGCAGTCATATAATAATGAAACTTATTAGTGAAACCTTTATTCGACCGTATTCACAGTCGGCGACTGACTGTTCAAATTGCTCTCTCTTAAGATAAGACGTAAATTCCTTGATCAAATGCCGAAATATGTTATTGGTTTCTACTATGACTTAGCCTTCTTGACCAGTCTGAGCTTTGACTAGCCAAACCTAGAAGCGTCTTTGCTTCGATGTTTCTATAAATGACATCAAGGCAAACGGACGGACGTCCACTAAGCGACCCAGTTGACTTGTGTGAAGTCTCAGCAAGCAAGCAGGTATCACAGGTTGCTATTAAAATCTTTGGAATGACAAATGACAGAAAGATAAACATGGCATGATTTATGCTTTGTATTATTTTACTAAAACCATGGCGAAATTAAGAGACTTCCAGGAAACTTCTAAAATCAAATTGAAAAACGAATACAGAATACCAGGAGTGCATAGTAGTATAGAAGAACGAGTTACTACATTCAAAATCATAGGGTAAGTTTCTATGAACTGTAGCCACTGTCCGGAAAACCAATATGGAAATGTGTTTAGAATAAGACGCGGAGTACATTTCGGCGCAAACAGTAAGACAGTTTCAGTATCAGTTAAATATATTATTAATATTTTCGTTGCATTTCTGTATCAGCCACAAACGTCCCACTGCAGGACACGGGCCTTTTCTACAATCAAGAGTACGATTGAGAGTGGTTAGGCCATATAGTCCACCACGCTGGCCTAGTGGTGGTTGGTTGTTGCATTTAGTGTGTACTTATTTTTCATCGTTCTAAACAATAAATAGTTAAAAAGATAATCTTCAAAAAATTATATCATAATATGATTTCAAAGAACTCCATGTAGGATCAATTACTAATAGTCTTCATACACCTGATAATTTTCTTTCGATTGTAGGGGAAGCTTGCTCCCTTCAGTCGGACGTATTGGGTTGTAAGCACAGTTTTTATAATCACTGCAATTTTAGAACTGTATATTCACTTTTCATTATAATATTTATTGAGTAAACACTTCTCGATGCATAAATATTTTTTAACACCAACCACTACAAGGATAGACATCAACAACCACACGGCTTACTGTGGTTTGGCGGATTTGAAATTTATATCATCTTCTATAGTTTAAAGGTTCCATGACAATGTTATCACCGTTCACCGTTAAAGAAATATAAATATTTAAACACATTATTAATGTGTGTATTATAATCTGTATCTGTATCAGCCCATATACGTCCCACTGCAGGGCACGGGCCTACTATACAATCGACAGTACGATTGAGATCGCGGGTTCGAATCCCAGGGCACACCTCTGACTTTTCGGAGTCATGTGTGTATTGACAATCAATCACCACGCACTAAAACGGTGAAGGAAAACATCGTTAGGAAACCTGCATACTATAGCGATTTATAAGAATTTCTATGGTATGTAAGTCCGCCAACCCGCACTAGGCCAGCGTGGTGGACTATATGGCCTAACCACTCTCAATCGTGTATTATAATATTTAAAAAAAATACGCTCGTTCGATATTTTATGCTTGAAGAAAATTTATTATGAACGTGAAAGTCATAGTCATGCCATAATTAAATTACCAGCGGCAGACCAATGGACATATTGATTGATGTCACAGAGTAGTCAATAAGGTGATGGGACTTACAAATCGTGCCAGTAAACGAAAAATAAATTTATCAATATATTTAAACTGTGCAATCGGCAAAACTTGCTTCGTTGCAATAAATCAAACGATATTCGCTCTTATGATGGCATAATATACCGGGTATATCAAGACTGCTACCGAAAACGAAGCCGGGTGGTAGTTTTAGTGACTACAAACACAATGCAACTAAAATTTTTGCAAAGAACCGCGACAATCATTTTTAATGATTTTTTAAATATCATCATTCTTGGGTGGTAAATCCATAGTTTTTACTAAAATAATAATTTGAACTCTTTTATACCTTAGAGTATTTGTAAATAAAAGGGTATACACTATTATTTTAAGAAAAAAATGTATTTATCAACCAAATATGGTTATAGGAAAAAAATTACAAAAAAAAATTGTCGCTATCTTTTGCAACAATTTCTGTTGCATTGTCTTTGAAGTCGCTTAAACTACCACCCGGCTTCGTTTTCGGTAGCAGTCTTGATATACCCTGTATATAAGTATGGATTTATTAGGAAAATATGCAAAACACACCCAAACCTCGTGTGTAGTACCAGGGATACATAACATAAAAGAGAATGTGGTATACAGACTAAAATAATATCGTGAAAATTCTATGAAATTTTGTTAAGGTCACTACTGTCAATATATGCATAGATTTGCATAGATTCATTTAAAATGTGACATGAAGCATTTTCCTGTAACACCTATGAGAAATGTTTAAAAATTGGTCGCCGCTTATATTTAATTTTTATTTAATATATTAGTAAGACAGATGTCCTAAATCCCGTAATTAAGGAATAATATTCAGATAAATTTAATTTTAAACAGCGCAAAGGCGTTTATTTAGGAAGCTTTGGTACATGCCAGGATAAAATAGAGTTTCAGTAAAATTATAAGGCTCGCTCACACAACCTCGTTCTTTTTGGTTGTCAGTCTATCGATATATCCACACACTAGGCAGTGAACGTACAGTGTGAACGTAAACCAAAGATCTGAAATAAAACATTTTATATTTTTTAGTGTAAAGTTGTGTATATCTAATCATAATATATAAATTAAATTGATAATAAAGATAATTTCCATTCTGTATCAGCCCATATACGTCCCACTGCAGGGCACGGGCCTACTCTACAATCGAGAATACGATTGAGAGTGGTTAGGCCATATAGTCCACCACGCTGGCCTAGTGCGGGTTGGCGGACTTACATACCATAGAAATTCTTATGAATCGCTATGGTATGCAGGTTTCCTCACGATGTTTTCCTTCACCGTTTTAGTGCTTCAAAAATATCGGGTATTTCCCGATAGGTTCGTTGCAAACAAATGAAGGAGTCAAAACTTGACGACTTTATTTGTTTGCAGGGAACCTTGAGGGAAATGCCAGATAATTTTGAAGCTCGTGTGGTATTCGGGGGATTATTTTTCCGTCCCAAATTTTAATTTCAAACTCATTTTCATGCAAAATCTCCAATTTTCACAATTGAATTCAACCTGTCAGTTTGAAGTGTGGTTAATTTGACTGGATCATGTTTTGTTTTTTATATATAGCAACTAACAGAGAAAATTTTCAAAAAATTATCAGTATAATACCATGTAGGTTGTACCACGTGACGTCGAATGGTGCAATTCTATTGGTCGATATTTGGGTCGGAAAAATAATCATCTTAAATTGGTGCACATCGTGGTGCGATTTGTCGTGTAAGTTTTAAAATCGTAAGAATACTAGGGCTGCATAAATGTACAACAGTGTGCAATCTCACAGACTAATCGATATTGTAACATGAACTTCAAAGGACGCCCGTGGACGAGGTAAAACTATTGAAGTACATTTTATCTGTGGGAGTTGTGACGCTGCGAAAATTTAACTGTATTTGATATCAGTCTTTACACCATCCCACGGCTGGGAATAAATATCCTCCATATTATGGAAATTCGCTCAGTCATATTTATTCAATGCGACTAGCATGACTCTATATTTTTGGTAGAATTTTAAATTGTCCGAAATAATTGGTCGTATATAAATATGAAATGTATGTAATGTCTTCAAATCAAATTTAACCCTTGTTTCTTTCTTCTAAAATAGGTAATAGTGCCCTAACAACGAAACGTTATACCCACCAAAGGTAATGTTATTTTTTTTTTTTGCTGCAAAATTATTTTATTTGTTACCTTGACACAGCAAGTGATAAACCAATACTAAATACCAGGAGAGCATAAAAGTGCAGTAGTGTGCGCAACAGGTTAAAGAGTTTTGGTCAGGTAGAATAGACAAAATAATTATTATTTTACTTATGTAAGTACTTAATTATTATGCAGCTCATTGTTTCAATTTCAAAGAATTTAATGTGAATGAAAAGTAACAGCATATTAAAAAAGTAAAGCTTCTCTTTTTATTGCAATGAATTGCGATACGATCATACTATTCGCCTGATGGTAAGCGACACCAAACTGTTGTGTGGATTGAATTACAAAGAAATGCTTGGCATTCCACTAAGGTCACCATCTTGAGCCAGAAGATGTTAAATTTCAATATGACCAGTATTTGCTCCGACTACAATATCCTATATTTAAAGGATTATTCGTAAGAAGGAATGATATTTTTAATACGCTTTTATTAGCTTTAGACGTATGTTTGTGTGCTACGAAATCTTTGTACATGATTTTGTTCCCATTCGAAACGTCGGATTGACTCGAAATTTTGTCCATGACCGATGAGAATACAATAATAAAAAATTATGACTTTATCTTATCCAGAAAATTCAAAAATTTAAATGCTTTGATTTTTTTTTTTTAATTAAAAGTGTGTAATTTGCTCGCAGCTGTCTTCCTTTAATAATACAGCCGTAGATACGTGCTGGAGGATAAGTAAAGATCGTAAGCACCCCACGCTTAGTGACAATAAAATGTATGTGTATTTTACTCCATTTTCTAATCTTATAATTATTATCAATTATTTGATACTTTTTAGTTGGATCGTTTATTAAAGGGTGTATTTTTAGTTTTTTTAAACTTTAATTTTTTGATTGCTCATGTTCAATATACCAGCTACTGTCCGTTACTAAACACAATAAGAACTGATTTAGGTAAACACGTAACAAAAGTAATTCCTTTCAACCGTATATTTGTTTATTAATAAAGGTATTAAATCAATATAAAGACACCCTCTTAATAAATATCTTTACTGTATATAATAAGTACAACTAAACAAAAAAAAAATGCAAATAAAATTGCACCGGAACATTTTCATAATTCATAATTTTATCACCAAAAGTTTTCAATTATAATTTAATGTCCCATAATATAAAAAACAAATACTAAAAAAATATATTCTATGAGAGAGCTAAGTCTGGACTGTAACTCGAACAACAGTACTAGGGACTCAAAAAATTTAAAGAGATCGTATAGCCACAGCTTATATAAAAATCCCACACTACTTTAATGTTTTATTACGACATTGCTATCTTGTACTACATTATATTTAAGCTGTGGCATAGATAGAAAACACGTGGCATAGATACAAATGCAAAAGTACTGATTCGTGGAAAAAATCGCCTGGATATTAATTATTTGCATTGATGAACATGAGACGCACAACGCAGAGAGTAAAAAGTCGACTATCTGTACCGGAGATTCCAGGAACCTGACATAAATTAAATTGTAGGGCCAATGCGAGCGAATATGAGCCGCATTTGTGTAACACATCTACATGACCTGCTATATACAATACACATTAAAAAAAAACTAATAACTGTGTGCTCAGTTAGTTTAAACTGAACGAAGAGGTAGCATTACTTTTACAGCAAAAACAAGTATTGGTTATTTAAAAAAATATTTTAACAAAATTAATCAATTATTCTGTGATATGGATATAAACATGAATTCTTGAGTTCCAGTCAGGAGGTATGAGAAGGGAGTTTCTTTAAATAACACACAAATAAAAATTTTAATATATTTCAAACAAACAAAATACTCGTAGAACCAGAAAAAAACCGTATTTATTTTTTGTACACGGCAAGCCACGTGGTAAACCAATATCTAATACCAGGAACGCATGAGTGAACGACAACATTCATCAAAGGTTAAACGATAGCTTGATGTCACATAGACTGCAATAAGGCAGAATAGTCAGGGAAAATAATATTTTTTATAATTTTTTTTTCGGTGTTCATTCTTTCTTTTATTCATCATCATCATCATCATCTCAGCCACTTTTATATTTGAAAAAACTTTGGAAATCTACACTCCAGTTCCCAACAATTAATACTTTTTGTTAGTTTTTTATTTCATTTATTTTTATTTACAAAACTGACTAAGATTAGTTAACATTCTTTAAATACAATGAACTTACATAAATACATTACAAAATGTATTTGTAACCTTCTAGATGTGAACAGGACATATTGTGTACATGAGGATGGATAAGAACATATTTGACCACCTACATTGATCGAAAAAGTACTAAACACAAAAAATATAATTATAATTAAGTTTAAAAAAAACATGTGAGCCTAGGCTACGTAATGGATTTGAGAATATTAGACTCAGCCGAAGCAATTGAATCAAAGAAAAGAACAATGGCGAATTTTTTATTGATCTTAATTTGAGTGTCTTAAAGTGGCATATATACAAAACAATTTCCAATATTTTTGTACATTTTTTCAAATAATCATATGAATTATACAAAGCGGGTGAAAAAAAACCTTTAAAATGGAAAGCCATTTGAGTAATTCCGGATTTATAAACTATTATTGGCTAAGTGTTGCCATTTTATATTTATTCGACTTAAATAGTTTGCTATCTAGTAAAGTACTGTTATTCGAGATAACTTTGTCATTCAATATAATATTGGCAAACTCCCGCAATTTGTCAGTTATTTTAATTTTGTAAATAATTATACTTCATTGATATTTTATTTGCTTAAATAGTAACAACACATAATATTTTTCAGTATTAAATAATAAGTAAATTCAAAGTATGATATGAGCCTGGCCAGAAGACTCATACTTAAAGCAATCGATTGACGATTGACATAGATAAACCAGTAAAAAAAAAACGATAGACTTTTGACGTTTCCGTTGCGTGAATTGTTGATAAATATTTAATCCGGACTGAGTCAAAAAAAATTGAGGAATAAGGAGCCTGATACTGCGTTGTGTGATCCGTGCATTGTTACGGACTTTTATATTTACTGTGTGTGATATGTTATGTTTGTTATGGTCATCGATATTATTTTAATGCTTGGATTGATTTATAGTAAATATGTTGAGAATTAAAGGTAACTGTCAACTGAGACTGCGGCAGATCAACTGTAATTATTAATGATACGTGTAAATATACTTTTTAAGCTAATATAAATAAAAACACAAGATACTAATAGAACGGGTGTATTATTATACTTTTTATTTATTATAAAATGATATTCCTGACAACACAATACTTCATAGCACGGTCAGCCATTTTACTCGTAGTGTGACGTAGGCATAGATTTAGTATAAAACATACTACATACATCTATTACTAAACATTCTATACTACATCTATGGACGTAGGTGTATAAACACAAAAATTCTGATGTGAATATCAATTTTTCCCCTGTTTCTTTAACAACAATTATTACACATATTGAATTAGAAATTAACCCTCAGGCTAACGAGATTTTTTTCATCTTAAGACATTTAATTTTAATGTCAATAAAAATAATGTATGGACACTTGCCATTGTTCTTTCTGAGTAACACACCGTAATAATAGGAAGAGTTTTGACATTAAGAGGTAGAGCAAAAGTTTTACGTCTTAGTAAACGGCTTCATAGCCGAAATATGATTTTGAGACGATGAAATTTCTGTACATCTAATCTAATGTGCTGATTAATTAAATTTTTAAAGTAACACAATATCAGCAGCTGTTCTCTGATCCTCAAGTGATGCCAAGTTGCAATAGTTGTAATGCGACACATAAGAGGACAGTTCTTTATATTTAAAAACTACAAAAGCAAAATAATACGTGAATGCTTTTGCTCATAAACAGTAGCAAAACCAAACAAAACACATAATTATACATTATGCTTGGCATTCCACTGCGATCGCCATCCTGAGACATAAGATGTTATGTCTCAATATGCATGGCAGTTACTCTGGCTACAATGTCCTTCAAACCGAAACACAACAGTGTTTTATATTGGTGCAGGCAGGTGCAGGTAACCTCTCACATATGAAAGACTTAGATAATCAATCAGCATGGATTATAACAGGAAAGGAAAACACCGTGGGGAAACCTATATACCACAATATAATAGCAATTTTGAAAGTATTTTTATGGCATGTAAAAGTCCGCCAACAAGTACTAGGTCAGCAGGCTGGACTATAGAGTTCAATCCCCTCTCAATGGTACTCTAAATTATTGTAGAGGAGGCCCATGCCTTAACAGTAGGACGTGTATGGGCCGATACAGATACAGAATAATAGAATTGTCATGTATACAAACTGAAAGTATAATAACCTATTTTCTGATTTAATACTTTGAACATTTTCGTGTATCGCGAAAAATAAAAATATTCTTCTATAAGAGAGCCAAGTCTGCACTGTTAACGGTTGAGCAGTACTAGAAGTGCATAACACAGCAGAAGTTGCAAAAACCACAGTGTAAATAATATCGCATGACACAACAAGCAGTTGCTTTACAGACACTGCTGGGGACATTAAAGATGAGCATTTTTACTGTGTCATCGTTCACTCCGGTACACAAATTACATTTCTAGGAAGGAAATTGATGCTATGAACTATTGCACAAGGGTTGCTGCATCGAAAATTTCAACGGTCCTAGAATCCTAGGTCCTGACACGCTTGCAAGAAGCTTACAATCCTCCGCCGGTAAATAACTAAAACCCGTCGCTGACCATCGCGTTAGCTCCTCGTTATGAAGACACTGTGGATGTCTCAAAGTGAAAATTTGTCCCGGTCTACTTCACATGAACGCCCGATCACAAAGTCCTGCCTCCATAATAAGATCTCGAATCTTATATATCTTCTTGTGCTATGGGTGTCAGAGATTAAGAGATACTTGTCGGTCTCTCAACACCTAGACATGAAACAAATATTTATGGGTTGCACTAATAATTGCCTCGGATCGCGTCACAGCCCAATTCTTATTAAAACCTGGCGGATAAATAAAAAATCACCTCTATGAGAGGGCTAAGTCTGGACCGTTTACCGTTGAGAAGTACCAGGAATGCATAACGCAGCAGAAGTTGTACCAACCACAGTATAAATAATATCGAGTGACATCACATGCAAGTTGCAGTTTCTTTAGAGACACTGTTGTCAACATTAACGGTATATTTTTAAGCTGTGTCACCGATCACTCGGGCACACAAATTACATTTCTGAGAAGGAACTCGATTTTATGAACTGTTGCACAAGGGTTGCCAAATCAAGAATTCGTATTTGTTTGGAATAAACAAATAACTAATTGATTAAATTCACTCGGTATTTGGATAAAACAGGATGGAGATTGTACTGAGAAACAGATATTTGGAAGGGTTCCCAAAGGCCCAAAACGCTTCCTATTCGTCTCCCCGTCCATTTTCTAAGGCTAGTAGCGTAGATCTATTATATGTCTCGTAGTTTTTAAAACTTATAACACAGAGCTAGTATATTTTGTGACGTTATTTATTTTATTCTCTTCAATAAGTATGTCAAAAAGATGAGGCCATACATAATATTATAGTCCATCACGTTTGCCTAGTACAGGTTCGCGGACTTTGAATACCATAGATTTTTTTAGTAATCCCTATGGTATGTAGGTTTCCTCACGATGTTTTCCTCACAGTGCATGGTGATTGACTATCAATACACACATGACTTCAATGAAAGTCAAAGGTGTGCCCTGGGACTCGAACCTACGACCATCGTGAACATGTTGGCAGCCAGATCTGATACGATTTCCAACAAGCCCTCACGCCATAGGGTCCTATAGTGTAAGCTGCTTAAGGGTCCAAAAATAGGTATATAAAACAGGAAAGGACATACATACATCCAGTATGTCCTTTCTCTTAGACTTGATTCTTAGTATATTATTTTCAGCTTTTTTGTTTTATTTAGAACAAGGCCACTTTAAATACCAACGCGCCGAGTCAAGCGCTGTTGTACTACTCTGTCTAGCCTGTGGATTACCAAGTATTTCCATTCCACGAATGTAAATTTACTTAGTAAAAAGGTGAAATACATTAAAAACGCTGTCTCACCCACATCACACGGGCTTAGGTGGGAACCTTTGTCAAAAGAAAACGTCACACTTTTTCCTTGTAATTTTAATCGTTTTAATCACTTTCAAAACGGTTTATGTTAGTTTAGGATCATGGACGAGAAATATAGGGACTTTAAAAAGTATAATTAAATTTTGTAATTTAAAGTACATTTTGTGATGTGATACAAGGTAAAAGTACAGTTTTTTATGGTACATTAATCTATATACAAACTATAGACTGTAGAGTATAAAGTAGCGATAATTCCTATCTGATTGGCTATTAAGTGATATTGGATTTTTCTATTCACTATCAGCCCAGAGTCAGGAATTTGCGCCCGATATGGCGATAGGCTCGCCACCTATCACATTGCGGGACGGAACATACAAGGCGAAATGTGGGTGCCCTGGCACCTCTGCCTACCCCTTCTGGGAACAAGGCGTGAGTTTATGTTATGTTTATGTTATGATTGGCTATTGACATACTCGTAAATATATGGACAGGGCGGAGAGTGCGTAGTGTTCCGACGTAAGTGGTGCGCGCGCCGCAGTGCATCGGTAGTGGAGCGATAGTGAAATTAGTCTATTTTAAAAATTCTTACTTGTATTGTTACAGAGAGTTAATAAATAAAGATAATTATTATCACAGATTAGACGATATCTTTTTTTGTCTATAGTTACTAAAGGTCCTATCCTTAGTTTTTAAATCGATGTGATTGGCAACAGTTATGCACGAGTATGAAAGACGTAGTAGGAACGTTGGTCAAAAGGAGAAAACATACCAACTACTGGCCAAAATTAGCGGTAACACGGCATCTGAATCAATGGCTTAATAAATTAATGTCCGAAATGTTTTTGTTATTATTTTGTTTCAGCTTAATTTGCAAACTCTCCTAAAATTACCTGAATAAAATAGTGTCGTGACAAAAACAAAAAATAACTGACATAAAATATTATTCATATACGATTAAAGTACTCACCTGCTGCCCGACGATCTGCTTGTCGTATGGCTGCAAAAAATGACAATATCTTTAAGCATAATCTAAAATGATGAAATTTTCAGTAAAACTTAAGAATTTATTACTACTTAATTGCTAGAATTAAATTAAATTTTCATGGTATGTAAAGTCCACCAACCGGCATTAGGCTGGCGAGGTGGACTGTATCCCCTAACCATTCTCAATATTACTATCAATTGTACAGGAGGCCCGTTCCCTATAGTATGATATATTTGGGCTGATACAAGCAAGTAGAATTAACTTTCTATGAACATACAATTGCTGCAAAAAATATAATTTAAAAAAAAAACAAAAATACTCAGAGAAGCATTAATCAAATTCATACCCTCGTAAAACACCTAATTCAGCCAACCTAATTACCGAAATCTCCATACAAAGCACATTACACAAAAAGTCACTCTCCTGAGCCGCTAAATCCTTAATCCGTGTCCATTAATTTAATTACAGATAGACCAAAACGAGGCCGAATAGGGACAAAGGGGATTTAAAAGGCTATTAAATTTTAAGGTGATTTTAACAAACAAATTGTAGACAGAAGGACTTGTAAATCACTTCGTGAATGTAAGACCGTAATGGAGTGACGTTTTGACGTTCAAAATACTAATGTTAGTGAAATACTAAAATATTTTACGCTGCTAAAGTAGCCCAGATTTACTTAAATAAAATGTGTTTATGTCAGTACATAATTTTACCTCTATGTCCCATGACGATATTAAATATGTCATTTTGTGAATACGTATTGTAGGGGTAAAAAGGAATGGAAGGGTGAACAGGGCTAAACATTCGCCTTGTATGGTAACTTTGAAACGTGAATTGTTTTAGTATATTGCATATCATTACGCATGTATTGCTGTTCACCCCGTTTGCATGAACATCAAACTCTATTGATCTATTAGAACTACCAGAAACGTTCCAAGACAAATGCTAACATCGGAAAGTAATCGAAATAAAATATTGTGTTTAATCTACTCACCGTCGTTGTGCTTCCACCACACATCACCTCGTACCACAACACAACACTACACTACACTTGCACCACACCCTAACTCCTACTACTCAACACTAGCACCACACCCATCTTGCCCTATACAACACTTACGCGATACCCTAAATTCTACTACTCAACACTCGCACCTAAATTTTACTACCCACCATTGAGACCACACCCCATATTTCCTTACACGACTTGGACCACATCCTAAGGGCTGTTAAACATTACTTCCATCACGCCCCATATTGCCCTGCCTACACCGTACCCAACGTATTCTACATACGAGTAACACTTGCACCACACCTCATTTTGTACTACAAAACACTTGTACCACACCCTATTTTTTCCTACATTTCACGTGTCCATCATAAACCACATTCACTTCTCTGCGTCTTCAGTCGTAAGAAGTCCACTACTAAACATAGACCTCCCCCTAGGATCTCCACATCGACCTGTTGGTAGCGGCCTGCATCCCGCGACTTCCAACAACTTTACTTAGGTTCCGCACTTCACTTTACTTGAACTACACAGTACTATAACTCCACATAGCTTAAATCACCACAAAATCATCGATTTCAAGCGTAATTAGGTAAATACCCAAAATTTCGGCGGAGCACGGGCTACGCGTTTCAAGGCGCACACGAAACTACCCGCCTTTACATTATAATATGTTTTTTTTTATTTAACGGCTTTGGAAACAGATCCATTGTGCCTAACATTATATTATATTTGCGGCTATGTTATAAATCAAGAAAATATATTTTGACATGTTCTAAACATTATTGTTGTATATTTTATAAAGATTATAAAACCATTTAACAAGATATAATGTAATAAACTGATATAGTACTTAAATAATAATAATTTTAAATAATAATAGTATTAATTTACTATCTATACAAAATAATGATATACGCATAATTTACAAAGAAATTAAAATAAGTATATGACATAATTTTATTTTATTATGGAATAAGTAACTATCATAATTATCTTTCATTTAAATTTCAATAAGAATCTAAAAATATTGATGAACTATATTTTAATACCATTACTAAAAAAAGGCTTAAAATATAATAATTAAGATTTTTTTATATTGTGATCTTAATTGTAGCGTTCATATAATTGATGATGGAAAATATTGCATACTTAATGCCTACATAATATGACAAGGCTGTACGGGCCAAACTACTTTTGCATTTCTAGAAGACGAGGGGAGAATTAAGAAAAATGATGTACGCTTTATTTTTATTTGAATTTAGAATACCAAACCGCAATGGGCTTTATTAGTGTGATTGTTTAAATTATGTAATAAAAATAATTATTTTTAAAGTTGTACTTATATGGCATTTTGTAAATGCGTATTTGGTATTAGACCAGACGATGAGTGCGGGTTCGAATCCTGGGTTTGAATGTCCAACTTTTAGGAATCATAATTATATGTATTGATAGTCAATTGCCATATACTTTCACGATGAAGTATAATATCGTAAGGCAATTTGTATACCATGGAGATTAAAAAATCTATGGTATTTATGAAAATATCGAGGTAAATCTATTTAGAGTAGAACCGTAGAGATTTAGGAAAACACTATGAGATACTATGAAGTCCTGAAACTACCACAAGATCAAACAAGTATGTTCTAGGCGCTTTATTTGTAGAAAACACCCGTAACCTGAGGTGGGACATAAAATAGTATGATCTGGACTGATATAAAATTCTCACTTTAATATGTTATTACTTTACCTTAAAACCTAAGCGTTAAATACGCCACAATAGAACCTACAAAAAATCTTACATAAGTAATATATTTTCCAAGCATAAAATTAGTTCAAACAGATCCAATCTCCCCATGATCAAAAAAATACAAGCATTTCCGAATCAAAACTTGGGCGTTAAGCGTACCGAAGCAAAACAAACAAATTAATAGAAGACTCTAAAACAAAAAGCACGTGGAAACATTAATTTGCGAGGAACTCAAAATTTGAAAAACAAGTATGCCGTTGAAAAGTTTTGGTGGGGAGCGGCGCGGGAGGCGAGGCGGGCCTCCGTTGACTTAAACAAATTGGCTGGCGCAGCGCAAACAGGACGCATAAATAGTAGACCTACAGAAGGCTCAAAACATTTGAGATGTATGTGTTTTGTGTTTTGCTATCGTCTGGAAATGACGTCGCTAGCATGTTTATGGATACCTATTTTTATAAAATAGTGATGACAGTACTTTTGACGGTACATTCCTAGCAATCGACGCAGAGTATCCAAAAGCTAAGCTAGTAGGATACCAATTATGTTGGGCTTATAATATTGAGACAGGATGAACCCGAAAGGCCACACATTTACCTGGTGATTACGAGGGTTACTCAGCTACCGTTTCAACAGTCATCGTCATCCAAACGCCTACGAATATTGTATAGCTAATTAGTATAAAAACAATTGAATGTTGATAATAGTAATCAGATATAAACGAACCAATTTAAAATCGAATGTAAGGGATACTTATTTATTTATTTACATTGCCCTGTAAATCCATGCAATGCTTGTCTGGTAGAGATTGCCTTGTGCGATGAAACCGCCATTGGTAATTTGTTGTTTTATTGTCTCTATACGATATTTACAGTGTACAATAAAAAGTATAAAGAAATTAATTGTAATTCTATTATTGTAATTTAAAATATGTATGGTGATATATATTAAACTATTTGGTGGAATAATTGCACAGTGCACAAAACATTTTTTTGTGCAAACAGTGTTATGTGATTTTCAGTAGTGTGATTTCACAGACCAAAGAGCCATATCAAAGAACATTGATATTTTTTTCGACACCAACCCTTTTGTACATATTAGCTTGTGTTTCAGGACCGGACCGGTGCCTATAGACATTTACATTTCAAACATGGCGGGCCGGTGTTATTCGCCGGCAGTGACTCGCTTGTCCCGACAAATATTTGACTACCCACATAAATACAACTTATGCTTCCCTATTTGCCTTGCAATTAAATTATTAAAATTAAAATAAGCTTTAAGGAGGAAGGGATGATTAATATATTATTTAATGAATTTATTTTCGTATGTATCATAATATATGCGATCACGTATTTGATAGACTCCGTGGCGCATTCGGTAAAACGCTGCTTGAAACGAGAGGCTGTGGGTTCGATTCCCGCACCGAGAGAGTTTTTTCTTGCGGGCCACAAATATTTCTTTCGGGTCTTGGTGTTTGTGAGACCGAGAAGTCTCTCGTAGTTCCTGATATCCACGACACAAGACTCAATCTTAGTGTGGGTTCACACCTATGTATGTGTTGAGTTTTATTTATTTATTGACCGCCAAGCATGAGCTTCTGCAATGGAAAGGATCCCGGTCAAGTCCCTGCTTTCCGTGTGACTTTCTGTTTTCAAGAAAGTTCTGTTGAAGGAGCATGCTTGTCTGTAAGAAATATTACATGTAAATATTATGTACACTTAATATAAATTATCAGTATTCAAGATTCCAAATATACTATTACATAAAATTAATATTATGGCTTTGTCCTCTTTCCTAAATTTTGTCACACATTGTACATACATAGGTCCATAAAATAGTAACATCTTTATAACATGTAGTGTGCAATAAAAATACTGGGATTTGAGCGATAAGACCACCAATTATTGTACTTTTTATGTAGTATGTGACTTACAGGTGTTTTTGTTTCTCGTTTATGTGTGCAATAAAATTTTTATATATAAATAAACAAAAATAAATACATTCTTGTGAGCTAAGTGTCTTTAGTATTTGGAATCCGCGAAAGCGCTACAGACTAGTTTGGTTGACTTAGCGCTGTTATTGAAACTCCCAGTTTCGGAAAAGTTCCGTGGATAACAGGATCCATTTTTTTCTCAACACTTTATACAAATTGTGTATAAGTGGACTTAATGCATCTGGCATTCTCTACCAGTCGAACCTAGGGTAATGCTGAGATGAAAAAAAAACAGACGAATTGATTACCTCCTCTTTTGAATTCGTTCAAAAAGGTAGGTGAGTAAATAATAAAAAAATATATATTATATTCACATAATAAATACAGATTTAATTCTTACGTTAAATACTATATTAAATTTGACATGTTGACTCAGACCCACGTCACGCACAAATCGAAGCAAGGCAAAAAGCAATGTTCAACAGAACACGCACTAACTATTGCAAATCACCGAAATGGCCATCAAGGCAGAACGCGGCCAACTCAGCCAACCCGGCCAAACTACCCTCTGGTAATTGAACGTTTATAATGTAAACACATCAGTGTGATGTGACCATAAAGCAAGTTTTACTGAGACTGTCCTTTTAATACTTCTTGGTGTCCCTGACGAATGTTTTATAGCAATTTTACCCTTATAGAGAATGTCCCTTTGATGTATCGTCCTTGTATGTATGACGTATGCTTTGGTGTAATATATTGTCTCATTTTTAAAAACATAATATCAGCTTGAGAGAAAACCAAAAATATGTTAGAAAATATTTAAGTTATTTATATTTTTTGCAAACAAAACCTGTCACATACATCAACCGGCAAGATGTAACTTAACTGAAGTGCTATACATTTATCATCAGGCGCTTTGATATCAGTTCCTCTTATGACCATAATTATGAAAGGTCTTCTACAATTTTGAAATATTCATTTAGTTACCATATAATATAATATTCTACTATAACAATAACATACGATAAAAAATTGTCCAAAAAATTGGACTAAAAGTAATTTTAATACTTTTGTTTACAACGATTTTTTTCCGCCGCAGTAATTTTTATAATATCCCGTTTTGCATACAAAATTTGGTCACGTGAGCACAGGACCCAGTCACCGGCAGCCCTTTGCGCCCTTAATGCATAACTAATAAAGGTAAATTGGGTAACTTTGCGCAGTGGAGGTCTAAGGTTCCGGTCTTTGCTGATTCAATCGCCCAGTGATTGCTCTGTGTACTTATTAGAGCCATTTTGAACTGAGTAAACACTAATAATACGATTTAGATCAATAAATACTAAAACTCATAAAATAGGAAAGCATACAGAGGATGTTTAAATAAAATGTATGTGGGAGAGTTTAATTAATTTAAATATATTAATTAATAATATATTTTAGGGCGTTTCCTTCCGATCGTTATACAATTTGCTTGGGTAAGGTTTATTTGGGATGAAATATCCTGAAAATTATTGAATATTATTTTTCATCCCTAATTCTTATCTAATATCATAAGAATTATTAAACATACCCCATTAATGTAAATAGGTATGTCGATGGCTACAATGCCTTATTAGAATATGGTTAAAATAAAGTTTTTTTATTGAATTGTAAAATGATGCTGTATCGTTTGGGAAATACAAATATTTTATTTTATTGGAAATACAAACAGTTGGACATTGTGTTTGAATAATGTTACAATTTTATATTAAAAGTTATAAACGTACAATCTACCACGTTCTTCGCAGAATATACACTAAAAATAAACTTTCATGTACGTGAGTAATTAAATATAAAGAATCTGGATCAGCCCATATACGTCCCACTGCAGGGCACGGGCCTACTCTACAATCGAGAGTACGATTGAGAGTGTTTAGGCCATATAGTCCACCACGCTGAAAAAAAAAAAAAAGAATATATTAATATATTTGTAAGAACTTCTTAAATATTCCTTTCACTCCGTATTTTATTTTTCTAAATATTATCCAGAATACTTGCACAGATTTACCCGTCAGGGGTGTCTATTGTTTAATACATTATTTCATCCCACAGTCTCGAGTATTCGGGATCCTGACTTTATTATAATTTCTAAGGTTTGAACACGTATAGCAAGCAGGCAAATCTGTATCTGTTCTCGCCATACATTACAGACATGCTCGTCGTTAACGTATTAATATGTATGTTTTTGTAAGCTAGACTTGTCATAACTCTCAACCGGCGAGATGTGACCTATCTGAAGTGCTATACATTTACAATCAGGCGAAGTACAGTCATTAAATGATAAGAAAAGAAAAGAAAAAAATAAGCAGAATAATCATCATTTCTATAAAAAAATATACAGTCGAATTGAGAACCTCCTCCTTTTTTTGAAGTCGGTTATAAAGCTAAGAAAAGAAAAATTCAAGAAAAGAATGTCCATATCCTGATGCAAACGAAAGTTTCTACACCTTTCTAACATAAACAAAACTAAATACATGGCATCTAAGACTCCCGTCTATTTGTACCAATGTTTCATCCTGAAACTAAGGTAAGCGCGTGAAACTGCCATCGTTATGGCTAACGACGCCTTAAATGTGTTTGCGAGTTTCGACCAGCGCGGTCAAGTCTTATCATACTTTGTTAAACTAAAAGTTTGGCTGTGTGGTCGGGAATATAAATATGATATCTGACTCGTATTCTTCGGTATTGAGGTCAGTAAATATTATCGGGACTGCATGGAGCTACTAAGTTGATTATTTGTTATTTGCTTACGTATGCTGTCGTGTTGGTGCAAAACAAAGTAAACAAATAAATGTTACTTTTTATTTACTGCAGTGAATGGCGAGAAGAGCATGCCGTTCGTCTGATGGTAAACGATACCGCCGCTCATGAACAGTTGCAAAACGAAACAACACCATGAATTACAAAGAATGCTTGGCATTCCACTGCGCCCGCCATCCTAAGACATAAGGTGTGAAGTCTCAAGATGACCAGTGATTACTCTGGCTACAAAGTACTTTAAACTGAAACACAACAGTACATTCACGTTGCTATTTGGCAGGACAAATGAACATTGCGGTGGTACCTTTCCAGATGGCCTCACATATATGGGAGACCAGTAAATTTTTTAGACTAAAGTATTTAACTTAGGACGGAAACAAGTTTATTATCTATGAGTGGCACAGTTCTCTACTTTTGATTTCTGTCAAGCTCTTCGGGAATAGTTCTGCTACCCCACAATATAAAATAAACAAAAGATCACCCATAGGAAAATTGTCATGCCCAGCGCTGCGTGACTCCAAACCATTCAATTTCGACTGTAGGTGAGAGCGGTCGCGTCCAATCTACATCCTTACCGCGACTCGTAAAAAATTCCCCATTGTTTTCGGGTAAAACAAATATGGCAAACGGTTTAAGCAACTTGAATGTCGATGTTTTTTTAAACCAGGTTTTGAAAGCGACTGAAAAGTAATCCATTTATCATAAAGTAATCACCAATGGATACAATAATTTTAGTAAATTTACAATAAAAGTAGTACTATACCATAGTTTAAAAAGGTTTGGTATAACAGCTGCGGTAAATAATATATGTTTTATTTCAGTTAACTACGACAACAATTCAGAGTAACTACTGGACAAATTGAGATTTAACGTCTTATGTCTCAGGATGGCGAGCGCGGTGGAATGCCATACCTTTGTAATTCATAGTATTGTTTGTTTTTGCTACTGTCTATGAGCGGTAACTTTCAATCAGGTGAATGGCCTTTTTCCCAGAAGAGATAAGCAGAGGTGCTACCATATTGCATTTCATATGTTCCGTCCCACGATGTGTTAGGGGCGAAATTGAAATAAGATTATATAATATTCACTAAGCTATGCGTATGAAGATTATAATGATGGACAGAAACTGTCCCGCCCTTACACCCGCCACTGAAACTCCAGGATCAACAGTGGAACGCAATGCAGAGCATTGAAGCCCGCTGAGTCTCCGGGAATGTCTAACTTGTCTTTAACCCTTTCAATTAACAGGAGTTGGAAATATTTTTGTCCACTTCCCTCCGTAGCAAAGCAGGTGACAAACCAATAGACTAAAGAGGCAAATAACCTCTATTTAGTAATGGATGATGGAATAATGAAAAGCAGACTCATAGTTGAGCAACCTGATACTACCCAGACCTACCATCAATATTGTAACGAGTGATTTCTATGAGCGAAGAGTGAAGCTAAGCAACCTAGTCTAGTATGAAAATGATGCTGGCAGTTATATTAAGAGAATATAATAAGGGTTTAAATACAGAACGGGTTGTCAACGGCTGATGTGAAGGATGGCCGAGTCGAGAGAGAATTCCGCTATGATTGTTCAAGAGTGGTCATTATACGCATTTAAATATGCGATTTGTATGTTGTAGAGAGCCTTGTGATAATATTATCACATATATACATGATGTTGGAAAGAATAGAGGAAATATGATTTCATAACCGGTGTATTATTTGGAGTTTTTATAATATTATTCAAACATGCTAGTCATGTAAACACCATCGCTTCAGTTACAAGCTCCACTATCTTCGACCCGATGTTACTCCCTGCAGCAAGAATAGCAAAATAAAAGGAATATTTAACGCAGAACCCGGTCTCGGGTCACGTGTGTATGCTAATAAGGGTTTATGTGTAAACTTCGGATATTATGAGGTCGGTGACTACCGGCCCCCCTAGGGTCAGTCCTTATATTGTCTTTTTCAAACTGTTCAAGTTTCTTTTAGGAACAATTTCAGAAGTAAAAATAATATTAGGAAACGTGGGGTGAATGGGTATTGGAAACAGGATACAATTTTGTTCGCAATTTATGTGTTGGATTTAGTTTGGGTCATTATAGTGTCTGGGAATTTCGGAAGAATGTGATTATGTCTGGATGCTGAAACTGAGAGAATGTGTGATGTGAATGTGATTCTTAGTCGAGTCGAGAATAGAAATACTGAAAAATCTTTTGTAGATCACATTAATCTAATACTCGAGTTAACGACAAACACTGTCTCCATTTGGTGCTTCTTCATATTGTTTTTTCACTGTTCTATTTTCCAGCATTCTTTGTTAAATTAAAATGAAAATTCAATCGACGATAAGCGATTACGTCTCACAGTTTATAATACGCTATAGAGATTCTAAAAGTCATAACATAAAACGAGATGAACACATTTCTATGCAGAGTGGAAATGAAATATAACATTATATTTTATCTCCACTTCGATAGGTTTTCGACATTCCCGTAGTTTTGAAAAGTTATCCAGGCTATACATTATTCAGCTTAGACCTGATGTAAAACATTGTATTTTGTTATAATCTGTCATTGTATTATCTTATAATTTCGGAGTTAAGCTAAGGTTTCAACGGGTTTTAGTAACACATAATAATAACACATAATAATTGTTCTATAATTAAAATATGGACCTTGATTTCTGCTTTCTATAAAACAATGTTCAAGGCTTACCTTTTTCTTGTGAATGTAATTTTAGAAAAAAATATATATCTTCTTTCAGTCTGCACGATAGCCTAAAGCAGTGGTTTAAAACCGGTGGTTCATAGACCACTGGTAGTACTTGGAAACATCCCAAGTAGTCCGCAGAGCCCTATTCAGGCCATCCTTAAAATAATTTTATGCATGTTTTATGTACAGATATAAAAACCCTTTATTTGTTTACATTTCGGTACTGTATTAACATACAACCAAAACAGTTAACCATCTTGGTCAATAGCAGGACATAAGTTTTGTTCAATCGCCCCTTATGTTAAAGGTTAAGAACATGAATAAAGCATCAATAGATTGTAATGGCTCTCAAACATCTCTAAATACAATACGAGCTCACATAAAGCCTCTATGCGACTTGTTTGAAGTTCTTGGTCCTTGTGCAAGTTTAAGTTGGGTGCTGGGATTTTATTGCGATCCAACCCTAATGATAAGTCTTCGGACAATGGAGGTTTATCGCCAGATAAAAGCCATGTGTGTGCTGATTGCTGTTGCGACAAAGTTAAATGAAGTAATTATGTAGGGGATTGTATTTTTAATCTTATTTCGGGTAATTAGTAATCTCTTTTAATGTAATCTCGCTGGTGCCCTGTAATATTATAATCCTATTATTATAACTTAAAAATAATTGTAAAAAAAAATATGTCTATTGTATTTAAAAATAATGATATGTAAATGTGCCCTGGTGGCCTATTTGCAAAAACTTAATAAATAAATAATTGAGAACTACTTGTAGGACTAAATTCGGATAAGAATAATAAACAAATAAATAAAACGTCAATTATGAACGACTGAATTGGAGATAAATTAAAACGAAATAAAACATATGTTGTATATTGAAATCACTTTAAGAATTCTTGAATAGATTAATAATAATGGATGGAAATTAATAATTTTATTTCAAGGAAGAGGTAGACATACATAGTGTCTACTAACCTTCGAGCCTTAGAGAGCTTGCATCCCTTAGAGTCTCGGCTATATATTATAGGACTTCCGATTAATCTACAAGTTCAAAGTTAATGAAGCCGCACAAAGTACAAATATCCAGCTATCGATTCCTAGTAGAGATAACTTATAAACAGATCAATATTAATCTTGCATGTTACATACAAACGTATTCCTCATTTTATTGTTTTTTATTTTGAATTCTTGTTTTCTATCTGTCTCATCCTACGACGCAATGTGTTTTTTAAGCCGTGTTACAGAATAATGCGGTTCAACTACCCATATATAATTTGGGGACCGGATGAGTACTTGACAGAATATATTGGACGAATTATAAGTAGGTATTAGAAAAGAAAATCTTTACCAAATTGGCCTGCGGCACCGATGTATTTGTTAGATACCTACACTCAAAATTCTTGTGAAGAACCTTCAGCCATACAGATTTCCCAACAAAATTTTTTAACGATGCTATAACAAGTAATATTTAACACGACAACTTCGAAAAATGAATGAGGGAGCATCAAGTTTTATCTGTCGACTTTCGGCTTGGAACCGAAATGCAAACAATTTATATAATTTTAATAAACAACGTCAATACAGAAACATGCAATCCTCCATTAACAATATGATTTCAAACCGAAAACGGCAAAGCAAGCATGTTAAACTAACCAACTTTCCTCTCTAGCAAACACAAACACCAATATTGCATTTAAAATATTTCTAGCGAAAAATATGTATATTTTTTTAGCGATACAAACGTGGAATATTGATATCCGAGTGTTTGCTAACAGCGGCGGATCCGGGGCAATTTGTTGTGCCATTGAGTCGGCCAGAGACACCGGACGCCGGATGTCAATATGCAATCCAATGTAACTGGAATATACTTCATACTGCTGATATTTGAGATTTGAATTGAAGTGGAATACTCTGTTTTTTATTGATAAATATTTTTTTATTATTTGTGAATAGTCCAAAACTAACAACGATTTCTTTATCCCTAATATTATCATCATCATCAGCCCTTTCGCGTCCACTACCAGGCATAGGCTTTTCCTATTTGCGCTCGAACTTCAGCCCATTGTCTTCAACCGCTGACAGTCATCTTAGTAATATCGTCGCTCCATCTGAAACTCGATCTCGCTAATCATCTTTTATTTCGTCTTTTCATCATATAACGTCTTGAGTTTTCCATCCATTCATTCTTTTCCACATTTTTTTTTCTTTTTTTTTTATTGCATTGAATGGCGAGACGAGCAAGCCGTTCGCCCGATGGTAAGCGATACGACCGCTCATGAACAGTAGCAACATTCCACTGCGCTCGCCATCCTGAGACATAAGATGTTAAGTCTCAATATGTCCAGTAGTTACTCTGGCTACAATGTCCTTCAATCCGAAACACAACAGTGCATTTAAGCAGTGTTGTTTCACGGGAGAAATAGGCATTGCGGAGGTACCTACCCAGATGGCCTCTCATATATGAGAGACCTACCACCAGTTACCACCACATTCAAAAATCTTAATGTTTCTTTCTTCATACCTTGTAATCTTCGGTACTTTTATTCATACTCACTTTAACGATGAAGGAAAACACCGCGAAGAAACCCGCCTACCATGGCGATTTGTAAAATATTCTTTGGTATGCAATGTCCGCTAACCCGCACTAGGCCAACGTAGTCTATATGGCCTAATCACACTCAATCGTATTCTTGATTGTAGAGGAGGCCCGTGCCCTACAGTGGGACGTATATGGACTAATAAATACATTTTCATAACTCATCTCTTTGCCTCAATTACATTTCATTTAACGTTACATTGTACTTATATTTTATATCCAAAATCGGATCCTATATTGAAATCCGAGCGGGTCCAGAACAATTTGTTGTGCCATTGAGTCGACCGCAGATACCGGTCAACGGATGTCAATATGCAATCAAATGTAACTGGGAATATACTTCAGGCTTGAAATATGAGCTTTCAATTGAAATGGAATAGATATTATTTTTGATTGTGTGTTTTTATAAGCATACTAGATATCCTACAGATAGACCAAAGCCTGGCTTCCCATACAGACTTATTAGGTGTACAAATAAGTTTTAGGACACTTAGATTTTGTATCATAACAGCTATTCTAAATTAATTTAAAGGTCCCGCTCACTTATCATAGATGGCGCTTGATATGTAGTATCGAAACCTAAAGGAGTCATAAACATAACCTATAAATTCTGTAAATTAATCATGCAGACCGATAAGCTATTTATTAGACACTGCATTCGCTATGAATTCCATCAAGGAAAAAGTGTTAGGAAAGCGTGTGAATCGATATGTTCTGTTCTTGGAGACAACATTATATCTAAAAGTACATGTGAGTATTGGTATAAGCGATTCAAAGAAGGTGATTTCGACGTTAGTGACCGTGAACGCACCGGGCCTCCTGTAAAGGTGGACGATCAGGAACTGCAAGCGTTGCTGGATGAAAACTCTTGTCAGACGGAGAAACAACTTTCGGAACAGCTTGGAGTAACTCAACAAACTGTTTCTTATCGTTTAAAAGCAATGGGTAAGATTCGAAAAGGAACAAAGTGGGTACCACACTTTCTAACTCAAGAAAATAAAAACAGCCGTCTTAACATTTGTGTGAGTCTTTACAACAAGCAACATAGAAAGTCTTTCTTGTGGAAAATTGTGACTGGCGATGAAAAGTGGATTTATTTTGATAATCCGAAACGCAAATATCATTGGGTTGACCCCGGCGAGCCGACAACATCCACGCCAAAGCGCAATGTTCATTGTAATAAAGTCATGCTGTGCATATGGTGGGATATGAAAGGCGTACTGTATTATGAACTTCTCAAACCTGGTCAAACAGTTACTGCCGATCGCTATTGTCATCAATTGATGCAAGTGAATCAAGAAATTGAGAAGAAACGTCCATTTTCTGGTAAAGGAAAACGTCCAGTAAAACTGCTCCATGACAACGCGCGGCCTCATGTGGGTAAACCGGTCAAGGATACGTTACTAGCGCTTGGATGGGAACCTGTACCACACCCGGCGTATTCACCAGACTTAGCCCCATCCGATTATCATTTATTCCGGAAAATGCAGAACGATTTGTCTGACGTGCGATTCAAAACATTTGAAGAAGTGGAAAAATGGGTCGCTAAATTTCTCTACTCACAAGACGAAAGTTTCTTTGCGAAAGGCATCCGCGAATTACCTGAGAGATGGCTGAAGGTCATTCAATGCGATGGAGATTACTTCGATGAATAACTGTGTTTTACTTCTTTTTTAATAAATCTTGAATTTTTTGAAAACTGTCCTAAAACTTATTTGTACACCTAATATAAAGTCTGTCTTGTGCGATATGGGGCAAACGTTTGAGCAAAAATTACTATTATCTCTATCTCTTTGGTATAACGCTGGGGGTGACTCTATAAAAACTATATGAACATCAAATGTTCAGATATTCGAAGTGCAGAGTAAGATATAAGATTTCCACTTCTAAAAATCAATACTACATATTCTCTATTATACTTATCATTTCTCCGAACTTAGTCTATTGTTGCCACGTACGATTGAGGAATCCAATATTTTGTGGAGTATCTGGCACATTAGTGAAGATTTACGTACGGCGTCCTAACATTCGAGTTAGTACAATATTCTATTTCATAATGCATTAAATAATACTCCAAGCCAGGAAACAATTATTGAGAGGTTAGTAAGCGAGAGTTTAAAAGCCCAAAATAAAAGTCTGCTGTTTTATGGAAATAATATTCTAAGTTAATGAAGTGTATCCAGTGAATAAAATTTAACTGAACACTGTCAGCCTATCAGGATTGATAAAACATTTGCCTAATTGTTAATTTATACCCATAAATTACAGAATAATTTAAAGTCTCATTGCTAGTGTTATCGTGCTTGGAATATGAACCATGAGATTCTGGATTGAAAGATTCTAGATTGTGTATTTTATTACAAGTTTAAAAATAATCGCTAGTAAGCAAGGTCTTCTACAAAAATCATCATATCTTACCGGTCACTATGGATGAAAAAGGCCCACAAAATAAATTCAAAGAATCGTTGGATTCACTTTCATATGAAATAGATCAAGACTATTGATTCGTTGGGACTTGACCAAATTTATTGCTGTTTTCTCGCAACATCACCAAATAATTTCAATAACTAATCTTGGAATTAGTAACAAATAATAATAATAACACCCAACAGTCACATACATAGTCATGACCCCACACTAAGATCGAGTCTTGTTTCGTGGGTATCAGGAACTACGAGAGAGTTTTCGGTCTCACAAACACCCAGACCCGACAGAAGTATTTGTGGTCCGCACAAACATTTCTCTCGGTGCGGGGATCGAACCTGCGGCCTCTTGTTTCACAGCCAGCGTCTAACCGCCTGCGCCACGGAGGCTGTCACGATATAAGAGAGTCAATATAAGATAACTGTACTGTATCATATACGTCCTCCTCTACAATCGAGAGTACGATTGAGAGTTGCTAGGCCGTATTACATACTACCACTTTACATACAATATATATTTTTTTTTTACAAATTTGCTACTTTATGCTGGTTTCCTGACGATGTTTTTCTTCACCGTTAAAGTGCGTAGTGATTGACTATCAATACACAAATGACTTCGAAAAGTCAGAGTTGTACTCTGGGATATGACCTCGCGACCACCGTGAGCATGTTGGCAGCCGCGTCTGGTTCGTTTACCAACAGGCCACCATGCACTTAAAAAATATATAACATTCCTTCCTTCCTTATACTTCAAACTAAACCCCGATTGATCCAAAAATCTGTATTCAAATAGTAAAATGGAACAAACCCCGATCTCCCCTAACAGATGTTAATGCTCGCTCGAAGAAATCTGGGGTTGGAATAGGTTGTGGTGAATGTCTGCGCTACGACACGACAGCTTGTCGGCCGTCGCTCGGACGATCCCGAATCTTGGACGAATTGAATTAATAATTCATGAGCGGCCCACGCTCCTCAAGTAGGGTGACCATGACGCATTTTTAGGTGCAACAAAGTGACTACGCTATTCACGATTTTAAGAGCAATTCAGTTCAAAAAATATGACGATACGAGATGGCAATCTCTTGCTAGTTAACACTATTATGCAGGAACGTTTAACTCGAAAAATGACACACTGATCATTCCTGACACACTGACTCATTTCTGATTCAATCTCGTAGGGAAATCCCGAGGATAGCCCTCTCCATAGCTCGTATATATTGTGTGAATCATTAGGAAGGAACTAAATATGCAAATGACGTTTGTATAATTGGCAATGTAAGTTTATAAACTCTTCGATTGAGCACGGCTTTGTGTAATTATCAGTGCCAAATTACTGAACGCAAACACAGTAGATAAATACTAAATCTAATTGGTTCAAACGATAAATTGGTGCCAATTACTGAAATTGATGCCCATTTAATCCATCATGATCTAGTCCGCACACCGCGGGGATCGTGGCCACCCTGTCGCTTCAAATTAATGTTCCTAAATTGGTGAAACATGTTTTGCGGGATTTTTAGTACACTTTTTATTGGGGTAGGAATGTAAACCGGACAAAATAGGCTTTGTGCCTTTTCTAGTAGTGGTTTTAATGCCCAATGTAAGTGCAGTATATAATCTGAATATTGTATTTAATAATAGATGGTTAGATCTAGATGGTCGATATTTTGCCGGCCTAAAGCAAATTCACAATACAGTGTGCATCAATGACTGATTGTAATCGGGTCTCACATACTCGTAGTAATAAAAATAAATATGACTGAAAAAATACCATCGAAATCGGATCAGTAGTTTTTAAGATAATACTTTCGATTAGATTTTTTTTACGTCGCGTCGGTTTGTTCCGCTGACATAGACTCCTATAAATATTTAACGACTACATAAACCCTACATTATACCGGAAAACTTTACACTCTCCCGCAAATCTGACATTTTATGACTAAAGCCGTATTAACCTTTGGATGACCTTTGACCCTGCCCTTTCCCTTCACATTACAATATTCATCATTCATTACATATTCAGTGACCTTTGATTTTATCTCCTAAAGTAGGATATCATGTATGGATTGGGTATTATTTATCAATGTCATCAGTCCTGAATAAGTCATTTAAAAAGACATAAATAATATTTTTGGAAGCATATCAAGACATATTCCAAATCTATTCCGTAATATTCCAAATTGAATAATGTTATTAAACTAACTTCTTTTCAGCAAAAGAGGTCAATAACACTTAACTATTATTAGTACTCGTATAAGTAACCTTATTTAAGTAAAATAAATGTATATGCCTTTTGCCGAATGTAATGAAAAGTAATTGGTTTTACCCTAAACAAGTTGATAATAAATTAATAAGTATTATTACTTGTCTGATGACTGTTACCCAAAAATATCTAGAGTAAATCTGATTGCTGAATGAGTACAATAATGAGGGTAACCGTGTAGTCTATAAGATCGATTCCCGATCAGTAATTTTGGTTATTAAAAAATACATACAAATTCTGCAGACCTGTTTGTAAGAGCATCACTCATTGACATACCTAGGGGCTAGAATAGATTTAATAAACTTCTGACACATCTGCCTACCTTCTTTGATATATGCACGAATAATATAAGTACTGCCTCGGTGGCGTAGTGGTACTCCGGTACGGTTACAAAGCTGAGGTCTCAGGTTCGAATCCCGTGTTTGGCAAAGTGATATTGGATTTTTCTATTCATTATCAGCCCAGAGTCAGGAATTTGTGCCAGATATAGCGATAGGCTCGCCACCTATCACATTGTGGGACACATAGAAGGCGAAATGTGGGTGCCCTGGCACCTCTGCCTACCCCTTCTGGGAAAAAGACGTGAGTTTATGTATGTATGTAATATAAGTACAATAATTTTAAATGTAACTAAAAGTTCCTTCTCATTTCCACTGGCAATTTCAGAAACATTAAAACATTACCCGTCCTATGATAAATAACAGGTGTCGTGAAGCTCCACAATTTAAACGCTACAAATTAGCGCCAAGTGTCCCGGTCAAAAGACAAAATGTACCGACCGAGCACTCCAGCACTCTACCGCGGCTCTATCTATTGCGGTGCTTAACTCTACGAATGTAATTATAACTTCCGCCGCTCACACCGCACTCTGACTTTTTTATTATATTACTGGCTCTAACTGGCTTCGATGCAATAAGCGCTACCGTAGAGTCTAGAAGCTTTTATTTTGGTTTCTTATATAAACAGGTAAATATATGTATATACTGGTATGGTGTACTGGTGGTAAGCTTCTCATATGTGACAGGCCACCTAGGTATCACCGCAGTGTCTATTTCCCCCTTCTAACAGCAGTTTAAATGCACTATTATGTTAAGACATGTTGAGACTTAACATCTTATGTCTCATGATGGCGAGCGCAGTGGAATGCCAAGCATTGCTTTGTAATTCAAGGTGTTGTTTGGTTTTACCACTGTTTATGAGTGGTCGGTTCGCTTACGTTCGTTTTATAGAAATATATGTAGGATTTGAATGTTAAGAAGAAAGATGAGTAGAATGGAACGTTTGATGAATGACTGATATGGAACGTAGTTTGTGTGAAAGAGATGATTAATGAAAGTAAGATGAAAGTATTTAAGATGGAAAGAGTACGAGGATGAATGATTAAGATGTTGATGTATGCAAGGACGGAATAGAAGAGAATAGTCTGGAAGACGACGGAAGACGTGAAAGACGGAAGACGTATGAAGTGAAGACGAATTTATTTAAGACGATAATATATTCAAGATTACCAAGACGATCCTAGTTTAATTTAACCCCTTACGGAACTATTCCCACATATTTTTGGGGGCTCGTCCGGGATAGTTTCGTATTTCGGGTCAAAAGAAGAAGAAGACGTAACTGGAAAACCGGCACGAACGACGTGAGCTGGGATCTGGTATGTGACGACGCAACATAGAAAAAATGAAGAGGTAAGATGGATAGACGAAAACAAAAGTTTTGTTGGGATGCATGTCCTAAATTTGATGGGAGGGACATATCATACTCGTCAGTCAAATGGGCGCAGGACATTGAAGACGTTTGTGAAAAGTTTAATTTCACACCGAGACAAACGCTGATTGTTGCGAAAAAATGTCTAACAGATACTGCAGATTTATGGTTGAGGTCTGAAGATCCGTTCGAGACATACGAAGACTTCAAAGCAGCAATCTTAGAGGAGTTTCCAAGCGAAATTTGTGTCAAAGAGGTTTTGCGAACTAAGAGTGTCACCGAGAGCAAACCTAGCGCTCACGGTGTGAATCCCGACAACTGCGATCTCCATGACAACGCATTTGTCATTTATACACAATGCAACAACGATGTTGAAATAAATTCAATTAAGACGAGTAATGACGAAAATATTGAAGACGTTTACGAGGAAACATCAGCAAAAATACTGTTTGAGGTTGAGATCGAAGTACTGCAGAACCAGAATAAGGAAGTTTTCTGCATGGAAGCTGACAGTCCTATGGACACAGGAGATGTGTCTATTAAGTTGCAGCTATTTCCAATAAGAAGCAATAAAGGAACCAGGTACTCGAAAGCAAAAAAGATGGGAAAAGAGGTTGTATCACGAGCTAAGCCTTTGGACGACTTTCTAAGATGGCTATTATTGATGAACCAATACGATGATCTTACTGAACACCTACCCGGAAGATTTAAAGATAGTTGGACAATTTACAAGAGGAAAAGAAAGAGAAATCAAAATTGTTTTGTATTTGTACTTATTGTAAGAGGTGTAATTTGTTATTTGTTTTTTTTTTTAGGATAAGATGTTTCTGTAAGATGTACTGTAAATTTATTGATGACGTTGTATATAGTTGTTGTATATTTTGTGTTGTAAATAGGACCTGACTGAGGGCAGTCAGATGTCAGTATGGCCGAGATGTAGGATTTGAATGTTAAGAAGAAAGATGAGTAGAATGGAACGTTTGATGAATGACTGATATGGAACGTAGTTTGTGTGAAAGAGATGATTAATGAAAGTATTTAAGATGGAAAGAGTACGAGGATGAATGATTAAGATGTTGATGTATGCAAGGACGGAATAGAAGAGAATAGTCTGGAAGACGACGGAAGACGTGAAAGACGGAAGACGTATGAAGTGAAGACGAATTTATTTAAGACGATAATATATTCAAGATTACCAAGACGATCCTAGTTTAATTTGACCCCTTACGGAACTATTCCCACATATAAAACCCTTTTTTTATAAATTATTGTCTCATAATTGACGAATTGGTATTCTTTTTAATAGTGAGGAGTACTCTCATGGCACGATTTGCATATAAGTACAATAAAAAAAATATGTGACAGTTTATGTGCTAAATATTATGTACATACATACATACATAAACTCACGCCTTTTTCCCAGAAGGGGTAGGCAGAGGTGCCAGGGCACCCACATTTCGCCTTGTATGTTCCGTCCCACAATGTGATAGGTGGCGAGCCTATCGCCATATCGGGCACAAATTCCTGACTCTGGGCTGATAATGAATAGAAAAATCCAATATCACTTTGCCCAACCCGGGATTCGAACCCGAGACCTCAGCTTTGTAACCGTACCGGAGTACAACTACGCCACCGAGGCAGTCGTAGTTATGTTCGTGTTCGTAGTAGTAAATATTATGTAACTATATTTTTTTTCTCAGTATAAATATCATTAAGTGAACACTCGTTTTCTTATTTCGCACTGTAAAAATGTTGTTACAGGAATTTTCAAGAACATGGTATTTTCATAGGTTTTTTTGTATCAGCCCATATACGTCCCACTGCAGGGCACGGGCCTACTCTACAATCGAAAGTACGATTGAGAGTGGTTAGGCCATATAGTCCACCACGCTGGCCTAGTGCGAGTTGGCGGACTTACACACCATAGAAATTCTTATGAATCGCTATGGTATGCAGGTTTCCTCACGATGTTTTCCTTCACCGTTTTAGTGCGTGGTGATTGACTGTCAATACACACATGACTCCGAAAAGTCAGAGGTGTGCCCTGGGATTTGAACCCGCGACCACCGTGAACATGTTGGCAGCCGCGTCTAGTCCGTTTACCAACAGGCCACCACGCACTTTTTCATAGGTTTTATAAAGATAATTTATTTTTTTCAGTATCGCATGATGCCCACCTATTTGGAAGGTATCATATTTTTTGTAACTAAAAAAACTAGACTTCAATTTAATATATATTCTCTAACGCCCTAATATTGAAACGCCATCTAAATATAAGGTTGCTCTTAACTACGTAATTTAATATTTGAGCGTAAATCATTTCAAATAATAAAGGATAACCTAATTGAAAAAGTTTCAACAAGAGAACAGTAGTATTATGTTAATTCTTAAATTTCCTTTAAAATAATGAAGTTATAAGTTATACCTAAATCTAACAAGTTAAGTTTATTCAACGAAATTCTCGAACGCAAACCGAGCTCGGGTAGGCTATTTAATTCACGCTCAAAATTGATTCATTTTAAGTATCAAGTTGGGAACTAACGCTCATAACTTAAATTAACAGTTTGAGTTGAGAAGTTTAATTGTCCAGTATTTTAAATAAACACTAAAGCTGCAGGATTCCCGGACTGAGCTGCTACAAACTTCGATCAAAGTCAAGCTTTATCATTTGCAATACCGGTCCTGAAAGTTTGCAGCCGTGGGCTAAGGAGATATAATACTGTGATGAGAATGATGGCGCAGTTGGTTAGATGCCGGCTTTGAAACGCGAGGCCGCGGGTTCGATACCCGTACTGAAACTAATATGAAATGAAAAGAATTTATGGAATCCATTAAAGCGCGTGGTGGCCTGTTGGTAAACGGACTAGACGGGTTCGAATCTCAGGGCACACCTCTGACTTTTTGGAGTCATGTGTATATTGATAGTCAATAACCACGCACTAAAACGGTGAAGGAAAACATCGTGAGGAAACCTGCATACCATAGCGATTCATAAGAATTTCTATGGTATGTTCAACCCGCCGTAGGCCAGCGTGGTGGACTCTATGGCCTAACCACTCTCAATCGTATTTTCGATTGTAGAGTAGGCCTGTGCCCTGCAGTGGGATGCATATGCGGAAAGCGGTTTTCACTAGAGCAGAACAGACAAGGAAGTCTAGTGTTGCTCTTTTCAAAACCAGTTTACAATTTAGTGAATGTTACAAAGCTTACAAGTGGTTAATATTCTAGGGAACCACAGGTATTTCTTTCAGGTCTGGGTGTTAGTGAAAAGTAAGTCTGTTCATTTTAATACCCACGACAGAAGACTCGATCTAATTGGGGTCAGGACTATGTGTGACTGTGGGGTGTAAATCTATTTATTACATTGTCAAAATATTAACTACATACTATTAACTATTAAGGATAATAATCCTTGTGTATCATAGTGTAGGAAAAAGTGTAGCTAGCTTTACTATAAAATGAGCCGCCTCAATGGGGATGGTAAAAATGATTCATAGATTTATTTTTTCATTTGTTAAAGGATTTTTCAGGAGAAGATGGTCAACATACGTGCCAATGCTAAACATGGGCATGCCCTAAGATTTAAACAGGTTAAGCCAGTACACCATACTGGCTTGGTACAAGTTGATGGCAATAAAATATTTTCGTCATTTTGAATTTCATCATGATGGTTTTCTTAAATATAAGTTTTAGTTTTAGTAAGGACACACGTAGCTCCGTAAGGTTTGAGAGGTGTATCTTGGGCTTTAAGTTCCTTTCACTATTATGCATCGAACATATCGCACAATTTGAAGTCATTTTGAAGCGAAGAAATCATAAAATACGACCTAACATTGTAATTTTCGATGGAATTAAATACCGGGTATGACCAGAGGGCGACCGTAACCAAGCGGTAGTATTTTTTTATTTATTTAGGACAGCCAGTGGTTGTTACAATAGAACTTAGACTAATAAAATACACAATAAATAAATTAAGAGTACCTAACACCCTTTGAAGGCGGTATTAGTGAACACAGACACAATGCAACTAAAACTTCCGCAAAAAATCTGTTATTTTTATCTATCCTCGTATTTTGATGGTAAATGTAGTTTTTTTCCTAAATTAATAATGTACATCTGCTTATTTCTAAAGACGCAATGGTGCGCAAGGGTTTACTACTACGAATTTACTAATTTATCAAAATTATTTACCCCCAAACACGATGATATAAAAAAAATACATAAACAATCACAGCTACGTTTTTGTTCTTGTACGGTATATTGTATGTCGGTGTAAAAGAGCGCAGTATGTTGTTTAATAAGCGGTTAGTTTTCATTCCAAGACGTTGCGAGGTGACGTGACACACCCCCCTCCCCTACCCCTGCCCTTCTCATTCATCAGCACTAAAACCTCCTCACAAGTTGTAATTAAGTGCTTTATACTCGTCACTACTTTAACTGTAACTTTATATTCATTTTATTCAAACGAACGTTGACGTTTTTTATGACGTTACAAGCTAATTTAGCGTCTGACATCTTTAATGCTAATGCCTTCTCTACACATCAACAGATGCAGATGTCGTCTTCGGATGGGTGCTACGATCGTCAAATGGAACGCGTGGTTTGTGTCATTTAATAGATTTTAATTATTATTATTATTTTATTTAACCCATGCGTTCCACTTGAAGACCGCAACACCTATCCGAAAAAGATATCTGCAGATGCAGACGCATCATCAACATTTGTTGACATCTAGAAGAGGCGTAAAGGAGTAGTAGATTAGGGTCCCAAAATTGACTTCCATAATTAAGAGTGAATTTATTGCCATGAAAAACACAAATTGGAATCTAAGTCTAAGTGTGAAGTAAAGCTACAATGTTAAATGAATTGTATATTTTTTTTAATTTCAATATCGTTGTATATTACGGATCAGAAAGAATCCAAGCGGCTAATCTCTTGATTTATCGCCATTACACGAACAAAACTCAAAGATCATTACCGAATGTATAGAGTAAAAACAAAGGAAAAATGTCGAAAATTTACCAAAAAAATTTTACTTAAAAACTAATGTTTCAAGTAGGTTTTTTGTAAAACACGGCATCATTCGACTAAGCCACACAATGTAAAAAAATCTATAACAAGAGGCAAGATCCCTTTCATAAAGTAATAAAATATTTATTAAAACAGCCTAAAGAAAAGAGACTAGCCTTATAAAAACTACAAGTTATTTAATAACGCTTAAATGAGTTTGAAATTGAGACGAGCTCTCATCTTTGTTGTCTGGTAATTAGTTAACAACTGAAGAACTAACAACTTACTCGAAAACTTGCTTGGATTTTTATTATTATTTATTTATAAGTTGGGACTGGGTGGATCACGTACGTCCTAGGTCACATGAATTGTGAAAATGAAAATGCTTTATCTAGATTTGGTCACTTTTTTTATACCGCCCAGTTCACTAGGCTGTTTCACCAGAGAAAAACGGGCCAGAAACTCTAGCGTTGCTTTTTTTCAAAATAAGATTCCAAACAGTTATACAGGCGTAGTTTAGTTTCGTTCCGAGCAGTTCTTATGTAGTCTATAAATGTATCTATAAATATAAAATAAATTTGGTCCAGAAAAATTACAAAATGAACTTCACAGCTCATTTTGAGATCATGTATCAAAACTAAACGAATAATAAATATAATTGACTTATAATGAGTGAATAACTGTTTTGTAATAATTTTCTTCTTCTCCTCTGCAGCCACAGGGAGTCCATTGCTGAACATAGATCTCCCCCAAGCACCTCCACATCGACCTGTCAGAAGCCGCCTGCATCCAGAAATGCTCGTAATTGTACTCATCAAAATATAACTGGACATCTGGTAGACGATCAATAATATGGAGAAACTATTAAAAATTACACAAAAGTGAAAGACCAGATACGGCTGCCTATATGTACACGATAGTCGCGGTTTCAAATCCTAGAGCACATCGCTCACTTTTCGGAGTCGTGTGATAGACTAGAATACGTCAATTTTATAGAGATTATCGTATACGATAAAAGCATACGATTCTCGGACGAGAAACTCTCTCCGTGTAAATAGAGCTTAAGTGTTCTATTAGCCACATCATTGAACACTGAACACCGCTAGTGTGGATAATTGTGAAAGTCCGACGGTCAGCTGTAATCTGGGGTTAGCACGTAGTTAAACCGTCCTGTGCCCGGACGACTATCCCGGATAACACCGGATTATCCCTTTTATATTTTGATACTGTTTATGGATTTAATTTTACACCAGTAGGATTGACTCTCCCGCAAAACAGCAGTGTAAATACACTGTTGTGTTTCTAATTGAAGGTTTTGTAGTCAGAGTAACTACTGGAAATTTTGAGACTTAACATTTTATGTCTCAGGACGGCGAGCGCAGTGGAATGCCAAGCATTACTTTCTAATCCAAGGTGTTGTTTGGTTTAGCTACTGTTCATGAGCGGTCTTGTTGCTTACCGTCAGGCGAAGGACATACTAGTTTCGCCATTCATTGGAATAAAAAAAAGGAAAAAACTAATCGCTTGTCAAAAATTACCAATTACACCATTATCCATAAATAAAAGCTAAAACTGATTTCAATTGTACATTCAATACAAAAACAAACCTACTGTCCATTACAATAGTAATGCGCAGTATTGTGGACTCAGAACGTTGCGATTTGTCTGAAATAGGTGCTGGTTCTATTTCTATTAATCCTTTTACGTGTTTCCTTACATCCGCGTGTAAGGCAGATGTAATAATCCGACGTCAAAGCGAGGTAATTGTATTACCTAGCAACTTCCGCTTCCGCGCAATCATACAGCAAATTCAGTTATTTTGCGGAAAATATTTCTGCTCTCGAACACGTTTATATTGCAAGATACTGAGCTACTGAAACGAGGATATAATAGTGGAAAAATCTATTTATTTTTACATTTTAACACATTTCTAATTATCTCTTTACTTTTAACCGCATAAAACAACAATCATATTTACCAACACTTTTAAAATGTGACAAAAGCAACTAAAGTACCTATTGAATTTAAAAAATATTTTGTTAAGTACTAGGTAGCCGTCATCATACCACCCGGGCGTAGTATTTACATATTTCCTGGTTGGTTACCCTACGCCTAGGAGGTTCAGAGTTATAAAATATAAAACAAAAATTGTAAAGTATGTAATCCATCAGAATTTAATAAACCATGTTGTCATCACAAATAAAGGTGTCAAATATCAAATCAATCTGATAACAGGAAGGAGATCAAGCTTCAATTACTACATTCGAACCAAAGAAACAAACAGGGCAAGCAAAATAAAACCGTTTAAAAATATAGACCACAGTTTTAATTTTACCTCTGACATTTGGAATTTGCGTGGGTGAAAAGAATATGGCGAGAAAAATTAAAAGTTGGGAATTCAAAAATTTCGATAGTACTTGGTGTTTACCACTTCAGTTTATTCCAACAATGTAGAATAAGACTATATTCCCTACAGCGTTGAATAAATGGCATTAACAGGGTCTGTGACTAAGTTGGTTAAACGCCGGCTGTGAAAACGAGAGGCCGCGGGTTCGACCCCCAACCGAGACAAATATTTTTGATTCACAGGTATTTGTTTTAGATTTGGGGATTTCTGAGACCCAAAAGTCTCTCGTATTTCCTGATACCCACGACACAAGACTTGATCTTAATGTGTACTCACGATATGTATATGACGGCGCGTGTCTATGACATGTCAAAATTGAAGATTAATTCATTATTATCTATTGCAACGCTGATCTTACTTTTGTAATTTCACATTTTCCTATAGTGATTTCAAATTGTTTAGATTGGTTTTAGCGATCAAGTAAATTGTGTAAAGTCTGAATTGTGTGTAATTTGCCGCAATATCCGCTTCTCTCGTACCCATGGATGCGAACGAACGCAACTGTCAGCTCGGAAATCCGATATCAGGAGTGGCAATGGACTCAGAGGCGGAGAATCATGGCGAACCACAGGCAAGTCCAATATTACGCACAAATAGAGATCGCACAAATTGGAATCTTTTGGAATTGCAACATCGTAACACGATGGATTTATTGAAAGCATTTCTCGAACCGCAAAGAAAAGAAAATAAAATTATTCTACCGGAATTCAATCCTGAGGACCAAGAGTCGGATGCTCAGGCATGGTGTAATACAGTTGACATTTGTTTGAAAGAAAATCCTACAAACGGAAGCCGATTAATAATGCTTCTTAGTAAGGCTTTGAAAGGTCCGGCAGCGACGTGGTTAGCATGTAATAGTCACTCTGATGCAACATGGCTAGAACTAAAATCCATGTTCCTATATCGATTTGCTACCATAGAGACGCCAGCCGCTACATTACACAACATGTGGTCAACTAGTCCAAATGATGGAGAAAATATGTCATCTTATGTTTCTCGCATTTTAAACACATTGACGGCACGCTGGCAGAACATGACGATAGAGCAAGTGGCAATAAGTGTAGCGCTAGCACATGCGGCGCGTTTTGACAATCAAGTTCAAAGGATGGCCTTTACAACCGAAATAAAGTCACGAATTCAACTACAACGTGAGTTAATGCCATTTGTATACCGAAAAAGAAGCTTGTCCATTTCCGACCGCATAAATCAAACGAATGAAGCTATTAAAAGACAACGTTTAGAACCACCACGGCGATGTTATAATTGTGGCAAGATTGGCCATATGTCTAGTGAATGTCGTGGGAACACAAGCAGAGATCAGAATAAGTTTTTTCGCACAAATCGTTTTCAATCAACGACAACAAACAACACCCTTCCACGCAAGGAGCCGAAACCTGTGGTTTGTTTCCGCTGTGGCGAACCAGGTCATATATCAACGCAATGTACCCGAAAGGAGAGAAAAGCTGAAGATCGTGAAGGCCCCACAAATGAACGACGGGTGAATATCTGTGCCATTCAGCCTGCAATGGATCAACTCTATAATCTGGGTGAGAAGTTTTCATTTTGTTTTGATTCTGGGTCCGAATGTTCATTAATTAAAGAGACAGTAGCCCATTTTTTTCCTGGCAAACGAAATTGCAGTTCAGTTACACTCTTAGGCATAGGTAAATCGAGCTTGCATAGCAATACTCAAATTACAGCTACAATTTCAGTTCAAGGTTATTCAGTAGAGTTAATATTTCATGTGGTACCTGACGCTTCATTAAGTTGTGACATACTGATAGGACGTGACCTTATTAATTTAGGTTTTTCAGTTGAAGTTTCACAAAACAATCTAATTATCAATAAAACCAAAGTTGTCGCGCAATGTGAGTTTGGTGAAATAATAAAGGACTTTAATGACATAAATACCGATATTCCATCAGATTCACTCAGTAAACTCAGACAATTACTTGAAGCGTATTCCAATTTTTTTGTTAAAGGAATTCCCACAGGCAGAGTTACCTCTGGACACCTTGAAATTAAACTTGTAGATCCCAGTCGAACTGTACAACGCCGCCCATATCGAATGACCCCTAATGAACGAGAATTGGTACGTAACAAAATAAAAGAACTTCTTGAAGCAGGTGTCATTCGCGAGAGTTGTTCCCCCTTTGCTAGCCCAATACTACTTGTTAAAAAAAAAGACGGCTCTGATCGCCTCTGTGTAGATTATCGCGAATTGAATAGCAATACTATTCCGGACAAATATCCTTTACCTCTGATCGGCGATCAAATACAGCGGTTAGTCGGTGCCAAATATTTCACAACCTTAGATATGGCTAGCGGTTATCACCAGATTCCTGTACATCCCGACTCGATTGAACGAACAGCCTTTGTGACACCTAACGGGCAGTTTGAATACATTACAATGCCATTTGGGCTTCGCAATGCACCGCCGGTATATCAGCGAGCTATTAATAAAGCTCTTGGTAATCTATCTGAAACTTTCGCTGTCTGTTATATTGATGACATAATAATTCCATCCCGAACCATTAAAGAAGGCCTTCAGAGGTTAGAATCAGTGTTGAAAGCATTAACAAATTCCGGTTTTTCTCTGAATATAAAGAAATGTGCTTTTCTAAAAACTCATGTGGATTATCTTGGATATCAAGTATCATCAGGTCAATTGCGACCAAATTCGCGTAAAATAATTGCTTTAACCCAACTACCTCCACCACAAACCGCGACACAGTTGAAACAATTTATTGGCCTTGCGTCATACTTTCGTCAATTCATTCAAAACTTTTCACAGATAGTTGCGCCACTATATAGACTTACATCCAAAAAAGGTAATATAATTTGGACACCAGAATTTGAAAATATTCGCCAAAAAATAATTGCAGTATTAACTGACAAGCCTGTACTAACTATATTTGATCCAGAATGTCCTACGGAATTGCATACTGATGCCAGTTCTGAAGGCTATGGTGCCATCCTTATGCAAAGAAAAGACAGTAAACTGCACGTTGTTGAATACTATAGTCGAAGAACCACCCCATGCGAGTCAAAGTATCATTCATACGAACTCGAGACCTTAGCCATAGTTAATGCAATAAAACATTTTAAACATTATTTACAGGGCATTAAATTTGTAATAATAACAGACTGTAATGCTATTAAGGCATCTAAATCTAAAACGGATTTAACGCCTCGCGTTCATAGATGGTGGTGTTTTCTGCAAAGCTTTGATTTTGATATCCAATATAGACCTGGAAAGCAAATGGAACATGTAGATTTTTTATCCCGAAATCCCCTTCCTCAAACTCCTAAAATTAAAACTACACAAAAGCAAGTCAATCTCACCGAAATTAGTGATAACTGGTTTCAAGCAGAGCAACAAAAAGATCCTGAAATAATGTCAATAATATCCAGCTTACAAAATAATAGCCTTGATCCTAACGTCGCGGGGACATATGAACTTCGCCGCGGAATTTTACATAGGAAAATTGAAAGGAATAGACGAAATGGTCTTTGGTTACCAATTGTCCCTAGGTCTTTCTAATGGGCCGTAATTAATCATGTACATTCAAGTATTATGCACCTAGGATGGAAAAAAACATTAGAGAAAGTCTTTTGTCATTATTGGTTTTCACACATGAATAAATATGTACGTAAGTTCGTCGAAAACTGCATAACATGTAGATTGTCAAAGTCACAATCAGGTAGAGTTCAAGCCGAATTGCATCCTATACCTAAAGTATCTACCCCTTGGCACACTATTCATATAGATGCCACAGGAAAACTTAGTGGCAAAAACGATACTAAAGAATATGTTTTTGTGATGATAGATTCATTTACAAAGTATACAATTTTGTACCATACACTAAGCATTGACACCACTAATGCAATTGCAGCTCTTAAATATATCGTTTCATTGTTTGGCGCCCCGGCTCGCATCATTGCTGATCAGGGGAGATGTTTTGCTAGCAAAGATTTCAAAGACTTTTGCAATTCACATGGTATTACTCTTCATTTAATAGCTACAGGAACTAGTAGGGCTAATGGTCAAGTCGAGCGGGTTATGAGTACGTTGAAGAACATGCTTACAGCTGTTGAAGTTGGAAACAATAAACCATGGCAAGACGCATTGCCCGAAGTACAGATTGCCTTAAATAGCACAATTAATCGCGTCACCAAGTCGAGTCCATTAGAATTATTGATCGGCAAAGTAGCAAGACCTTTAGACTTAATGACCTTATATGATGACTCAAATGAAAATAAAATTAATTTAGCAGAAGTTCGTCAGCGTGCAGCACATGAAATTAAAATCGGGGCTGTAACTGAAAAACAACGTTTTGATAAAGGAAAGGCAAAAATTAATCATTTTAAAGTGGGTGATTTTGTACTTTTGGAAAATCATGAACGGAATCAGACCAAATTGGAACCAAAATTCAAGGGTCCTTTTAGAGTGATTCAGTTGCTCGATGGTGACAGATATTTACTTAAGGCTTTGAATTCCAATAGAACATACAAATATGTCCACGAACGCTTACGCGCTATGCCGGATTGCTATGTTCCCTTGGAATTAAATGCTAATTTGGAAGTATCTGGATTTGCCGGTGACGGCATATGTAAGTATACATAGCAATTATAAAGAGTCTGTGTGACAATCAGTCTACGTGACAACCAGTCTGTGTGACACCCAGTCTGTGTGACAACCCAGTCTGTGTGACAACCAGTCTGTGTGACACCCAGTCTTTGTGACAGCCAGTCTTTGTGACAGCCAGTCTGTGTGACATCCAGTCTATGTGACAATATCTAAAATTTAAAATAATTTGTGCCGACTGCCTCGGTGGCGTAGTTGTACTCCGGTACGGTTACAAAGCTGAGGTCTCGGGTTCGAATCCCGGGTTGGGCAAAGTGATATTGGATTTTTCTATTCATTATCAGCCCAGAGTCAGGAATTTGTGCCCGATATGGCGATAGGCTCGCCACCTATCACATCATGGGACGGAACATACAAGGCGAAATGTGGGTGCCCTGGCACCTCTGCCTACCCCTTCTGGGAAAAAGGCGTGAGTTTATGTATGTATGTATGTCATTTTTCTGTAATACTGGTAGAAAAGAATATTGTATACAGTAAAGCAGTATCATTGGCAAAACCTGGACTTTGATCATCATCATCATCATATACTAGTCACATACTCTCAATACCACTTTAATAAATGAAATCTCAGAGATAAGACCCTGCCATATAGAGAAAATTAAATCTGATTTTTTTGTATGATTGAATAATTTAAGGTAAACCATTCGAGTGAATAGTTTTATGTGAGGTTTTACTAAAGTAGCCAGAATGGCCGAACTAATGTGACTATTAATTATTAAAATGTTGTTTTTCACAGATGATTAAGATGACGACATACACGAGGACGTGTATATGCGCAGGACGGCCGTGACGGCGCGTGTCTATGACATGTCAAAATTGAAGATTAATTCATTATTATCTATTGCAACGCTGATCTTACTTTTGTAATTTCACATTTTCCTATAGTGATTTCAAATTGTTTAGATTGGTTTTAGCGATCAAGTAAATTGTGTAAAGTCTGAATTGTGTGTAATTTGCCGCAATATCCGCTTCTCTCGTACCCATGGATGCGAACGAACGCAACTGTCAGCTCGGAAATCCGATATATATATGAATAATGGGCGTATTTATTTTTTTACTTATTTATTACAAGACAACATTCTATACTTGTATCATCACACTAAAAACAAACTCCTCATTCACACTTCATTTAATTCTTATTCTCGCAAAAAGTTAACCGTAATATTTCGTAAACCGCAGCTAATATATTATTGAAAACAAGCCACTAACAAACCAACTTGTGAGATTACTCCCCAAGGAGCGAGTTAGACACGCTCAGGGCTGCACAAAGTCTAGAAAATAATTAAGCACCAAGTGCTAGAACTAAAGGGTAAACATTTTTAAACTGCGAGTTGGATTTTTAGCACTGAGCTCCAGCAAGTTGATCGCCAGAAGTTCCCGACTGAGATAGTTGGGAAATATTTCACGTTAAACTTAGCTCGTTTGCTTAATCGCTGCTTTTAAATCTTTTATGAATTATTTATGGGTTTACTGAGATTTCATTTTGACAGCTCAAGGTGGGCGAAATTAGCTTAAATTATTTGAATGCTAGACAGCGGACGAGTATAAAAAAAGTGCTGCGTTTTTGTTCACTATAAAATAACTTAATTAAAGGCGCCTTGGACAATTATGCAGAAGTCCCATATATTATAATAAGTGAATATAAAAAAGAGGTAAAACTTTAGTGTATCTGTCCAAGATATCAGAGTTGGGAGGGGGTGGGGGGGGAGGGGGAAGGTGTCCCATGTCCCCTGGTACCACTCCCATGAAAAGGTGACGCACCATTCCCGAGAAAAACCAATTAATGTAATCTAACCTCAAAACACTTGTTGTCAGAACAAATTTACTTCTGCAACGTCTCCGGTGCTGCGGGAAGTGCAGCCCCTTCGCCCTTGCGTAACAAAGGATAGGCACCCATGCTCTCCCTCCGCGCCTCCGGCTTTTATATACACTCTAGGGGTGGTAACCAAAAGTCTACGTGAAGTCGGAGTGCTCTAAGTCGGTTTTGAGACAAAGTCGACCTTTTTTCCCACAAAGTGGGTACACTAACTACCATCGGAACATGATTTCCAAGTTGTTTAAAAAACAAATAAAACAACAAGCATTATATAAAGTTCATTTATTGAAACTAAAATTTATCACATTAATTAGTTCTTCGAAGGGATCTTTATTATTTTTTTCCACTTCTCGTCTCCTTAATAACGATTAATAACGTTCCGTTTTACCTAATATGTGATTTCAGGTTAGAAAATATTTTCATTAATTTCTCGAAAAATATACACCACCTTTAAATAAGAGTGGTATTGTTGTAATCAGGGACTCAATCCCTACCACCTGTGATCACTTTCGCCGCTCTGTTTGTGGCCAAATAAACTAAAGTCTAAACTAAAGTTAGGTTACATTAATTGGTTTTTCTCGGGAATGGTGCGTCACCTTTTCATGGGAGTGGTACCAGGGGACATGGGACACCTTCTCCCTCCCCCCCCCCACTCCCTCCCAACTCTGATATCTTGGACAGATAAACTAAAGTCCATCCCGTACTATTATTTGACATACGTGTGCCTGAAAAAAAAAACAAAATTTATTGGCATTAAAATTTTGTTCTAATGATATTGCCTATAGAAAATCCCATCTACCAAAAGCCTATTAACCTTCAATTTTATAAACGATAATAATATCACACCGCATCCAATTACCTAACACCGCGTTCATTTGCGAAAATAAAAGGGCTCAAAGGCCTGTGAGCGTGTGCAAAGCTATGAATAATTCAGAACGGCTCCACTAATCCGACGGAGTGCGTATCAACAGATTGTCACTTATTGTATGAGATTCCGGGGTTCGTGACCGGGGTGAGACTGAGGAGTATCGGCTTGTTTGTCTGAATTAATAGTCGAGCAATCATAGTTATATTTTATTGTATAAACGAGGTTATAATAATGAATACACCCAACAGTATCATACATAGTCCAGAACATACATTAAGATAAATTAAGTATTGTGTCGTGACTTGTATGAGTAACTATGAGAGATTTTTCGTACAAACACCCAGAGAGACCCAGATGTTTGTGAGCATCATAAATATTTGTCTCTATGCGGGATCGAACCCGCGAACTCTCGTTTCACAGCCTGCGTCTAACCAACTGCGCCAAGGAGGCTGTCAAATGAAATGAAAATGGCACATCTTAACGTCATTAACTGCTGCCCAGGAACATCTAAAACACTTCGACAGTGAGAACATTGCTGGCCTCCAATATTAAGGCTCAAAATATTAAGGGCAAAACAAAGAATAATTACGGTAAGAGAACAAGAGACTCAACGAATCTAAACTCAAATATTAAAACATAATTTTCTACAATATTAAGAAAGTATGTATCCACAATAAATGTGTTGCGGGTTTTAATATACATGGTGGTGCATTTTTAATTTTTCTCTTGACGTTTCTTATAAGTTTGTGCGGGTTGCGGCCCGACAAGACTCGGACAGCGATCTAATTACGTATCTTGTATAGCTATAGCGAACCATTAATAGATGGTAATGTTGAATAGCAATTAGCAAGTGAAGCCGATACTAACATTTCAAAAGCTATTATAAATAAGCTAAATTTTGCGATTTGCGATTATGATTCACAAAACCGATCGGCTATTATTTTTATACGATGTCGTGTAATCTTTGCAGGAGTAAGTTTGTTTTGACGAACCTCTTTAAAGAAGAAACTGAACAGTGAATGTTGTGTGTGTAATTTCAGATATGATAAATGGTTATAATATATGGTCAGTTTTTTGTTTACAAATTCTGTGGGGGGCAATTAGCAATAGAAGAAATATAAGGCTTGAGAAATACCAAGGTGGTGGTGTTAATTTGAAATAGAAATAATTCCCATTATTAATAGATTGTTGTACATTCAGGTGTACAAACTGTACAGGGCTCAATTGATTATTTCAAATACGCTAAATTTTATACTGACATGAACAATTACAAAGACTGAATTAAAATAATTTGAAACAAGTCGATAAAGAATAAATAGCCAAAAAACGAAATGTATAAGGCTTGTGACACCTAATGTCAAAAAAGTTAATGCTAACATTAATTTGAATGGGGATGAGTTGAGCCTTGTGGATACAACTAAGTTTTTAGGAATTACATTAGATCCCAAACTTCAATGGGGTTCTCACATAGTCGCTCTAGCTAAAAAGCTGAGTGCCGCAGTCTTTGCGGTGGGTAAGATTCGCCAATTGACTGATGTTGATACAGCTCGATTGGTATATTTTGCCTACTTTCATAGTCTGATGAGTTATGGAATTTTACTGTGGGGTGGTGCTGCTGACATTAATACCATCTTTGTTCTCCAAAAGCGAGCTATAAGGTCAATTTATTCGCTTGGGTCCAGATATTCTCTTAGAGAAAAGTTTAAAGAGATAAATATAATGACAGTAGCATCACAATACATTTTTGAAAATTTAATTTATGTAGGTACATAGAAATAAAGAAAGTTTTCTTAAGATTAGCGATATTCACAACAAAAATACTAGGAATAAAAATAATCTAGCTACTATTAAGACCAGACTCCACAAGATCAGCAAATCTTTTAAGGGTTACTGTATACACTTTTATAACAAAGTTCCCAGTCATATTAAAGCCTTATCTATTACTAAATTCAAAGCTACTATCAAGCAAAAATTATGCAATAAGGCATATTATAAAATTTCGGAATATTTAGACGATAACAAGGCTTGGGAATAGAATAAAATTAAATGAATGTGTAGTATCTCGGAGCGTAAGTCTTGGTGTGCTCTATAAAATATCATTTAAATTAAGTAACTTGTCAAATTTGCCATTGTTTTCCTATGTAAGTGATTGGGTATGTCATGCTCGCTAAAAGGTCTGTGCTTACGGTGGCGTCGTGTGCCAGGTCGGTCACTTCCCTGCAACATGGTTGAGGAGGCCGATGGCTGGCACATGCGTCATACTCGTGAACGGGTGCTGCTTGCGTAGACTGGTCTATCCGATTTGCTTACATTGTAATGGATTGATTGATGGATTACGTAAGGCTTTCGCAATTATTTACTGCTTTGGCGAAAAAGAGTATACTGATTCTTCGTTCTGGGCGACTTCACTTCACTCAGCCATAGTAATTGAAATATAATAATATTCATATCAAAAATATTTATTGTAAATTTTCAACATACTATTATTAAACTGCTCTGATTTAAACCAACTTGTAAATTTTGTAATAATTCACTACATTGTAAACTGGTTTTGAAAAGAGCAACACTAGAGTTTCTTGCCCGTTCTTCTCTAGTGAAAACAGCTTTCCGAACCGGGTGGTAGATAAAAAAATGACTGAATCTAAATGATGTTGAACATTTTAATGGATTCAATAAATTATTTTCATTTCATTTTTTATTGTATAAAAACCGTGAAGTTATTTAGGTGATACTATGAATCTTAAAACAAATAAATAACACCCAACAGTCACACACATAGTCCTGACCCCACACTAAAATCGAGTCTTGTGTGGGTAGTACCAACTGCAAGAGACTTTTCGGTCTGACAAACACCCAGACCTGAAAGAAATATTAGTGGGCCGCACAAACATTTCTTTCGGTGCGGGGATCGAACTCGCGGCCTCTCGTTTCACAAGCGGCCTCTAACCGGCTGCGCTACGAAGGATGTCGAGAGAAAAATAATGAAATAATATGTGAGAAGAAAATATAGTATTGTATATTCTTTCCTGGTAATTTCTTATTACTGTTGGTAATTATTTATGTGCGGCAGTAATCACTATAATTAAGATAAACCCTTTACTTCTTTGTAAGATTTATGCTCGAAAAATAACGTCTACCGCTCGGCTACACGGTACAAATTAGCACCCGGTTCATCCACGGCCGCTTTTTTAATAATACAGTGCGGAATTTTCGTCAGACCTTTTTATACATAATATTTTTAAACGGTTGCGGTTAAATTTAATATTAATAACATGAGGTTATCACGCCCAACCCCTGTTTAAGGTTTAAATGATAGGGTTTAATTTTTATATTATGAATATAATATATTATGTCAAGAAAACTAGATGATATTCTGTCTCAATGAAATTGAAGTTAATTTCTCATCTTGGTCTACAAATAATATAATGAAAAGTTGATATTACCGCTCGCAAGTAACTTGTTCCCATTAGGAAATATAGTTATGAACTAGGTTTAAATAAATATACGAAAACAGTCACATATATAGTCCTAATCCATACTCCTCCTACGTCCTTCTACGTCCTGATATACTAAGATCGAGTGTTGTGTCGTGTGTCGTGGGTATCAGAAAGTAAGGGAGACTTTTCGGTCTCCCAAACACCCAGACCCGAAACAAATATGTACCTGCAGTTCACACAAATATTTGTTTCGGTGTGAGGACCGAACTCACGACTATTTATTTCACCAACTGCGCCAAATAGGCTGTCAAAATCGGCTTCGATAAAATATTAGAAAGAATCAGTTACAGAGAGTATTTTTCATGCTTTTTAAGTTTTTTTATTAAGTAATAGCATCTGAGTTAAGCTTAATGATTAAATTGGTCTCAATAATACGCTTTAACAAGGCTTTAATAAATATAAAGAATCGTACCGCAGCTGTAAGATTTCAGGCTGTTGAGTCTCACCTTTCTTAATAAACACGAAACAAAAGTGTGTTAACAGCAGCGAGAACGATTCTCGGTTTCATACAAACCGTGTTTTACATGATGCAGTTAATGTTAAATATTAGTAAATTTGAAAATATTTCCAATTAAAAAAATCGTAGTGTCTTATTGGTGCGCTGAAAAATATTTTAAGCACCACAAAATCCCACCACAACTTTTATGGATGGGTCGTTCACCGTGGCCTCTCACTATGGGCTTTATTAGGAAGCTCAAAGTCACTCAACGAGCTATGGAGAGGGCTATGCTCGGGGTTTCCCTACAAGATCGAATCAGAAATGAGGAGATCCGTAGGAGAACTAAAATAACCGACATAGCCCACCGGATTAGCAAGTTGAAGTGGCAATGGGCAGGGCACATAGCGCGGAGATCTGATGACCGATGGGGTCGGAAAGTGCTCGAATGGAGGCCGCGTAGCGGAAAGCGCAGCTTAGGACGTCCACCCACAAGATGGTCCGACGACCTGGTAAAGGTCGCGGGACGTCGCTGGATGCAGGCTGCCTCCAACAGGTCTCTGTGTAAATCATTGGGGGAGGCCTATGTTCAGCAGTGGACTTCCTTTGACTGATGGATGGACTGATACTCATATATATATATATATATTTATTTATCTATGTATATTTGCCTTTGAGCGATAAGACCGCCAATTTTACTTTAAGATTGTGATTTTTTTTTATTTGTATTTTTTTGTGTGCAATAAAGTGTATAAATAAATAAATAAATAAAATCCAATTTATTGTAAATGGAATTGTTTGACTAAAATGTGTCTTTCTTTTTCATTCCTGATACTCATTTTTCATGTAATAAGATTATAAATTGCTTATAGTATGAAATACTAATTGCGCAATAAAGATAAATCTATTGTACTCCCATCCTAATTAATGCAAAATTTATTCACGCTTAAACACAATAATACTCATAAAATAAAAAAATATTAAAACCATGATCTACCGATCCAAAGGCAAAGGAGAAATAAGTGAGCATTTATTTATTTATTATTATTCTATTTGTACACCAAATAAATCTTTAACTAAATATTAGTATAATAAATATTTAACATAAGAGTACAAATGGCGGTCGTATCGCTCGAGGCCATGTCTTACCGACTACCGTGGGATGGATATAAGAGAAGGCAAATAAAGAAAGGGCAGTCTAAATTGTGCGTGTAAACAAAGAATCATTAAAAAATCCATCAATCAATTATAAATTGACCTGAAATTACCACAATGACCGCTCAAATTAATCTATCAGTTTGCAAATTAACCTGTAATTAACACTATTACTACTACATAACATTAAATACACCCGCTACACACAGACGTACATATTCGTATTTACCAAGCAGCCATTACCCGTGATGAAAACAGAGTTGAAACACGCCTTTTCATGAGATTTCGGATGAATCTAGCTCTCATTACTACGAACCCTGCCTACATAATATAGTAGGCTTCATATTAAATAATTAATTAAATACGCAAAGTATTTTAGTTTCCATTGCTTTGAACTTGACCTGAACTTTGTTTAGTACCTGTGGTAGTTTGAATTGCTTTGGTATATTACTTGCAGCGTTACTGATTGTAGACTATTCTTATCTACTTAGTAAGGTATAAAAATACACAATGCCACCAAAAAAAGTATGTTACATTCTGGAATAGGCCGCAAATGAACAAGAAAATGACTGACATACATATAAACTTACGCCTTTTTACCCATGAACGGAAGGAATAGATGCAGGACATCCACGTTTACGTGGTACGTGGTGGGGTACGACACCGGGCTCATAATGCATAAATAAAATATAACAATCCAATATCACTTAGCCCGACCCGGAACGCCGGCCTAGCCAATCTCAATTGTACTCTCGATTATTGAGGAGGCACGTGCCCTGCAGTGGGAAGTATATGGGCTGATACAGTATAAATAAAAACTACAAATCCTCAACAACAAATCCCGTGCCATTAAATCGCTACCTCACATCGAACACAACTCGCCAACCAGTTTTCCAATAACGCGGCACAGTGTGCTCCGCGGCCGATCCTTAAAACATTTTGTTCGGCACAATCTGGCGGCCGACTACTAATTGACACAGTTTCTCGCGCACACCACCAACCGCACCGTAGACACGCGAAACTCCACAATGACTTACGTGGTTTTAGCATATGGCTGCCTGTTCACGCGTCGACTTCAGTTGTTTTTATATATTTTTTTATTGCACTGAATGGCGACAAAAGCATCAAGGTAAGTGATACGACTGCTCATGAACAGTGGCAAAATCAAACAGCACCTTGAATTACAAAGCAATGGTTGGTATTTTTCTGCGCCATCCCGAGACATAAGATGTTAAGTCTCAATATGTCCAGTAGTTGCCCAGGCTATAATATACTTACTTAACTTAACTGGAATACAACTGAGTTCGTACTGCTTTTTGACGGTAGAAATAAACATTGCGGTGATACCTACCCAGGCGGCTTCTCACATAGATACCTACCACAAGTGTAGAATAAGAATATCGTCATTTCTTTTATAATTTTTCTATAAATTTTAAACAATATAACAGTACTAACGCAATGTTGTAGTTTACTTATTAAACTATTCAATTGCAGAATAACATAAGTTATTCTGATTTATTTAAATCATTGTTTAGTTGCGGTGTGAATGCCGCGCCGTCCGCGCCATACGATTGCTCGTCGCGAGTGAATATGGTAATGTAAACGAATTTTGTTGGAACGCGAACATTATTGCTCGCGCTCACAAACCGCGGTGGGAGGAAATCTTTGCAACTTGTATCCGCCAGCGATTTAATTGTCGACATCTTTCACATCAATTATGCGCTTGTTAGCGGTTTTAATTGTTCGAAATAATTTCGTTTTTTAAGAGAATGACGAAATGCTTGTTCATAAGTTGGTTTTCCGTAGATTAGGTACCGTCGGTTCCACAGGCTTTTAATCTGAATTTTCGTGTTCAATATACAACTAAACTTTCAAGCTAGAATCGTAAGGAAACATACATACCTAACAGATATCCATAATTCTTTCAATGATGAAGTCAATCTCATCATTCTATTGCAGACTTAAATGCCTACTTCAAAATGAGTGAAAGTTAAGCACCTCATATTAAAGCAAACCGATACATTGATAAATTATTTCAGGACAAACCAACAAACGTATTTTCGTATTTCTACCACTATAAATTGATGATGTTCTTTTGAACTTTTGTTCTCCAATCTGGTTATTTTTTCCGGAAATAAAATGTCACGAACTTTGATTTATAAACCGGACGGCAACATGAAATAAATGATATACGATTTTTGTTATTCAGTATTACTCCGTCATTGATATCACAGCCTCCGTGGCGCAGTCGGTTAGACACAGCCTGTGAAACGAGAGGCCGCGGGTTCGATCCCCGCACCGTGAGAAATGATTGTGCGGCCCACAAATATTTCTTTCGGGTCTGGGTGTTCGTGAGACAGTTATGTATCTCGTAGCTGCTGATACCCACAAGACCCAATCTTAGTGTGGGGTCAGGACTATGTATGTGACTGTTGGGTGTTATTTATTTATTGACACCCACATTTCACCTTGAAATAAACGATATATTTTAATGGTGAGTTATACTCTTTCATTGATTACTTTTCAATCGAATGAATTTCAATGATCGTAAATAGTTATGAGTTATGTTTAAGAACATCGAAAATTATACAGCCTAAATATGTTACGGAATGTTTCTCCGAAAGCTATAGGATTTTTCTTTCATCTGAAACTAATTTCGGTTCAAATATACCTATATATACAGGTTTCCACCTAGCGGATACTTCGTCTTGAGGTAATTAATAGGGACAACGAGTCAGTTTACAATTCTGTACAAAAAAACATGAAGACCCAATCCTACTAATAAAATTAGTGCGAAAATATTTTCAAACTTTCTATATGTGTAGTTTGTTTTGTAATCCATTCCCATAACTGTTTTGTGCCCTTGGAATTCAAAACTTCTTTGCTAGATATTCTGTAGTTTTCTTATCAAAACCCTAATAAATAGTGTAGATTTAATTAAAGTTGTTTAATTTAATTTCTTACCAAACCTCATTCATAATAAGAAAACTTACAAGTGTAAAGCTTTCACCGCTGAAATCTTAAACATTCCCTTAGATATAAAGCGAGCTTAATAATAGTGGTAAATCTCAAAGCTCAATCTAAAAGACAATATCTCATGAAATATTATTTAGCCGGTACAGTCGGTTGCTTGAACTTTTTAAGCTCCCCAAAGCTCGCTATTATGATACCGCCGAGCTTTCAGGAGGTATCAAAGCGAGTTAAAGTGTTGAAGTTTTCTTTTTAAATCCCACGAGTGGATAGCTTTATGGAGCTGTTATTTTACCTTTCCCGCTCGTCTTTGTGAAGCTTCAGGAAATTATGGAGCTTTTTTGCAGTTTAGATTTTGTGATATCCTTGATTGTACGGTTGGAGGAAGTTAATTTACAAAAGTGGTTAGTCCTATTCGTGGATATATTCATGCTTAAAAACTAATTAATATTTTGTATGTATCGTGTATTTTACTTTAAGATAAAGAGCTTGGACGACCAAATATTTATATTTCTAGTTTTTAAACTTTAATGTTATGATTTAATGTCATGCCTGTAACAGCTGAATGAGTTATTTCTCTGTTGGAATAATTTATTTCCTTAATTGCATAAAGTAACATTGTTTACAACCAGCACCAATCCTGCCGGTACAGTGGTAAGATTAGCTTTCCTACGTTTTTCCATTTCCCAAAGTATTTAACCTTTTTCCCTAATAATAAGCATTAGTAAATTGATTGAATCACCTTCATAATGTTAATGAAAACACCCAACAGTATTATCGTAATAAAGCACAGGTGGGCAAACAAGTCCAATTTATGAAGCCAATATCGTGAGGAAGCATTTACCATGCTGTTAATATTACCTCGAGGCTCGTGTGGACTAGTCCTTAACGGTGGTGTTGAGAACGCTAGGGATGTCTACTGGCTCTGGCATCGATTTAATATCCTTGTTGAGGTTTCTACATCTATTTCAGGTTATATTTTATTGCTGGGGATGATGAGACGAGCATTCCATTCGACTGATGATAAGCGATACGACCGCTCATGGACAGTAGCAATGTTTGAGATATCACTGCGCTCACCTGAGATATAAGATGCTAAGTCTTATTGTGTCCAGTACTCTGGCTATAATGTCCTTCATACTGGAACACAACAGTGCGTTTACACTGTTGTTTGGTGGGAGAAATAGCCGATGGTGAAATAAATGAGAAACCATCTACCAGAAAATGGTATGGGATTATCAACCATGATTAATAAAGTTGTTTAATAAAATTACAAATTATTAGCAATGTAATTGCCTATATGACCAATATTCGAATTTTATTTTTATTTTAGTATTCATCACATACCTTAAAAATATATGGAAACTTATGCATGCAGGTTTCTTTATCATTATTATATTCTTTACTCATAAAATAATAAAATTAACGATTTTACTTCTAATATATATAGGTATTGCTTCTAATATATATAATGCTAAAAGTCAAATTGAAGTTAGATTCGAAGTTATAATCTCTTTTACGTCAATTATACTTACACTAATCTAAAAGATAAATAACCACTGCAGCTCAAAATTAACATCAATACAATTTCTCCTACAACTACAGTCCTTTCTCATTCGCTTTCACCATTCAAGAATACGTCTCTAACGATTATTCCAGAAGAATTGTTCCAAGGATAGCTATTCAACATTCGCAAATCAATACCAGATGTTAGATAGCCTTACAACTTGGCTGAATCGAAGCCAGTTGGTAAGCGGCTTAGAAAGGACGGTGGTATAAATGGTCCTTTCGTTGCTTCTATGCAATCTGTTTCGCCATCCAGTCTTTGTATTTGCTTATTTGATTCAAAGATGGCTAGGATTTGATGTTTTGTAACTTGTGATGGATTGAATTTATTAATAAATCAAACTATTTTAGTTCTCTAATTCTACATTCTTATTTGTTCTTATTATTTATATCTTCATAATTTTTTGTTCCATCAACGTTTGTTTTTTATTCAGAGAAATTGTTTCGAATGACATTATTTCTTCTATAATCGATTTTGTATTTCTATCCAATATACAGCGAAAATCAACGTGTAGTAAACTTGATTGTATTTTATCTATATTTCTCACTATTGCTATCGATTTTGAAAAAATAAACTCCAATATTTTCATATGCTTGTGTAAATCGGTAGTTTCACACCAAGTTCATCACTATTTCGATTTTTAGACCTATTTCGTTAGCCACTAAATTGATTACTTCATCTAAGATTCTTCCCGATTCATAAGACGCCACCCCATCTCTAACATAGAAGGTTCTGGCAATAGCCTGGCAGCCGGCGCCTCAATTAGCCGAAAAAGCCGTGGAGCGTGGCGGCACGAGACTAAGTGGTTTATACGTTCTCACATCACCTAATGCAGGCCTGTTCGCTTGCGATATAAGGAAAATGGCTGATTCGGTGGTTATCTTTACTTAATTAGTAATTGCGGAAATATTATCATCGAATTGTTATCTGATTGTAGTATGGAAACGCATTTCAATAGGAATTTCCCTACTGCAAAGATTAGAATGAAGCAAAAAAATTGACATAAAACTATCAGATTTTATAAGCGATCGAGCATTCATAGCTGAATAAAATAAAAATATCCAATAGAAATAAATATGAAAATAAAATATGTTTTAAATTAGTGGCTTACAAAATGTGGGTAGATATCGTCCTCATATGATCAAAGGAATCAAAAAACTCATGCAAGTAGAATAGCTGAAAAATATACAGGGATATTCTAGAGAATAAAATTTGTTAGAAAAACTGTGTGGGCGATGTAATATAAAATTCTTATATATTCTGGAGATGTACGAAATCTTATGTGATCGAAAATATTTACACAAAAATGTATTGTTAATCTATATGGCTATCTATTGATTTTGACAACCACGATTCACCATGAGTGTTCCGTTTGATATGGTAGGGGGTGCGCATATTGCCTTATCGGGCACACATTTCTGACTGCCGGCTGATAATGAAAAGCAAAATCCAATATCACTGCTCAACCTGGGGTTCGAAGACTATTATAAACAAACCCGAGACCTTATCATTGTAATTGTAGTGTAACTACAGCTACGCAATCGAGGCAGTCCCACACATGCTCGACTTCGCAAATTGAAACAGAAGTCAAAAGGCGCAGTATCAATTAGTGGCCAATTGCGAAGTATCGCTGGCTGCCCGCCAACTGTATCGCTGACTCTGTAATGGCACTTGTTTTTTTAGAACGAGGGCGGAATGCGGCGGTAAAGAGGCTTATTTGGCTTAAACTGTCGCTTGTTCGCGTGAAATGACGTATTCAGTAGCGCGGAATGGCTGAATTTGGGCTTTAAAATCTGGGACGCGGAAACTACGGGATGTGTTGATGTGTTATGTAGGATTTAAATCTGTATTGTTTTGAGTATGCATTTAAAATTAATAAACTTAATCTTATAATATTGTGACGCAAACCAAGGCCAGGTGGTAGTTTTAGTGACTTCAGACACGCTGCAACAACACATTTCGAAAAAATAACGACCCTAGCCGATGCATTTTGGCAACATTATTAAACAAACAAAATTGAACATGGTGGGTTACAAGTTGTCGACACTTGACATAATTATAATTACTATATTTAGGCTGGCCTCGGCCTATAAAAAGCTTTCCATGATTGACTCTGTTATAAATTATACTTTGGACAGTTGTTCCGTTCAGAGTAACTACTGAACATATTTAGACATCTTATTTCTCAGGATGGCGAGCGCAGTGGAATGCCTAGATTTTCTTTGTAATTAAAGGTGTTGTTTGGTTTTACTACTGTTCATGAGCGATCGTTTCGCATACCATTAGGCGAACGGCAGGATCGTCTCGCCATTCATTGCAATAAAAAAAAGTTTCTTTTCTTTTCTTGTATGCTGCTTGAATAATTTTTTATTTTATTTCATTTTTATTTAACACATTGTACATATGGGGTCTTAATGCCACAGGCATTATCTTCCAGTCTACCTTGAAATGGTGCTGAAATGACAGAAGAAAAAATAAGCATATGTACCCCATATGCTTATTTTTTATCCCTTATATTTCTATCCAAAAAAGGGCGAGCCAGGTTAAGTTTCCAAGGACTTTGACAAATAAAACAACACATTCAGATATCTTAGTAAGAGAAGATTGTCTACTAAAATCTTCCTTCTATATTAGAAGATATGAAAAACTTTACCAGTGTTATAATGAAAAACAAGTCCAATTGTGAGCCATTCATATTCAAACATATTTAAATATGTTTATGAATATAAATACGTTTTTACAAACCCCGCAAGCTCGCCGATTCATAAGATTTTGTATAAGACTATGAATAAAGAATACTTTTATATTATTCAAATTTTAGAACAGGATTTCTTTTATATGAATGAATTTTAAACATATTCATATGAAATTTTTGTATACGTAATAATATTTTGTTATTTTTATAGATTTCAAGGGTAAAAATATTTGAAAGATATTTTCTTTCCTTAAGCAGTTGTACTTAAATTATTATTTTAGCAATAACTATGTACTTACTACCCAAACACGGTGATATTAATTATATAAATATTGTTGTTAAAAATTCTATGCAATCTGTACCCTCCTGTTACAGAAGATGCAAGCAGAAGGATACATATGTATGAACTTAAATATAAATGTAATTTGTTACCTTCATTGGAGATTCTAATGAATAAATAATTAAAATTAAAATATAATATATAAAAAAAAGTTATCGTCGAGTTTTTTTACTCCATTTTTAGTTGCATTGTATCTGAAGTCACTAAAACTACCACCCAGCTTCGTTTCGACAAACGATGGTGGAAACCCCATTAAAGTAACCCACGTGTGTGCATCTCATTTTAAGTCCAACGTGTATTTTCAAATTTCGTGCAGGCAGGCATAATTGAAGTAATCATACGCTTAAAACACCTTTAGAGTACCCACTATACTTACTAAATCTATTTTTCACTATGAAACATAAAAAAATCATGACGAACAAAACTGGTTTACACGAACAATTTAAATAGGGGAAGACTTGCATAAAAACTAAACGATTTGTTCTCGCGCGCTTACAGTGTAATGAAACAGGAGGGCGGGATTAATGCGTGACACTTTATTAGAGCGTGTGCGGCTTACTATGACTCCGCGTACGGTCATAAGCGACAGCGAGAGGCTGCTAGCGGAATATAAGGTAGTATAACCAAAATAAACTAGTAAGTAATTTACTGGGAAATCTCTCATGTATGAGGCCGTCTGGGTAGGTACCACTGTAATGTCTATTTCTCCCGCCAAACAGCTGTTTAAATACGCTGTTGTCTTTCGGTGTGACGAACATTGTAGCCAGAGTAACTGGACATACTGAGACTTAACATTATGTCTCAGGATGGCGAGCGCAGTGGAATACTAACCATTGCTTTGTAATTCAAGGCGTTGTTTGGTTTTGCTATTTCTCGTGAGTCATCGGATCGCTTACCATCAGGCGAATAGAATGCTCATCATTGGCATTCCATTGCGCTCGCCATTCTGAGACATAAATCTCAATATGTCTAGTAGTTACTCTGGCTACAATGTCCTTCTAACCGAAACACAACAGTATATAAACTGCTGTCTGGCGGCCAGGCGGCCTCACATATGAGAGACAGCGACACATGAGAGACCTACCACCAGTAATATCTGGTGAACAATAAAGTGTTATCTCTCTATATATTTATCTACAACTCGCTCCTGTTGCCACCATGTCCGTACCCCACCCAGGGTAAGAACGCGGACCCGGCGCCGGCGAGATTGAGCCGGGTCGGGATCCACTACGCTCCGTCACGGCAAAAAAGGTTAAAAGCGTTTGTCTCTAAGCCGGATTTAACTTAAATGTGTTTTTTGACGAGCCCGACTCGCTTAGTAACCGTTTGTTTACTATAAAATCTATTGTATTTCACTTGTGCTTTTGGGTTTTAGGTTTTCGATTAATACCTAGAATAATATATCGGGTATATCAATACTGCTACCGAAAACGAAGCCGGGTGTATTATACAGGTAAATATACTCACGGTGGTACTCCTGAAGGGATAGGCAGAGTTGAAGAAAAAGAATCTTGGAGGAGGGCTTGTCTTGTAGTGGACTTCCTGTATTCAAAAATAATAATAAATTATAATAATAATAATTATCATTATGGATTTCAGATATCTCATAAATTTTGATAAATGTGTTTTTAGCACATTTTTTTTAATTATTTTTCCATGACATCACTGAATGCCATTAAAATATATTTTTGATAATAATGATGCATCTAAAACTTAAATATCAATAAAAAATTTCATTCATACAAAACCCTTTGCAACTAAATTATGTCATATCACCCACAAACACATTCTGTAGCTTCAGCTGGTATATTTTATTAGAGTCCCTAAGCACGGGGTCTAGTATGGCCCATAAACCGGCTCATTACCGGACCAATACCGCGCGTAAATCCAATGCGCTAAGTAACTACGCAATGGATGCTCATTGGGCGGACCCAAATATTTCCTTGTGTTTGTATTTTAGGCTTGCTGAACGCTATTTTTGTTTTGTAGATAAAAATACTGAAATTCTGTATCTGTATCAGCCCATATACGTCATATGCAGCGCCCGTACATCCTCTACAATCGAGAATACGATTCAGAGTGATTAGGCCATAAAGTCTACCACGCTGGACTAGTGCGAGTTAGCGGACTTAACATATAGAATAGAAATTCTAACAAATCGCCATGGTATGCAGGATTCTTAACAATGTTTTCAGTCCCCGTTAAAATAAATGATTATTGGATATTAATACACCCACGATTTTAAAGTCAGAGGTGTGCGCTGGAATTCGAACCAACTACATAATGACGTGAACAAGGTGGCAGCCGCGAAAAATCCTGATACTAAAAAGTCCGATTCAGGAAGTAATTTTCAGGTTCTGAATATATCTTATATTATCTCGTTAAAAAGTTGCAGACGGAGAGAAATAGCTATATAGAGAAAAATAAGAAACAGTATTTTTTCCTTACAAGTTATCAACAAAGACCCCATTACTTCTACAGTAAAATAAGTGTTATAAGTAGCAAAAACTACGACAGATTGTTCAATATACAACACAAAGAAATAATGATTACATAAATTGCTGTAATTTGTTACAGTACTGATACGAAAAATAACAGGTCTCGTATTTCATTCCCCTTTTAACCCACTGCGCCAGGAAGTCCGGTAAAACCGAAGCATAAAATCCGCATTGAAAATTTAAAAACTTCTTGTAACATTTCTTTAAAATATTACATGAAATATGGTCGCAAATATCCGCCATAGATGCTGAAACTGTGCGGAAATTTTAAAAGTAGAGGAAAAAAATTAATTTGGCACACCGCCAGGAGAACTCCTGAGCTAAAGGTTTCAGCGAGTCGTTACTCCGACTTGGTGGTTTACACCGCGCTTGATTTAAAGCTGAACTATTTTTGAATTATATTTTCTAAAGGTTATCCATATATAATATCCGTGTGTGAGATGGATTAATGTCTTGACAAACAAACATCAGACTCATTTATCACATCTTGAAACGAAAAAAGTTTGTAGATGTCTAAATGGCAATATAAGTACTTTTTTTATCGCAATAAATGGGGAGTTAAGTACGCCATACACCTGATGGTAAAAGATACGATCGTGGATACCAGCAAATACAAAAACCATGAATAAAAAACTATGCCTAGCATTCCGCTGCGATCGCCATCCGGAGACATAAGATGTTAAGTCTCATTATGTCCAGTAGATACTCTGGCTACAATGTCCTTCAAAGTGGAACGCAACAGTGCATTTACACTGCTGGTGGGAGAAACTATAGTCATCCAATGCGTACGTGTGAGTACAGCCTAAAACAGAGTGGCAGAAATCGATCGATAGTACGCAATCGACGGCGCGCGGTAATGGAGCGACAAATTAAGTTTTACCAACACATGTGTATTTATTGACCGCACAGATCTTATTACAAAACTACTGGCCTTATGGAGCTCTGCTGTTTCTTCCAGGTTCTAACAGAGTAGGTATGTACCTAAAATCTAACCTTGGACGTACATATGTATAGCCTGTATACGACCTACGGCAGGGCACGGGCATCCTCGACATTCAAGAATCCGATTGAGAGGGGTTAGTTTATAGTCCATCACGCTGGACTAGTGCGGCTTGGCGGACTTTACATACCATAGAAATTCTTATAAATCGCTTTGGTATGCAATCAGGATGTTTTCCTTCAGTGTCATCATGCGTGGTGATGAGCGGTCAATACATTCACTCCGAAAAGAACACGTGACTAAAGTGAACATATTGGCAGCTACGATAAAAATGCAAACATAAAATAATATTACTTCATGAAGTATTAACGACGTAATGCATTTTATAAAATTTAAAATGGTTATGCAAAAAGTACTATTGAAGCATGTGTTCTTCATTTGTTTTAGGTCAATGTTTAATCAAAAAAATATCGTTATCTGGAAGAAATCAATCAAATTCGAGGTGTGACATCCACCGAAACTATCATCACACCGATTATGATAAGACATTTCTTAAAAAAATCAATGCACATAAACTAAATTCTTTTCCCTCTCTTCTTTTACTTTTCTCATATCCATCCAAAGGTCAGAAAATGTCTAGACGGATAAGACCGCCATTTGTACCTTTTTAAATCTGTAATATCTTTAAGTGTTTTTCTTCTTTATCTGCAGTTAAGTTATAAATAAATTCCCCTGCGTGAAACCTAGAAATCAAATTAACCAGGGTATTCAGAAAGTCCATTCAGACCCCTTATGAAGCGAAACTGAACGGACAAAGACGCGACGAATGCAATTTAAAAGTTGTTCCTTTTGAAACAAAATAGAAGACTAGACGGGACAGATGAGGGGGGAGGAAGGGGGTCGCAATAAGCATCGTCTGCCACTTTCAAAACGTTTCCCTCTGGATTTAACTGACCTTTGTTTTAAAAGACAATTGATAATTGTTTTATTTTCGTTTATACCTTCTATGCGTTTTTATTATGAATGGTAATGGGATGGAAATGGGAGTGTTAGCTTATAACATAATATTAATACATAATTATTACGTAATAAACGTGTAAGATGAAAAGTGCAGATTTGATATTCGGCAACAAATCACTACGTTTTAATTTAATTTGTGTATCGACTTGTATTCATCGCTATTATTTAAAGAGTGAAAAATATTTACAGCAAGCTGGCATATTTTAGCGTGTTTTATAAGAAAATAAAGTTATGTAATATAACTTAATGTATTTAACAGTTAATTAATGTACGATGAGCATTTTTATACCCAGTAGGAATAATTTCAGACAGACAGGAATTTTAAAAATTCCTATTACTAATATTAATAAAGAAACCCAAAAAATGTACCTGTATTCCAGTTTCAGCTCAATAACCCCTAAAGCAAGAGGTTATGTGCAGTCCATTGGCGAACGGTAAATTACCAAGACGAGGGTACGGAAGGAGGCGCCGGAACTGACCTACCGATCGCGAGATAAATGCTCATGTGATCTTTAGCTTTGTTTACTAGATACAGGCAATAGGCATGTATGTATATACACACATATTCTATGAACATAGTAGGTAGTCAAAGAATATCCCACTCAGGTATATTTTGAGTGGAAAAATGTTTGTAAAGTATTTTAAAAACAGAATATAGTTTCATAGATTAATCCAAAAAACAAACTAAAATTAACATATCGTAACGAACGCTGTTAAATTAATGACATCAAATTAATTATCAACTTTATCAAATATCAGGACTATGCAGTGAACGTATTAAGGAAATCATTGTTATGAAACAAAAACCACGTATCGTACTTATACAAATATTATTTTTTATGTGAGAATAGAAATCTTGTTTTACAACTACCGTCTTAACCAACTGCGACAGAAAGATAATGTTTTAACCGCACTTCATTTCAAATCAACCATGGCGTATTACTTTTATTAATCCTACTAAACCACGCCAATAATAATACTTTCGTCAATAAAAATCGATTTGCAACCCACGACCAATCTGTGCATAATCATGGCCTCGGCAAAACGCGAAACAAAAGCGGGACAATAGTGCGCCGAAGTGGGGAATAAAAAAAGTTACGTTCAAACAGAACGGTTCGTATCGGAGAGGTGTTTCGACGTAGCCCTCTGCACTGATCCCATTTTCAATATTGCTTTTTATACGCGAATATTCGTGAAAAGGCTTTAATTATTATTTTTCAATGGAACGGTAGACGATCGACTTACTTTTTTTAATAAAGCGCAAAGCCTGGTGCGAACCCGTGCCGCGCAGATAGGGCATGGAATGATCGATATAATGTCGACATCGACGTACTTACATACATATATATACACATACATAATATATACATACATACCTAAACTCACGCATTTTTCCCAAAAGGGGTAGATTGAGGTGCCAGGACACCCACATTTCGCCTTATATGTTCCCTCCCACGATGTGATAGGTGGCGAGTCTATCGCCATATCGAGCACAAATTCCTGACTGGCCTGATAATGAATAGAAAAATTCAATAATGTAACTGATTTAGCAATTAGGCTCAATATATAAGCATCATTTTTACAGTCAAATAAACAGTCTCATGCAGAGTCACAGTGAGACTCACTACATTTTTTGTTTCCATTTTCCATCCCGGCCCAACTACTGGAAAATAGTGATACTTTAAACAATTTTAGGTAAATATATGTAAGTAGTAGTAAGTAAATGACCTATTATACGCTCCAATACACCAGATGAACTAACACAATCAGTCCAAACAAAGAACCGACCCTTCATATTCAATCGAGGCAGTTGAAACTCTTCAACTGCACAAACACTGCTTGAATCGCAATCATTGAAAAATAATAACAATGGTCCCAAATGGAATCCCTATAAAATCTCCCGACAGTCTATTGGAGGAACGCTGGATTATTTCAACGAGGAAACTTCTGTAACAATGTAACTTGCTTCTCGTGTTTTGTTCCAAACCAGCCAATAAAGGAGTGCTTTTATTGGTGGCTAGGTTTTACGCGTGGGTTCTACCAGATTGAGGATTACCTTTCCATTACTTTGATTTGTTGGTTTAAGACTTGTGTGTTTTGTTCCGATGTGGAGATTGGTATCAGCTCTTTCGTAATTGAATGTGAAGTACTTGTTATACAGGTTAATCAAATTAGGTGAGGTTTGAGGAATTAATTGGAATTTGTGAACCTTGACTTGTTTTATTTAACACGCTTTTGTTAGCATGTACGTATATGTAACGGAATACTAGAAGTTGATTTTCGAGCACTTTAGCGTCGGATTTATTTGTTTTGCTTATTTATCAAGGACCGATGACAATAGAATAATTTAGAAAGTAGGTATGGAACATTATCTTATACCCTCATATATTTAAAAAAAAGAGGCACGTACGCAACTAATAAAAAAAAAAGATTTGAAAATGGAATCAAGTACTTCAATTTTATTGATACAAAGCTTGGGGTACGTACAGCAACTATTTATCCTCAAGCACCCGAACTTCTTTTTACTGCATTTTATGTTTGTAGCAGTGACATAAATATATGGACAGCGCAGAAAGCGCTTAAAGTGTTCCGACGCAAGTGGTGCGCGCGCTCCAGTACATCTCTATTGGAGCGTTAGTGAAATTAATCGTCCCTTGCAACAAATTTGGGAATGCTTGCATGTATTGTATCAGCCCATATACGTCCCACTGCAGGGCACGGGCCTACTCTACAATCGAAAGTACTATTGAGAGTGGTTAGGCCATATAGTCCACCACGCTGGCCTAGTGCGGGTTGGCAGACTTACATACCATAGAAATTCTTGTAAATCGCTATGGTATGCAGGTTTCCTCACGATGTTTTCCTTCACCGTTTTAGTGCGTGGTGATTGACTGTCAATACATGATGAATGCTTGCTTGTATTTTGATAAAAAGTTTAATAAAAATGAAGATATGAACGACAGGTAAATGTTTCGGATCTGGGTGTTTATGAAATGAAAATATTTATTGAATCCATAAAATGTCATACATTATTTAGATTCAGTCACTTTTTTTTCATTACCACCCGGTTCACAAGGCTGTTTTCGCCAGAGAAGAACCGAACTGAATGTGGTATGTAACCGAAAAGTCTCTGGTAGTTCCTATTACCCTAGACTGGATATCAATTTTGGGTCAAGACTATGTATGTGACTGTTGGGTGTATTTTATTTTATTATTTATTTATTATCAACTATGCATATATAAAATACATTCTAAAAACGCAACGAGGAAAATATGATAGCGGAAAAGTATTAGTATTTTGATTGATAATGTATTCATGATAAACTATCTATTAACATGGATACAATAATCACTAGCATTGTGTCTGTAAACTTGATAATAATTATATACAAACAAACACTAATTTATTTACATACATACATAAAATCACGCCATTTTCCCAGAAGAGGTGGGCAGAGGTGCAACCCGTATATCTACGTTTCCCCTTGTATTTTCCGTTCCAAGATGTCATAGGGGGCAATCGCCATACAGTACAAAAAATTAATATCACTTTACCCGACCCGGAATTTGAACCCGAGATCACAGCTTTGCAATGATGATGTAGTACAACGGTGCCACGGAGGCAGCCAACTGATTTATTTGTTACTAGATAAATATATAAAGAATATATTTTATAAAATATTGCTCGTTCTCTTTTATGTGAGTGAAATGTTTATCATAAATCTTAGCTTCGTATTTTCTGGGTAGACAGAGATATCAATCGGAGTCTGGGAATAAAAATATATTTTCGGTGCGACATCTGTGTAATTAATCGGAGTTTATTTATGGCGTGAGAGATAAGCAAATAATTTTTTTTGCGATTTGTGGAATGTATATTTTTTCCCAGCCCGGACTCCACGACATAAGATGCTATTTTTTAAAAAGATGTGAAACGTAACAAAGGATAACAAAAGTCACTAAAGTATATTGGACAAAGACTTATGATTTTTCCTGACAAAATTCCTTGAAATGCTAGGATGATCGAATATTAAAAAAAAAAAATTAAAAATGATCACACAACACAAATTGTTAGCTTTGCAACGATTTTAACAACCCTGGATTTGACACCCCACTGGAGAATGTTCCTACAGGGACTACCACCATAATTATTACATGAATATCTGCAATTTACTGATGGTAGGTCTCCCAAACATGGGAATGAAAAATGTCTTTTTCGCCTGCCAAACAGTAGTTTAAACGTACTGTTGTGTTCCTGGTTGAATGACATTGTAACCAGAGTAACTACTGTACCCCAAGCAGGAACATTTTGAAGTATCGTATAGTAATAGTATCGTGACAACGATTACTATACTATTACTACAACGATACTATACGTCAAAAATTATTCCTGCTACCACTTTTCATACATTCAACTATCGCTAGACTATACGATTACCATACTATAGTGTCGTAAACGTTTCCCGCTGCCATAATTTAGTTCCAAATACGCTCACAATGGCGCTGTTCAAATTCCCATACAAAATTTTACTATTACGATTACTATACTATAGAGCCAAATGTTCCTGCTTGGGGCACTGAACATATTAAAACTTACCATTTTATACATCAGGATAGCGAGCGCAGTGGAATGCCAAGCATTGCTAATATTCACGAGAGGTCATGTCGCTTACCGACAGGCGAATGAAATGCCCTTTGCGTTTTCTAGCAAAAAAAAAATACTGCAGAATTTTCCTCACGATGTTTTCCTCAATCGTGAGCGGTAATTAGTGCGAAATATAATAGTGCGGTCTTTCCTTAAAAAATTCATTTGACCTATTCATTACATACATGTCAATAAAACTGAAAATAGATTGATAGTACAGGAAAAGTGATAAAAACGTCTGTAATTTTGTTGGTGATAAGAGTATCATTAGTTGATATTGGATGTTGTAAGATATGATATTAAGGTAATAACCCAGCGTGCTTCGTTTATTGATATTTTCGTTCAGTCTGCTCTTCAATCCGGGCAAGATGTTAGTCAAAATATTATATTTATCGCTTGTTTTATGCGCGGTGAGTGTTTCCCGCACATGATATATACAAAAGGTAATTATGGCAAAATTATTTAAATGTTATTAATATCCAATGTGGTCCAGAAAGACTATCGACTGACAAGATCATAATTATTTACTGGTCAATAACAAACTATGTCAAAAGCTAATTTGGCCTAAAGAAAAAAATCCAAATCCAGTGTGTGTGAGATATTCGATAGGAAAAATCTCATTATTTCCCATGGCTTAATTTTATTTTCTGCCTTCCTTGCTAATTGTCCTCACTCATTATATTGGAATTAATTTAATCAGCGGATACCGTTTAGTACTAGCACCAACAGTCCTTACCTTTTCGAAGACATCATTATCACAATAATTTCAGCCATAAAAGTCCACTGCTGAACATAGTCATCCACCAATGATCTCCACATCGACCTGTTGGACGCGACCTGCATCCAGCGACTTCCTGCAACCTTAACCAAATCTTCCGTTCTACTTCGAAGACATAGACTTATGCATATGCTCTGAAGTATACTCAATCCATCACAAGCAGTGTGTGTACATAAACGATATAGTATACTCACCGCTCTCATCTGAACAGGCACACAGTCCACGGCGTGAAGATCAGGAACATCGAAGAACACCAGTACCTGCAAAGTCTGCAGAACAGCCTTAGCGAGACGCCGTCGTCATGGTAACGCCAGAGCAGACCAACGAGTTCTTTGCAGCACTGGAAGAGAAGGGAATGGAACATTACTTGAAAATCGATGATGTTGCGCAGTGAGTATTATTGTAATAATTTGAAAAATGTTTTTTATTGCAATCAATGGCGAGACGAGCATGCGGTTCGCCTGATATTAAGCGATACGAATGCTCATGAACAGTAGCAAAACCAAGCTACGCCTTAACACTTTCGCGGACAGAAAGTAATTGTACGTCATGATTTTAGATTTTGATACGACACAACGTATAATGACGTCCAATGTATCCATACATCATTATACGTTGTGTCCATCATAATACATATCACACGACACGACGTTTGCAAACGATAACGTGATAAAACGTTTTTGTCATATTGTCTTTTAACATTCAATATAGAACACAACGTATTTACACGCCAAATATATTTGTATGGCAATTTATTGTGTCATATTAGAATACAACTTGAACTGAGACCGTCCGCGAAAGTGTTAAATTACAAAATAATGCTTCGAAAGGATGTGATGTTATTATTAATTTATTATTTATACCCTATTAAATTCCTCTTTGGCAACAACTATGAGATCAATAGAACAATTTCCATATTGCAAACTTTCAGAATGAGAAACTTTCAATCCTTGTTCAGCCCTTGCAGTGGAAGTTTCTAAAATTATAAGCAAAGGCTTACATTAATAAGAAATCCTAAGAAATTTTATTTCAACTATTGGTTTAAACTTTAAACTGTGCGTGTCCATACGGTCGATTTTTAAAACATCTAAATATGTAATACAAGAAAATAAGATAAAACCAACATGTTACTTTGAATAAATCATATAATAGTAGTAAAAATTATGGATAAAATTAATTACTGATGCCATATCTAAATGTGATTTATAAACAACATTGATAAAACTTCAAATTCATAACAAAATAATAAATCACGAACAGGCATAATCCTGCTATTGATTTTTAAGAAGGCGTTTAAATATATTTGAGACTACCTCCCATTTTCTAGCATAGCTGCCACTACGCATACCCCCTTATAAACTTATATGCACCACGCATGTGCACGAAGCAACTCAATAAAATAGACCGTTCGAAATATGAAACTCATTTCCTGCGCTTTCGCTCCGTGGAGAACACGTCCCAATAGTCTTATATTTAATTCATATTAAATTGGAGTTGAGTAATACATCAAAAGATACGGATCGGAGCGGAAAGTCAAGTATTGGTTCTTTCAAGTCACCGGGTCAAGCTAAGGTCATCGGTATTGGAACTCCGTGTGAAGAATAGAAGTTGATTTGCTACAACCCGGCTTACGAAAATAGTATTTCATGTAATAAGGCTGTTTAAAAAAGGTGAGTAAAGATTTTGCTTTTCGTGTAATTTAAAATTGTATTTCGTAAAAATCTATATAGAATCAGCGACTTCCTGATCATGGATTATAGCGAGGTTTCCTCAACTGTTCTTGTCTTCTATATTTATACATTTGTACTATTTTTGTAAAGATACAATCCTCGGCAAATATGCTGAGATCGGCGAGTGACCTTAAAATGCCCGCTTTGACCTTTGATTAACAATAGGGACTTATTTGAAAAACATAATTGATTCACTCGTTTTCTCAAACTAGTAGGCTACAATCTAAAATGGCCACATCAATTAATTAACCCTTTCACGTATAAAACTGATGTGTAAAAGTTTTTATGCTAATAACTTTTTAAGGTTGTCTATTGAGGTATATTATAAGGCTATTCCTTGTAAAAATATCAAAAGATTTAGCTGACTATCCAAAAATCGCTGGGACAAATATGTCCCAATTTGCGTTAACTGGCGACAGTGAATTGATTTTATGGTGTATGTCAATTTAGGTTCTTTATAGATTTATGAACATATAACAACAAGTTTCATTTATATATTGTTTTTTTTTAAACATAGTATATTGATATTGCATAGAGCACACACATTGTTAGGGCAGTTCTGTAAAGAACCAATTTTCTATTACCGGGGGTGATTGGAAAGATGAATTGAGTGGAATCACTTCACTGTGATGAATATCACATTTCAGAGCTTTATATGCCCTATCAAAATCTGGCGATGTGAGTGATGCTCGCTCCGACTTATTGCAAAAATGTAAATTTCTTCTTATTTTTTTGATAATTATGGCTAAATAAGGTACACCCATATCAGGCGGCTACTCCGCCTACCAATAATTTCTCAATGAAGGTAACACATGATATCTTATAGTTCGAATTTCTTGAAGATATGTAGACACTAAACCATTAGTATAAGCATCGTACAAAGATTCCAGTAATATAATTTCCCCAAGCAAAGCTTTGAAATTCAAAGTTGCCTCAAAAATATCTATGGGTTTCAGCAGTTCTGTTGCAACTACACCACTCAATTGTGAATCAGCATATCATAGAGCCTGGAATTAAATCTGAATCGGAAGTGATGCCTGGTGCACTGGCTCATCAGGCTCAATCCTAACTTCAGTTATCTTAGAGAATGATTGCCTGCTCGAATTCATCCAAGACTAGTGCATATTCATCGTCACTATTATCAGCCCCCACTTGATTTTTATTCAAACGAAATATTCTAGTATCCCTCCGAGCCTAAAGTAATGAAAAGCTAAAAAAATATTATAATTATTGCAGAAGGAACATAAAATATAATATTCGCAATATAAGAGATTGTCGACCCTTAGTGCATATTGGGACAACTATGTCCCCAGTAATATATGACATATTTTTATTGCTTTATTATGCAAAATTACAATAAATAATTAAAGACCTATAAAGAGTGCCTACCCTTTTATCACAATAAAATGAAAAAGTTGTCAAAACTGTCAAAAAATAAATTTTAATAAATTTTTGAAAAATATTTACCAATCGCACCAAAACATCTAATAGTAATGCGGAATTATTTGTTTCTTTTTTTAGGCGCATTGCTACCAAACTTCAAATATAAGAAATTTAATTCAAAAAACATTCTATGAACATTATTTTTTGTGTAAAATTATTTACTACATCAGTAAAAACTTAAGTTGAAATTCAGGGACACTGGTGTCCCATTTACGTCAAAGGGTTAAATAAAATAGTGTTATTTTCCACTTAGTAATTTGAAATGTCTCCATTTAATAATACCCTCACTTGACTAATAATTTATTTTGCTGTAACTTGAAGTACGTGGTGGCCTGTTGGTAAACGGACTAGTCGCGGCTGCCAACATGTTCACGGTGGTCGCGGGTTCGAATCCCAGGGCACACTTCTGACTTTTCAGAGTCATGTGTGTATTGAGTCAATCACCACGCACTAAAACGGTGAAGGAAAACATCGTGAGGAAACCTGCATATCATAGCAATTTATAAGCATTTCTATGGTATGTAAGTCCCCCAACCCGCACTAGGCCAGCGTGGTGGACTATATGGCCTAACTACTCTCAATCGTACTCTCGATTGTAGAGTAGGCCCATGCCCTGCAGTGGGACGTATATGGGCTGATCTGTATCAGCATCTGTATCTGTATATACAAGTTCTCTGTATACAGATACAGATAGAGAGAACTTGTAAGCACGTTAAATTTAATTGCACATAGATTTTATATCATTTCTTAATTTATTAATACTTACAGTGAAACTTACATTAATTAATTTAGAAATTGTATATAATTGCACAAGATTTTATACATGCTTAATTTATATTTTAATACCCTACAACACTCACTAAAACAATTAATTTACAAATATTTAAACATAGTCATGATTAGTACAATACTTCACATTTAGTTTTTTTATTAGGTACCCTACAATTGTTATTAATTTTGGATTTGTACGTATTTCAGGATCCAGCCAAGTTTAGAAGTACTACGTCGCGAAAAGATGATGTTGATGAAAAGAAATCAGTGTGGATCAACCAAGTCAAGACTTGAGGCCTCAAGACAAGACCGCTTCAATACCAGGCTGTTCGCTTTAAGGCTTGGCATATTATGCGCCGTCCAATGGGCAGGTTTTAGAAAATATTTCCTTTTAAATACTGATCACAAATATGGGGAGCTACTTCCAAAAAATATATTCAATATAACATTTATATAAAGAATGAAAACGATGTCACTAGGAGCAGGTTTCAACACGGGGATTCGCACGATGTATCGAATATTGATTTCGATGATTCTTGATTTTGGTAGTAGCCCCCAATACATATTGAGTTTGGAAGTCATGACAAAACTTCATGAGTCATATATATTAATAGTTTGATTTTATTATATATTTTTGGGCAAAGGTCTCCCTCAACTACTTTCAAACATGTAGGTAGGTATTAATGGTAATTTTGTGTCTGCATATCTGAAGTATATATCATATTCGTCCTCTTTTATTTATTCTGGGGGAAGTGTTAAAGGTCTATAACCCGGGAACTGTATACCCGATTCATGAACATCCAGCCCGGCGCAGGGGGACTTCATAATTCATTCACAAATTTTGATGCCGGGCTGGATTTCATGATGAAGGGTCAATTTGAGTCTTGGCAGCTTAAAGACTAATATTAAAAGACTCCTACAATAATACCCAAAATTGTGCTTCTAATAAAACATTACTTTTTAAATACTGAGCATATACTGGAACAATGTCGAATGCATATTGAGTTTGAAAGTCATGACAAAACTTCACGAGGCATACAACATTATTTTTTAATCATTTAAGTGAGGTAATTGTGATTAAGGGTCTCCTCTAAATTCTATTATAAGAAACTATGGGTACCCATATTTGAAAACTTTTCACACCTGTTGTTATCCAGACATTAATTCTTAAGTGCGTTTCATTATATCATATTTGTCGTTTTCTACTATGATGAAGGGATTCGCAGTTCCTTCCCTGAGAAAGGACTGCCCGATTCATTAACATCCAGCCCGGTGCTAGGGGACTTCATGATTCACTTACAAATGATGATGCCGGGCTGAGTTTCATAATGAAGGTTCAAGTTGAGTCTCAACTAGGCAGATTAAGAGCACAATAAAATAATTCCTAAATAGTCCGCTAATGATGATACTTTATGGCTTAGCATAAATATAGACTAGCAAAGGGGCGGCTCATAGAAACTATTCCTTTTTCATCAGAACAATTCAGAATACATATTGAGTTTGGAAGTCATGACAAAACTTTAGGTGTAATATAAAAATAATAATTATTATCTATACGTTGTGTAGTGTATGTTATTTTCTTGTGGTTTCCTTTATGTTTTTTTATTAGGAAACTTTAAATAACATGAATGCATATTGAGTTTGGAAGTCGTTGCAAAACTTTGTGAGCCGTATAGTTTTAATATTGTTTATTTATTCTATATGATTCATCAAAATCCAGCCCGGTGCGTGGGACTTCAACTTATTTACAAATGTTAATGCCGGGCTGGGTTCCTATGGTGAAAACTACATCTTATAAAATATGTATGCCTAGTGACTAAGTACTTTGTGTGTATACCTTGCCTAACGTAAACTTCAAAATGCAGTCTTGAGACTTTGTAATTGTCTTCTTCGGGCGCCCTTTAGGGGCATATGAGGATTATCTGAAAGGGTGTGGCTCTTTCAGATAATACTCTGCCCCTGGTAGATATGTTTTCTGATTGAGTTGGAAGTTATGATTTTAAATATATTTTCATGTGTTTGTAATTAGGTGATGGAACTAACGATCTAATCGTTTTCTCTCGTTCGAGTACATGTTCATTAGAATTTCAATATTGTAATACAACAGCATAAACAATTGAAGACACATTAGATCAGATGAAATGAAAAATGTAGAACTAGAAGACCGAATAGAAATTGACTTGTGTTATCTTGTAATTGTACTTTTGTACATTTCTTGATTTACGCATGAATGTTCCAGATATATGTTCCATAAATTTTCTTTGTCCAATAGTTTCGAATTTTATTTGGTTTAGGAAAGACAGTTTGGATTTTAAATATTTTTTCATGTGTTTGAAGTTAGGAGATGGTATTACCGATCTTTATCTAATAAGGGTTGGGAGACCTTTGCCCAAATTAAATTATGTAAATAAAAAAATGCGAGTATGTAGTTGCGTCAATTTTACGAAGAGTATTATTCCTTCAACAAAGGAAAGATAAGTCACTCAACGAGCTATGGACAGGGCTATGCTCAGGGTTTCATGTAATATTTTGATTGTAGCTCTCTAATCGAGGCAACATAGAATATCTGATTTATGTGTGAAGAAGCATGTAAATAATATTATCCTACCCATTACTACTTATAAATCAGTCGATAGCTGCGCCCTGCAATGTGTAATACGATGTAGCAATTTATTTCTAAAATTGTCATTTGTGTATATATTTTTAGTGATCAAAATGTTTTAATAAAATATTACACTGATTTAGTTTTTTCATTTCTTTGCTTAAAATATACCTGTATGACTGGCTCGAGGTCTGGTTACCACACATTATTTTAAATCATCATAATCATATTTTTCTAAGCAGAATCACGCGTACTGGCTTGCGAAGACATAGCTTGATAATCCAAACCATCTCGACGCGAACCAAAAGGTTTCACAACATTTTTTGTCCCACGCGGTCTTGCTGTGGATTTGCTTGTCGTCACACGTGTTTCCTCCTTCCTATAATCCGGGTTCTTCCACCAAAGACTGAAGAAACATTAGCAAGTCAGCATAATTGTATCGAATGATATGGGACTGCCGTCTGATGGCATTCGATCCTCTGTGTGGAAGACATTACCATCAGGTGTAGTGCAGTCACTATGCCATGTTAGATTAATAAATATTCTGGGTTAGTATTGTCGAATTAAATATTGTTGTCCACTATAAAATTAACATAACACTATTTAAATTAACAGAAGCTAGGAAATTGTTAAGAGACAATATAAACGGAAGTCTTTTGGATATCAAATAACGCAATTTCGAGTTCATAAATTGTATTCTTTCCAAGATCAATTTGAAGAATAATTATATACTAATCTTCTATTGCAATTTAGCATCTGATTAAAAATATTTAAACACTTCACAGGAACTTGTCATTTTATTACACTTGTTGGACCTAATTTCTCGTACACTTAATATTTTGTAGTACCATTTCGTACACCTACCTACCCCCTTATACGTAAAAAAGTTAAATCATGTTAAGAAGAGATAAGAAGTTCATTAAGTTTTACTATTCGTTATTGTTTTTTTAACATATTATAACTAATATTGATACTTCACAGAATAAAAGTGATTTCATTGACAGAAATCCTCCATTTTGCTTCTTAAAATGTGCATAAAAAACCATCTCGGACTCTAGGCGATTTTTAAGTCAATAAGCTAATGAATAACTGATTACTAATAATGCTTTTGAGTCAGCTCATATTAAAGGCATTTGAAAACTGCGTTAAGCCGTTTTAAATAATAGCATTACTTTCACTAAAACCTTATTGTAAAGTACAATACTAAAAATAATGAATATAGCTGCAATAATTATCAATATCAGCAATTCGTCGTGGACCACTGTTGTATAGCACAACTCTGTTAGTTAATTTATTTTTTTAATTGTTCATTATGAAAATAGGTCAGCGTAATTTGGACATGTCTCGACACAGCTCCAGTGGCGCAATTGGTTAGCGCACGGTACTTATAGCGCAGTACGTGAGCGATGCCGGGGTTGTGAGTTCGAGCCTCACCTGGAGCACGATTTTTTATATTATTTGTAGTGTGCACAGGTCAGTATAATTTGGACGAGTCTCGACACAGCTCCAGTGGCGCAATTGGTTAGCGCACGGTACTTATAGCGCAGTACGTGAGCGATGCCGGGGTTGTGAGTTCGAGCCTCACCTGGAGCACGATTTTTTATATTATTTGTAGTGGGCACAGGTCAGTATAATTTGGACGAGTCTCGACACAGCTCCAGTGGCGCAATTGGTTAGCGCACGGTACTTATAGCGCAGTACGTGAGCGATGCCGGGGTTGTGAGTTCGAGCCTCACCTGGAGCACGATTTTTTATATTATTTGTAGTGGGCACAGGTCAGTATAATTTGGACGAGTCTCGACACAGCTCCAGTGGCGCAATTGGTTAGCGCACGGTACTTATAGCGCAGTACGTGAGCGATGCCGGGGTTGTGAGTTCGAGCCTCACCTGGAGCACGATTTTTTATATTATTTGTAGTGGGCACAGGTCAGTATAATTTGGACGAGTCTCGACACAGCTCCAGTGGCGCAATTGGTTAGCGCACGGTACTTATAGCGCAGTACGTGAGCGATGCCGGGGTTGTGAGTTCGAGCCTCACCTGGAGCACGATTTTTTATATTATTTGTAGTGGGCACAGGTCAGTATAATTTGGACGAGTCTCGACACAGCTCCAGTGGCGCAATTGGTTAGCGCACGGTACTTATAGCGCAGTACGTGAGCGATGCCGGGGTTGTGAGTTCGAGCCTCACCTGGAGCACGATTTTTTATATTATTTGTAGTGGGCACAGGTCAGTATAATTTGGACGAGTCTCGACACAGCTCCAGTGGCGCAATTGGTTAGCGCACGGTACTTATAGCGCAGTACGTGAGCGATGCCGGGGTTGTGAGTTCGAGCCTCACCTGGAGCACGATTTTTTATATTATTTGTAGTGGGCACAGGTCAGTATAATTTGGACGAGTCTCGACACAGCTCCAGTGGCGCAATTGGTTAGCGCACGGTACTTATAGCGCAGTACGTGAGCGATGCCGGGGTTGTGAGTTCGAGCCTCACCTGGAGCACGATTTTTTATATTATTTGTTATGGGCACAGGTCAGTATAATTACTATAATCCCCTAACTACTCCAATGTTCTTTTTATAAAGCCTACTATATCCTAACTAAAATTATAAATTGGAAAATCTACTGGTGGTAGGTCTCTCATATGTGAGAGGCCATCTGGGTAGGTACCACCGCAATGTCTATTTCTCCCGTGAAACAACACTGCGTAAATGCACTGTTGTGTTTCGGATTGAAGGACATTGTAGCCAGAGTAACTACTGGACATATTGAGACTTAACATCTTATGTCTCAGGATGGCGAGCGCAGTGGAATGTTGCTACTGTTTATGAGCGGTCGTATCGCTTACCATCAGGCGAACGGCTTGCTCGTCTCGTCATTGATTGCAATAAAAAAAAAAAAAAATTATTTCTTGTTTGCATTATCAGAGCCCATACATGGCTCTGATACTACTGGACCAATTTGAAATTCTTTCATAAAAGTGGCAGCTAAATTAATCCTACTAATATTATAAAGAGGTAAATGTATGTGTTTATTTCTTCTTCAAGCTGAAACTGCTGGACCAATGTTTTATGACAAAATATTCTCATTATATTATGATGTAACGTTAAACGATAAGACGTTGCTTAGTACCAAATTAAGATTCTGAGTTCACGGGAAGTAATAAGGCGTAGATTCCCTTGCGAGTGTCGAAAATTGTAAACATAAACGGCTATATCTTTTGATTGCGTAGGCTTAGAATTTTAATTTTTTCGCAACTCCTAGAATGGCGGACCTGACTGTTTGATATGAATTTCAGCTTGATACTTGAACACGTTCCTGAGAAAAAGGGTCTTTACATACGGACAGACTGATTAATAGACGGGCAAGAAGGTAATCCTAATAGGAATCGGAATTCCAAATGATGTAAAAATGCAACCAAATCCGCGATAAAATCCGTGATGTCGAGTTTTATTTCAAAGTGTAGCAGTAGCGTAAATCTAAGAAACCATTATTAAAGGGGATGAGATAGAAAATGGTGGATGATAGGGAAATAAGAGGACAATATCTGATATGGACTGAATTAAAAACGTATCTGCCCAGGGCGAAACAGTGTCGGGTCGATACTATTTCACATGTATGACACACCTTCAGTCCTCATTTGTTCTGTGTCTTCAAATACCATCAGGCAACAATCTTTCTATTTTCTTGCCACAATTTATCACACCGTTTAGTGTGTTTACCATTATCATACAAAGTTCTTTCCTATTACAGAAATTCTTATTAAGTTTTATTTAACTGAAAAATCACTTTGACTTATTGGAAAACACGTGTATCCATCGTATTCCCGAAAATAAATATAATTATTTGCTTATTTCCAGATAGACGCGTACATGGAAAGAATCGCAGCTACTTACCCAGACCTGGTCACTTTGGTGAACGCAGGTCCTAGTTATGAAGGCCGTCCTATCAAATATCTGAAGGTATGTGAGCTGTTCTTTTGTTACTATTTATCTTCTGCCTGCCCTTTCCTGAGACCTACACAATTTGTATTAGACATAGTTCTGTTGAGATACCAGATCTATGTTCAGCAAGAAACTGCCATGAACTAATAATTGTTTCAAAAATACATTAATTTGAATTCACGGTGGTTTCTGTCGGTAATCTTACAGGGCTATCTCGTTCGGATCAGGTCAGTTCACAATGAATTAATTAAGAAATGAATTTTACTGTAAGGTCTTTCATATGTGAGAGGCCGTCTAGATAGGTACCACTGCAATGTCTATTTCTCCCATCACAGCAGTGTACATTCACTGTTGTGCTTTCATTGTAGCCAGAGTAATTACTGGACATATTGAGACTTAACATATTATTTCTTTTTTTTTTATTGCTGTGAACGACGAGACGAGCATGCCGTTCGCCTGATGGTAAGCGATACGACCGCTCATGAACAGTAGCAAAACCAAACAACACCTTAAATAACAAAGCAATGCTTGGCATTCCACTGCACTCGCCACCCTGAGACATAGGATGTTAAGTCTCAATATGTCTAGTAGTTACTCTGGCTACAATGTCCTTCAATCCAAAACACAACAGAACTTTAAACTGCTGTTTGACGGGAGAAATAGACATTGCGGTGGTACCCACCCAGGCAGCCTCTCACATATGAGAGACCTACCACCAGTATGGCGAATGGCGAGTGCATTGGAATGCCAAGCAGCTCTTTACATACAATACAAGGTTTTGTTTTGTCTTGCTACTCTTCATGAGCGGTCGAATCGCTTACCATCATGCGAACGACAAGCTTGTTTCGCCACTCATGGCAATAAAAAAAAATGAATAGCCTGATCTGCAAATCAATTATAGGCCCTTGTGTTTCACTACTCCTGTTCGTTATCTTATATCAATAAAAATATAGTTTTTTATACCTAAGACAGGTCTGATAATCCCAAATACTTTTCAGATCTCCACGACCAACTTCACAGACCCTAGCAAGCCGGTCTACGTCATGGACGCCATGATGCACGCTCGCGAGTGGGTCACCACGCCGGTCACCCTCTACTCCATACACAGGCTCGTGGAGGACCTGAGGGCTGAAGAAAGGGATGTCCTCGAGAATGTGGACTGGATCATCGTGCCACTGGTGAACCCAGATGGTTACGAATATTCTCATACTAATGTGAGTGAAAAGTTTTATTGTTTTCATCGAATACCAGTTCAGTTGAAAGTCTTCGAGTTTATTAAGAGGTTTAAAGTATGCAAAATATGTAAAAGCAAATACAGTATTGGATGTGTATTAGATAGTTGCATCGTGTTTCTAGATATAGAAAATAAATAAATAACTCCAAACAGTCACATCCATAGTCCTGACCCCACACTAAGACCGTGCCTTGTGTCGTGGGTATCAGAAACTATGAGAGACTTTTCGGTCTCACATAAACCCAGACCAGAAATAAACATATGTGGACCGCACAAACATTTATCTCGGTGCGGGGATCGAACCCACGGCCTCTCGTTTCACAGGCGGTGTCTATCTAACTATGCCATGGAGGCAGTCAAACGAATGAGTATCACGAAGGTCATAGCACAGGTGTAATCTTCTTTTTAATATTGAATTAAACTTTAAAGACAAACTCTTTTCATAAGAAAACAAAGGTGGACATTTTTAACGTTCACGAGGGTACAAAAATAGCTTATAAAATCATTACTTTCAACAGCTGAAAGAAATTATATTTTTCAAAATGATATTATTAATGAGCGTTTTCTTTCTATTTCAATTTTCCTTATATTCAATAACCAGATATATCTGTCAGATCATGGCAGTAGCCAATATTTATATGTTCTTCTATTCTAATCGACATTTACAATATTTTTCTTTTTTCAATTCCAGGTACGTCTCTGGCGCAAAACTCGTTCCCAGCACGCAGTCCTAAACACAACCTGCTTCGGAGCAGATATCAACAGGAACTTCAACGCTTCTTTCAACACCATTGGGGTTTCTTCAAACCCTTGCGCTGAAACCTTCCCTGGACCAGAGGCGTTCTCCGAACCAGAAACCGGGTATATCCGGGACATCTTCCTGCAATATCTTGATAGGATTCAGCTGTACAACGATATCCACAGTTTTGGAAACTACATTACCTTTGGCTTCGGGAATTATACGCTGCCGAGGAATGTTGCTCAATTACACCAAGTGGCTGCAGCGTGGGGAGCCAAAATGGACACTATGAAGCTACCAGAGGCTCCCTTCTACGTGGCGGGGAACAGCGCATATTTGATGTACACTACTTCTGGATGCGGACAAGATTATGCTACGGTGCTGGTCTATTTATATTTGTTAGCATTAGTATTTACTACAAGCTATTGGCCTAAGCAAGCTACTGTTATGTTGTTCTTGTTTGGGCAAGTAATTTTACGGGAGTCGTTGCCGCTATAATGTTGGAACTACTAGTATGGATCGTTGTAATGTATAGGAAAAATTGCTAATATAAATATATATTTTTTTCTCAATTCATGATTCTAGGCTAACTAGCAATGAAGTTAATACAGGAAATAACAAATAAATTACTTACACGAAATTGGTGTTGAGAATAATGCTTTACCTGCCCGAAATATTTCGCATGATTTACCAATATGTTTATTTATTTCCTGTATTAACTAAATTGGTAGTTTGTTTAGAATCAGAAATTGAGATAAAACAAATACCTCGTCTTACTACACTACTCCACTTAATATGAAAGCCTCGAAACGTCAATGAACTAGCTTAAGCATTTAAAAAATATGTTAAATTCCGGTCTCTAATTTTTTTGGTGATAATTCCAGGGCCTTGGCATTCCCTTTCCCTACACCCTGGAGCTGCCAGGTTACGGCTACAACTTCCTCGTGCCCGTGCGGTACCAGGATCACATGAACGAGGAGACGTGGCAGGGCATCGTCGTCACCGCGAGACTCTCCAGCATCTACTATACTAGCCGCTACAACTCTAACAGATCTTAAGATGGATTAGTTGATTAGCCTGCGGAATGAAGGTTTGCGGGCAGGATTGATAAACATGTAACATAATTGATAAGCACCTTGGTGATAGTATGTTCAAGATCAGATGGTGGCTAAAATTGGAATTTTATACAATACAGTGAACTAGCAAGCATGAACTACTTGGATTTTTTTTTCGAAATCAAAGTGTAATTTGAAGAATTTATATATTCCAAATCCTTTGACGAAAAAAAATATGACAGTGTTGAAACCGGTTAAGAAGTTAATTCTGAAAATACGAGTCACAATGTAGATAAAATTATGTTACAGATTAAAAACATTATGGCGGAGAAACAAACTTCTTCATTTTGTAGGCTGATTGCGCACCAATTTGTCAATTTTTAAACGACTAATAGATTAAGTAACGGATCCCTGCATGGATATGTAATTGTAATGTTGTATAGCCTATGGAATTGTATTATTATCAGATGTTTTATTAATTTATAAATATAATTTAAACATCCTCTTTTATTGAAGCAAAATTAATTATAATATTCTTAATTCTTATCTACTTATTTATTTAGGATCCAATTTTCAATGTTCAAATTTTGCAAAATCAGGAGTACTTCTAAAGCAAAAAATTTACCCATACGAATAATATCAATGTTTAATTCTTGCTTATGTCAATTCAGAATCATGTATGATTGAACAAATGATTTATATGGATGTTTAATTAATATTGTCTAATTCATCCAAATTCTACAGGCGAGTGGCGAAATTTGGAACGAATTTAACTCATTGTTTGAGATATGTTTCTATAATACAATGATCAAGTATTTATACTAGTAATCTAATAAAATTAATAGTTCGAACATAATAAAATGTGAAGAGAAAAGCTGGCCCTATTATTTCGAAAATAACGCGTTCGAACGCCAAAAGATTGTAAACAATGTATAGGTAAATACATTTTGGCTTTCTGTAATCAAAAACTCCTCAGCCGCCGCCATAAACATATCACTATCCTATATAGATAACCAATATCAATTTATATCCAAATCTAATCAGCATCTTTATCTTAGTTTTATTATAATAATTTACTACAAGGATTTGGCTTTTGAGATTAAGCTACGCGTGCCATAGCGAAGTGCACTTCAGTAGTGTGTGGTATAGTTAAAAAACATGTTGCAGAAGATTCTATTGGTCTTCTGTGCACTTTTGTGTGCTGTGACTGCAGGAAGACACGACATTTATAGAAAGTAAGTGTTCTGTTCATTTCGTAATAGCCTATTTAATATTTATTAACTTTATAATGAAGGAATCATTGTATTATATTGTCAATGACTGAAGAGACCGAGATGGTTTAGGAATCATAATCGTCATTAGCTTGTTACATTCCACTGATGGACATGCCTCTCTCATAGGCAGCAACTGAATGCAAAAAACAGCTGACCGGTTTTGCGAATGAGTAATGTGAATAAGGTTGGTTTTTAAGATTAGAAAATGAGCTTAAGAAAATGCCGCTCATTTAGCATCATTGATAGTCTACCTACTTACATTGTCAAGACCTTCAAGTTCAGGATGGTCTCCTTACTATGGGAGTAAAAAACGTTATTTCCAAAAATATCATTAGAAAAGTAACCAACAAATATAAAAAAATCACGCAGCACAACTTACAACGTGCAACAATTATCCAATCATTATATTCTATTTTTGTAAATAATATTGGTTATTTCATCAGAAAAATCACGGATCTCACCATGCAATTTTATCACCAATTCTCTCCAACACCTTGATGTACATTAATTTTAGAATAATTATTAAATTATCTCCATAGGTACTCGGTCCACGGAATCCAGTTGAAAGATGAGTTTGACCTGCAACTCTTGGAAGGGCTACAGAACGAGCTGGACGTGGACATCTGGCAGCATGGCATGCCTGGCAAACGAGACGCCTTGGTAATGGTATCACCAGAGCAAACAAGAGACTTCTTCGACGCTTTGGACAAGAATGGAGTGGTACATTACCTTCATGTTGCCGATGTTGCAAAGTGAGTATAAATTAATTACCTAAAGGAAGCTTTAAGAAGTTCACTGCTGAGCAAAGGCTATCTCACGGATTTCAACACTGACCTGTTTTAAGCAGCATACTTTCAACATCTTCTCGTAAGCTTTGGTTTACTGTCCATAATCAGTTATATATCTATTATCTTACCAACATGTTAAATGCATGCTTGTCTCGCCATTCACTGTAAATTTAAAATATATTATAAAGGAAAAAAAATGAACATTACTTTCTTTCTTTCTTCTTTAAAAAAAACTACTTGATGTTGGATATATTTTTTGGATTGCACTGGAAGTACCAACAGATTCAATTTACTTAGATATGTTATCGTGCTAATAGAAAAAACACTTGCCCATATTTAGCTATTTCAAACCATTAGGGTCTATCCTACTCTTCTTTGGGTCGTTTTCCTCAATACTGAGCGTCATGGCCTCTTCTGACCAGCTTCCTTCGTATAATATCATCTATTACAACTATTGGTCACTTGTATAACTTCGTATAGAGTGGGTTGAAGGTTCTATCAGTTGCTTTATAACCTTCACTACAATCAGGAAACAGGAAAAGGACATTTATAGTAAATAAACAACTAACCTTTCCTTCTTGAGCCGAGCTTCTGATTGTGAAAAGCCATTACACTAAATATTTAAGAGTTTTAGAGCCATTTTGATGGCAATCATGGCATAGCATGGATGGACAGAGCTTGAAGGATGCCCAATACCCTTTTCGTCTTCCTATCCTTTATCAAACCCGCTCTCCTCACAATCTGATGGGCTGGCAACACATCCATGATTAAAGCGTTGTGGATTTTCATATGGAAGGAATAGCATACCATTTGTCGAACTATTTGCTCCTATGCTGGAAATATGAAATTAAAAAATATCTTAATATATTATGAATTTTATGGTATCCACAGATATTGATTATCAAATAAGTAAGTCTATTGTAAATCACTATTGATATTTGATGGTGTAATAAAATGGCAAATAAATAGCCATACAAAAGAACTGTACAATTGCTTAATCATTACTTTATCTGTACCCAACTTTTACTACATCGAACCAATTTTGTATTGTTTTACGGCCAATGCCAATAATCAATCGAAAAAATTTGATTGAAGTCAATCTGGATTGTTTTCTACTTTTCGATTTGTCATTTACCATGTTGCCATAGTTTTTTCACTACTGAGATTGATTATAATTGGCAATATAGTATCAGAAAAAAGATTGAGCTGTCAATCTCAAACGACAAATTTTGGATTGGGATTGTTTATTGGCAGCGGCTGTTAATCATAATTAATCTGTGAAACATTTTTCGTTGCTTTTTATTTTACAAACAATCGCACATGTAATTTGCATTTTATTGTAATGTGAAACATCTGGTACATAATATAATTATCACAAAATGACCCAACAATCACGTAATATTTATGTAGAATTGTATCATGTGTATCCAAAATAACGAGATTTTTTTCCGTCTCACAACACACAGACGAAAAAAAATACTAATACAAATACCTGTTTTTTTTTATTACTATGAATGGCGGGACTAGGATGCCGTCCGCCTGATGGTAAGCGATATGACCGCTCATGAACAGTAACAAAACCGAACAAAGCCTTGAATTACAAAGAAATGCTTGGCATTCCACTGCGGTCGCCATCCTGAGATATAAGATGTTAAGTCTCAATATGTCTATCAGTTACTCTGGCTACAATGTCCTTCAATCTGAAACACAAGAGCGCTTTTACACTGCTGTTTGGCGGACGAAATAGACATTGCGGTAGTACCAACCCAGGCGATCACATATAACCTGTCAACTGGCACAGCTATTTGGTATGATCGATGGATCAAACCTGCATAAATAAATTATCATATTTGCCAAAACTACCTCATTAACAAAATAAATGGTTATTCGATGAAAAAATATAATTATTCGCAACATAATTGCCATTGACGAAGTTAAACATGGAATTGAATGCAGACCATATGAAAACGCCACCATATATGTGTACATCTGAAACATATAAAAATGATAACATACCCCAAAAGTAACCAATTTAACTTTTCAGAGCTCTAGAAGACCACGACGATGAGTTGACGGCGTACAGGAGGACCAGAACTAACAGAATGGTATTTCAGGACTATCCTAGATATGCTGAAGTAAGTGTCATTAAACACAGAATTTATTTCACTATTTTCAACCGAGTTTCCTTTAAGAGCAAAATGTCGAACCGCCAGTCATAATCCTCTAAATTAAAGTGATCACACAGCTAACCAAAAAACCAAAGAAGTATAATCTCAAGACTAACCCTATCATTTCATAGGATCATTGAATTACACGGTATGCAACAGCTTGCATATGTCCCTAGCTTTGCAAAATCTCTTGAATGATGGCCACTTACCATTACTCTAGTCGGTAACTCTTCTGCCTACGTAGGCAATGTAAAGAAACTCCAAAACGAAGGTCAAAAATCCATGACGTCAGCTCTTCCTTTAAAATAATATTTTCTGTTTCGGAAAATACACTACAGCATTAATACTATGTTTATAAACAGGTCGATAGCTACATGGAGAGGATAGCTGCTGCCTACCCCAACCTGGTGACTCTGGTCAACGTCGGACAAAGCTTCGAAGGGCGCGACATCAAGTACCTCAGGGTAAGAGTGTCCTCTTTATCGTAAAGTTACTGTATTAGTGCTATTGGAATTTTCAGAGGCAATCCTCTGATAGGCATATGTCTGAGATGTAAGGAGAAGAGCAAATCCTACACCCAATATTGAAAATGATGGTGAAATATTGTCACCGTATATAGCGTTTGATATGGCAGACCTACGCCATGCCAACTGGTAAATAAAAAAAAAATAACAATTCTTGAATAAGATTTTATACAAAGCAATATTTGAATATTAAACCGCACACCACATAAAAATATAAAAAACCCTGCTCCAGGTGAGGCTCGAACTCACAACCCCGGCATCGCTCACGTACTGCGCTATAAGTACCGTGCGCTAACCAATTGCGCCACTGGAGCTGTGTCGAGACTCGTCCAAATTATACTGACCTGTGCCCACTACAAATAATATAAAAAATCGTGCTCCAGGTGAGGCTCGAACTCACAACCCCGGCATCGCTCACGTACTGCGCTATAAGTACCGTGCGCTAACCAATTGCGCCACTGGAGCTGTGTCGAGACTCGTCCAAATTATACTGACCTGTGCCCACTACAAATAATATAAAAAATCGTGCTCCAGGTGAGGCTCGAACTCACAACCCCGGCATCGCTCACGTACTGCGCTATAAGTACCGTGCGCTAACCAATTGCGCCACTGGAGCTGTGTCGAGACTCGTCCAAATTATACTGACCTGTGCCCACTACAAATAATATAAAAAATCGTGCTCCAGGTGAGGCTCGAACTCACAACCCCGGCATCGCTCACGTACTGCGCTATAAGTACCGTGCGCTAACCAATTGCGCCACTGGAGCTGTGTCGAGACTCGTCCAAATTACACTGACCTTTGGGGATTCACGTCAACACGAATTATAAATTCTTATATAAAAAGCTTCTTTAGCAAATTGTCACAAATTGCGAACGTTCTTTAGTTCAATTATTTTAATTCGGAGCAGTTGGTGTTGGATGACGTTAATAATCTAATAATCATGATGCCTTTTCAAAGCTGAAACGGACAAAATGACTAAATATTTAGATTTGGCACTCGAGGTTACTCAACTCAACAAGTATTGTCCCGATTGTCGGTTCTCCTCACGGGCTGATACCAATGAGTCTCGACCAACATCTACAGAGGGTTTCAATTGGCTGTTGGGCCAAGAATCAGATACAGAAGGCCGTATTGCTCGACACGGCACGTATTCTGAGATAGTTCCTCCCCTGGGGTCCTAACCACCAGTGGCTTGGTTTTCGAACCCAGTCATTGTTGGGTGCCTTTTTATATATATTTTGTTTTCATATTACAGTGGAGCGTCGATTATCCGAACGTCGCTCAACCGAACGACCGCTTATCCGAACGTAGTAACGCGCGGGTCTCGCGCGCGCGCCCGCGCTTCAGTTTTAGCCCACTTGTCGCGACTCGTTCACTTGTTATTGTACTCGTGTGTCACTTCCTAGTAAACGCTAGTCGATAAACTAAATTTTGCCGCGTGAAAGTAAACTCTTTCTTTAAAATGCCTAAACGTAAACGTGTTGTCCTTTCTATGAAAGATAAATACGAGATTAATAAACGGTTAGAGGAAGGCGAATCTGCAACCAAGTTATCCATTGAATATCAAGTTGGTAAGTCTACCATTACGGATATAAAAAAACGAAAGACGAGCATAAGTAACTTTATATCCCAGCTCGATTCTTCTGACGGATCCTCGAGTCGTAAAACGATGAAACTTGCCTCAAACACGAATTTAGATGATGCTGTATATAAGTGGTTTACTCAAAAAAGATGCCAAGGAGAACCTATTTCTGGCCCAATACTGTGTGAAAAAGCAGTTCAATTTAACGAAAAACTAGAAGGGCCGTCTAATTTTCAAGCAAGCACAGGCTGGTTAAAACGATTTAAGTCAAGACATGGCATTCGTGAGCTTCAAATACAAGGAGAAAAACTATCTGCTGATTCATCAGCAGCTGAATCATTCAAAATCAAACTAAGGGATATACTGAACCAAGAAAATTACGCTCTGGAAAACATTTATAATGCAGACGAAACCGGGCTTAATTGGAAAGCTTTGCCGCGAAAAACTCTCGCTTCACGTCGTGAATTAGCAGCACCTGGTCCTAAAATAAGCAAGGATCGTATCACTGCCTTAGCATGCGCTAATGCTACTGGAAGCCACCGATTGCCCATGCTTGTAATTGGTAAAAGTAAGAAACCACGTTGTTTCAAGCACGTTAATATGTCTGCCATGCCTATCGTTTATACTTCGCAAAAGAGTGCTTGGATGGATAGTTCAATTTTCGTGGAATGGTTTACAGAAACTTTTATACCCTCTGTAAAAGCCCACCAATTGAAAAATGGTAAAAGAGAGAAAACATTATTGCTTCTTGATAACGCCCCAACGCATCCATCATGTGACATCCTAAATGAAAAAGACGAGTTTATAAAAGTCATGTTTCTTCCACCTAACGTGACTTCATTATTACAGCCCATGGATCAAGGCGTTATTGAGACTTTCAAACGGTATTATAGAAAAGAATTGTTACGTAAGTTACTTTTAGAAAAAGAAGAGGATGGAGAAGAAAGCCTGATAAGAAATCATAAAAAGATTGATTTAAAAGACGCGTCCTATATGATCGGAGCAGCATGGGACAGTGTAAAAGAACAGAACTTGAAAAAAGCGTGGAATAAAGTTTTGGGTATAGGGGAAGATCCTCAAATTGGATGTGTAAATGAGAAACACGAAGATGTATCTGAAATTATAGATATGCTAAAAAATCTCGATTGCCACGAATGTGATGAAGAACAGGTTCAAGAATGGATGGATATCGACGATGAAGATCCTGGGTACCAAATTATGCAGGATAGCGAAATTTTAGACCTCATAACTAATAAGGCTGACGCCACCACTAGCACCACATCAACCGCAAGTTCAGATAATGAAGATGAAAACATAGTTAGTGCTTCTGAAGCGTTTACTTGCTTAGATTTTGCCTTGCGCTGGTTTGAAACACAGGCCGAGAGCGACCAGTATCAAATATCTGTTCTCAAAAAAGTACGTGATCTAGCCGCTCGTAAGCGGGTAGGCTTGCTTCGGCAGACGAAGATTCAAGATTTTTTTGAGTGTTAATTGTAATTAGTAAAGACTAGTTTTACTACAAATTGTCTGCACTTTTTTTGTTTATTTCCTATTTGTCATTAAAGATATTCATAAATGTAAATAATATGGTTTTCATTTACCTGTACGTAAATTTGTATGGCTGAATCAATATAAATACATACATATGTACATTAGTTCGATTATCCGAAAATACCGGTTTTCCGAACACCCATGTCCCCCAATTAGTTCGGATAATCGACGCTCTACTGTATAAGTATAAAAATACAAAAAAAAGTAAGATTTAAAAGAATCATTATATATTATATTAATCATATGATAATAATTAAATAATACGTCGTTACGTCACTTAAATACCTACACATAAAATATCAATGAGTTTTGTTTGACTTTGATATAAAAATTGCGGTAGACTTTATTACAATAATATTTTTTAATATAATTTAATAGGTTTGTAATTTTTAATACACAAAAGAAAACAAAAAATTCTGTCTCTCAGATCTCAACGACAAACTTCACCGACACGAGCAAGCCCATATACTTCATGGACGCCATGATACACGCTCGCGAGTGGGTCACCACGCCGGTCACCCTCTACTCCATCCATAGGCTCGTCGAAGACTTGAGAAATGAGGACCGCGACCTGCTTGAAGACATTGACTGGATCATTCTGCCTCTCGTCAACCCTGATGGATACGAATTCTCGCATACTGACGTGAGTACATTTTTTATACTATTTCTTTTTTGTGCCCTTCTTTAGATTGCTTACGTAATATTTTTTTTGCGTCCAATTATATTATTTCAAGCATCGCATTGAAAGCTGATATTTTTTTCGTTGAAAATTTCATATCCAAAGATGCTGCTGCTCAGGTAAATATTGCCAAATTTGAAACAAGACATTTAAATCAGTAATTTACCAGCTATATGCACACAAATAGACAAAATCACATAATATCTTTAAACTCGATAGATAGTTCATCCATTATTATATTTTTGGAGTTCTTTTACCATCTCCTCTTTGTTTACTTTATTATGATATAATCCCTCTCTTATCTCTCTTATAAGTGCGTGGTGGCCTGTTGGTAAACGGACTAGACGCGGCTGCCAACATGTTCACGGTGGTCGCGGGTTCGAATCCCAGGGCACACCTGTGACTTTTCGGAGTCATGTGTGTATTGATAGTCAATCACCACGCACTAAAACGGTGAAGGAAAACATCGTGAGGAAACCTGCGTACCATAGCGATTTATATAAATTTCTATGGTATGTAAGTCTGCCAACCCGCACTAGGCCAGCGTGGTGGACTATATGGCCTAACCACTCTCAATCGTACTCACGATTGTAGAGTAGGCCCGTGCCCTGCAGTGGGAAGTATATGAGCTGATACAATACAATACAATCCCTCTCTTTGCAGGACCGTCTTTGGCGTAGGACTCGTTCAGTCAACCTCACAATAAGCGATACGTGCTTCGGAGTGGACGCCAATAGAAACTTCGACGTCGCCTTCAACACCACTGGTGTCTCCAACAACCCCTGCGCTCAGACATTCCCTGGCCCCTACGCCTTCTCCGAACCAGAGACTAGATACGTCCGAGACATTCTTCTGCAATACATCGACAGAATCCAGCTATACAACAACATACACAGTCATGGAAACTATGTTCTGTTTGCATATGGGGATCATACCTTGCCCCCCAACGTGGCCCAGTTGCACCACGTAGGAGCCGCTTTTGGAGCTGTTATGGATACCATGAAACTTCCTCAAGCCGGGTTTTATTTGGTAGGAAATAGTGCAATGGTGCTGTATGGTACTTCTGGAAGTGCTCAAGATTATGGACAGGTAAGATTTTTTTACATGACCTTTTCGGATAACAGATCATCATTAATATAGTATATTATTATATTATATATTTTCTTGGAGTTACTCTGTGATTAAGAACGAATTTTAATGACGTTCGAAATAAGTTTTAAGTTTTCTTCTACTAAAAATCTAAACTATTGAATTTGAAACATATTATTCATACCCAACTTAGTCTATGGTTACGAAGTATGCTAGCGAATTTGATTATTTTGTGGAGTACCTAGGTATGTTTGTAACTTTTTACGCACGACGTTCGTACATTCAAACTTGGTTTCGAGTCACAGAGTAGCCCTTTGTTTTAGGGTCGGCCAGGAGACCGTTAAAAATAAAAGAAAGTGATTAAATATGGTTTAAATGTACAAAAACAGACGAAGATAATAAAACCGCTGAAACACCGGTGATGGCAAAAGATAATTTCAATTAAATTTGAAATAGTGTAAGAATTACTAAAATTACCAAAATAATTATAAAGTTTCTTGAATGGTGTGACGATAGCTATCATTAACACAATTTGCACGAAACGGTTTTCAATCCCTAATTTAATATTAATTAAGAAGGTAGAAGGTAATTCTAAATAGTAAGAATGTAGGCAAAATTAGAAGCTCTCTTATCATGTTGAGGCTATCTTATTCAACAAAATTGACTAAATTAAATTTATTTTTAGCCAGGCAAGTAGAGTAATTAGTTAATTACCTTTTGGTTGGCAGATTTTCAGCAATTAATGAAAACCCACGGAATGGTCGACGTCAAATAAATATTATTAATTAAAATTATTCCATGAGCAATTTTGCCTGTTATAATTGATGATAAATATTTTATTTTTACATAAAGTTGGATCAAGTTCAAAGTCATATTTCTTAAATCGTACAAACATAACATAAACCCAAGCCTTTTTCCTAGAAGGGGTAGGCAAAGTTGCTACAAGGACATCCACGGTTCGTCTTGTGTGGTCCGTCCGGCGTCCCACCTATCCCGCCTGTCGTCATATCGGACATAATAAATACCGAAAATGAATAAAATTTGTTGAATCCATTAAGATTTTCTACATAATTTAGATTGTCATATTTTTATATACCACCCGGTTCGGAAAGCGGTTTTTACTGGGGAAGAACGGACAAGAAATTCTAGTGTAGGTCTTTTTAAAACCAGTTTACAATTGGTGATTATTACAAAAGTTACAGGTGGTTTAAATCAGAGCAAATCATTCATTTGTTAAAAATACTGTTTAAAAACTGTCTATACGATTTATCTCATTACACTGGTAAAATTCCGACTCACGGCATTATACGCGTTTTATCAAAGTAATATTTTTTAAAATTAAAGTAATGCTCTCATATTAATAAATATTTTTTTTAAATTTATTTTTATTTATTTTTAAATGTTTTTATTTCAAAAAAACAAACCTGTTAAGTTACTACTAAGTTTGTTTTGCAATATTAAATAAATAAGAAAGGGAAGGACAAAGACAAATCCGGACGTTTTTACAACTCGTTTAGAAACCCCTAGTTCAGTCGCTAAAACACTATATTTTTTTTTATTGTGTTTCAAAAACATACAGTACAACAATACATAAAACATTAAATATGGTATAACTTATACATAGACCAGTAAAATTATCGGGGATAAATGTTAAAGAGACCGCTACATCATAAACCTTTTACCTTTAATTAAAGCCTCTTCAATTACATCAGCAACCAATTCAAACCTAATCATCTGTATCAGCCCATATACGTCCCACTGCAGGGTACTGGCCTCCTCTACAATCGAGAGTATGATTGAGAGTGGTTAGGCCATATAGTCCACCACGCTGGCCTAGTGCGGGTTGGCGGACTTACATACCATAGAAATTCTTATAAATCGCTATCGTATGCAGGTTTCCTCACGGTGTTTCCCTTCACCATTTTAGTGCATGGTGATTGATATAAATACACAAATGACACCGAGAAATCAGAGGTGTGCCCTGGGATTCGAACCCGCGACCACCGTGAACATGTTGGCAGCCGCGTATAGTCCGTTTACCAACAGGCAACCTCATCATATTATACTTTATTTTCATTCCAGCTCGTCGGCGTCCCGTTCTCCTACACCTTGGAACTGCCCGGCTATGGATACGACTTCAGGGTCCCGCCCACCTACATGGACCACATGGTTGAGGAGACCTGGCAGGGGATCGCCATCACCGCCCGCCTCTCCAGGATATTCTACAGGAGCAGATTTCAGCTCCATTCTAATGTTTAATAACTCTTTGGTGTTATGAGTATTTTTTACTTTTGTATTAAATGTGATGGAGAAATTTATAATAGTATTTATTTTTATTTTGCTCTCATTATACTTAAAGATTCGTGGTGATAGGTCTCTTATAAGTGAGGTCACTTGGGTAGGTTCCATCGTAATTTCTATTTCTTCCGCCAAACAGTAGTGTAAGTAAATGTACTATTGTTTTTCAGATTGAAGGACATTGTAGCCAGAGTAACTACTTTTTTTTCTACTACCAACTACTGAACATATTGAGGCTTAACATCTTATGTTTCAGGATGGCGAGCGCAATGGAATACTAAGAATTACTTTGTAATTCAAGGCGTTTGATTTTGCTACTGATAATGAGCGGTCGAATCGCTTACCATCAGGCGAAGGGCATAAAAAAAGATCAATTTATAATTATATCCTAGAATAATGCATATTTTATTTATTTTACATACTCCAACAAACGAGCAAACTGGTCACCTAATCGTGAGTTTACTGCCAATCATGAAAATTCACAACGCTTGTATCAGGGATAACTTCAAACGAAATGAATCCCATTCACAATTATTTTAGGTCAAATATAAATGAAGAGGAAGTAATAAAATAAGTAGCAGTACGCAAACCGATATTCAATGCAAATTAATTGTATATACAAATGTGACATGCTGCAGCTCCTTGTATAGGACGGCCATCCGCTCGCCTACATTGCGATACGTGACTATGATAGCCTATTTAAATATACTTACATGTAAAGCGGCTGTCGGCTTCACCCGTGTTTTTTTATGACTGAATGGCGATTTGAGCGTGCCATTCACCTGATGGCAAGCTATATAATTGCTCATGAACAGTAGCACCAAACAGCACTATGAATTAATAATCAATGCTTGGCATTCCACTGCGCTCGTCATCCTGAGACATAAAATGTTAAGCCTCAATATGTCCAATAGCTACTCTGGCTCCAATGTCCTTCTCGCAACGGTGTATAAATTTACACTGCTGTTTAGCAAGAGAAATTGAAATTGAGGTGATACCTACGCCTGGGTCTTTCTCATATGAACTATCACCAATAGATATTTTTTGACGTAGAATTTTTCTTTTTTTGGCCGCTGCGTCTGGTCATCACGCACTTTTGACCTATACAAATACATAATTTTATATTACATAAATATCAACATTCTGGACAGCAGCGCCCATAGCTGCCGTAAATGGGCAAAACTATTCTTGTTCAATCTAAATCTTGTAAGGGATTAATTCAGGTTGATTTATGGATCATTTTAGAATGAAGCTGAGCTCTCAGACGTTATACTATGCGTCATTCATTATTATGTAAATATGCAATGAATGGAAAACCATTGGCGCCTTTATAGGGATGGCAACACGTGTCAAGGCTTCTTTTAGGGATACCTATGTTCAACTATAGAGAAGTGAAACCATACATTGTTTTACATAGTATAATGTTAATGCTGTGAAGTTTTACATGGTCTCGAATGTATGTTTCTAAACATAACATTAACTCGACATCTTTCATTTATTATGCTTTATATTTGCGAATCTGAAACTTGAACATACATATACTGCCTCGGTTTAAAATGTATTACATAGTCTTTGGAATGTTAGTCTATACTAATATTATAAAGAGGAAAACTTTGTTTGTTTAATTGTAATGAATAGGCTCAAAAACTACTGGACCGATTTTAAAAATTCTTTCACCATTCGAAAGCTACATTATCCACGAGTAACATAGACTATATTTTATTTTGGAAAAAAATAGGGTTCCGTAAGATATTTGGATTTTTACATGTTACCATACAAAATGTTCATGGGTTTGTAACTGTCAAACATTTAATGTTCATACCGTCAATACGGTAAAGTCTTCCCTCAAATTAAATAACGTATTTAAATAAAGGTTTCGAATCGACAACATATATCCACAATATTCGATTAATGGCGTATTTTAGATTTTAAAGATGTAAAATAATGACAGTAATGAAAAGTGGTTGACATTTAAACTGGTTGTCAAATATTTATGCATACGTTCAGAAATTTAATTTGTGTAAACTAAAGAGTATATTATGAAGCTAAATAAATATAGGACAATCAAATAAATAATATTCACACGGAAGAAGTTTTACTTCTTTTCAAGATAGAATGTCACTTGAAAATGAAAAATCTTTCATAAAATAACACATAAAAATAAAAACAGAACTGAACTGAATAAAATAACAATTTTATATAATTATGGAGAATATTGCAGGGATTCTCAAATTAGGCGTTGTCTGTGTCTTGAGAAACCAGTTAAATATAATTGTTACTACCGTTACTCAATGACCGTTACTACATTAATTGTGTGTGTGAGTGTATTTCTATGAAAATTTATATTTAATCTCTTTATTACTAACAAAAAGTAATGGCGTAATGTTTTTGGAAAACAGCATACTGGGGGTGAAGTAAGGGATGGAATATTGCATGGATAATCAAAATCGCTAAAGTGTTTAATGTCAAAAATTTATAAGGCACACTATTTGGATATGGAGAAACGGGATATAATAGAGTGGGAGGTAGGGGAGAGGACTGGGATAGCTGACACATTTGATAGGACGAAATGTAAATGCACGGTATAAGACGGGATGGTCAATGAAGAGAAAGGACGGGACGTATCGGGAAGTGACTGAACAGACGGGATGGGACGGAATTGAGCAGGACAGTAGGATAGCTAATTCATGTTTAGGTATACAAGAGCTTATACGAAAAATAACATGTATTTGGTGTGGAGTAAAATAAAAAAATATCTGCATCCAGGCAAAGGTGGGTCGGGCTTTTTTGCTATGCTAAATAATTCAATATAAAATTCATCATATAATAACTAAGCCATAGCGAAGCGTGGTCGGGTCATCTATGGTATCTTTTAATTGATTTCAATGAATGTCGTCGGAGTAGTAACAGTGTTATAATATTTCCATAGCAAAATAATGATTTGAATCTGGAGAGATGGGATAGAATAGAATATAAGGTGGATAAAATGGGACATAAGAATAGGTACAGGATGGGATTGAAATTGGATAAGCAGTTTAGACAACGGCTGTCATATTGATTTTAAATAAAATATGGACTGGAATCTGTATTTGCACCCAGGCGAAGCCGGGCCGGGCCGCTAGTAGCAAATATAAATGTTGACTGCGTTAAGAAAAAATAAATCTATTTTACAATGTTAATTGTAAAAATTGCTAAAATAAAGCCGAATATTTTGAATAGCATTCCTATTTTTTATATTGAGTAAAATATCCAGAATGAAGCAGGCAATCAATAAAAATGTCCTGGCAATCCTGTTGCCACAGATAAAAAATACAAAACGCTGTCAGCGCGTGCGCCTTCGAAACCAGTTTGAATGACGTAGGCGCGACGTTGCCGCTCCGTTCTGACAACCGTTACAGCGTGTTCCAACTACGCACTGAGTTCCAAATTCACTTCGCATTCAATTGTTAACAGAGACACAGTGTTTCACTGTGCCTAGATTGTGAAATGCCATTGAGTGACATTTAATTCCCCGTCTCAGCTCTCATTGTCGACGATTAGTGCAACGGACGAGCACGTGTGCATTTTTTATTTGTTTACATATTTTTGCGTGTTTATTTTGTGATTATTACAAAATGTTTCTATCATACGAAGTTATGGCCACTTTTGGGATTTCTTTGGTGAGTTTTTGGTTCATAATATATTTTGAATTTGGAACGAGTTTCGTCAACGTTCGCTTTGTCTCATTAAAATTCTTAACGTCACAGGTTAAACATTTGTGGGTTTACACCTTGCCTATAAATTGTTTAATTTATTAGCGAGGTATTTTAGCGCTGCTTAAATTAAATAATTATCTATACTATAATGTATTATTCTTAGGCCTCTTTCATAACATGTATGGAATATTTCATTGTATAAAAAAACGTATTTAAATTACGCAATAAGATCGAAAGGATTTCATATCAGTCTTGCCAATGTTTTCGATATTTTAAAACGATGAACTTATGTTATTTTTGGAAACGTGTGAATTTTATCATTTACGTATTACTGCTCAAACAAAAGAATATTAGACGATCGTTAATTTAATTGTTTCATTCTGAGAAAAATGAATGATTCATATTAAACATAATATTTACCTGGTATCAACAATGGTGATAAGAATGCTAATGAGTCTATGTACTTACAAGCAACAGTCTGGGTTTTTAAGTAGGCATTGTTGTTTTGAAATTCTATCAAGTTCACTTTTTCCGACGAAGGCTGCTGTTTCGATTCCCGATGAATATTTATATAGGTATAATATTTATTTACAAATATTTATAGTTTAACAGATATATAACTATGCTTAATTGGCACATGGAAAATTTATGGTTTTAAACGATTAATGATTATTATGTAGGGCAAAGGGCGTATGCACTTTATATTGTACGTACACGTACATATAGTTACGTACTACGTAGAATTACAATGTAATCGGTTAAAAGTACGTATAGGAAAACTGAAAAATATACGTCTTTTGAGCCCCAAAGTATCAATATAGGTAATACAAAAAATAAATTCACCACCAAACGTCATACCTCATCTTAAAATCAAAGGAAAGTACATAGAAACACGATTTTATATAACCCCACAGCATGTTACAATATTAGGGAAATTCCATAAAAACATTTTAGCAACTCGTGACGTATTTGTTATTTACTTATTCTGGTTTATGTAAAGTAGTCCAAAAACTCTAGAAACATCTGTCCACACACCTAGCTAACTCTGAATAAGAGCGTACCAGATAAAGGAATGATGTCCCATTGTAAAATGTTATTGACGTCGTAAGAATTATTGACATAATATTACCTATACGTGAACTACTACAAAGACCCCCCTTCCTTTTCCTCCCCTTGTAGTACAAGGACTTGTAACCATTCGTACCGCGGAAAAACTTATTCTTCATAAGTCGTAAATGATAAGACCAATAATGTATGAGATTTTTTTTGTTAAACTTTTTTCATCCCACTGCTAGGCAAAGGTCTCTCCCATGTCTCTCCACAATTCGCGCTCTAAGGAAATTTCAGGCCACGTGGACTCGAAATCATCCAGGTTGTCTCGCAGACACTGATATATCTAAGATGAAAATAATAGTCCAGCTCGTATAAGTCTCACTGTAGGGATGTGAGTTTGACTGAGAGGGGTTAGACCGTAGTTCACGTTGATGGCCAAGTGCGAGTTGCCGACTTTATTCATGACACAAACAGAAAAATTAAAATCAATTAGTACTTCTGTATCAGCCCATGTACGTCTCACTGCAGCACGGGCCCACTCTACAATCGAGAGTACGGTTTAGGGGTAAGGCCACTTGCTGCAATTACTACTTGGCTACGAATTAAATCTATTGTACAATTGTTGTATGTTTCAGTACAATTGGCAGTTCAGAATAAAAGCTTTATTTAAAATGCAGGTGTTCTTTGTTTACATTTCATTTATTATTTATATGTTGTATGGTGTAATTGTATGACGAACTTATACAACGATAAATTGGGCTGTGACAACACCGCAAAAGGCAAAAACATAATAACTGAACTTAACTGAAGAATGAAATTCGTATATCTGAGGCACCATCACATAGAACAGTTGCCAAGCCTACATACATATTTCTGCTCATAACCTTAGGGCCTTTAATTGGAGCGTAAAGAAATAATTATGCAAGCGGTAAAGCGTTTCAAATGTCGAGAAGTAACCTAAATAGATCACCATTGCTTGCAAACTGGATATTTTTGTGTACTATGTACTATCACTGATTGTAATCAAATGACCTACGAAAAAAACGACATTATTATCTGATCGATCGACCTAATTTCGATAAAGTAAAGGTCTTCTGATAAATTTAATATTCCATACACTAGAGATCACGTGGATAACTCAAATCTATTTTGATTTTAGATCAATGTTTTGTCTTTATCACTCTAATAGCCTTCTACATTTAAAAGACATTGATGACTAAACCAACATCAAACCCAAAAAGGGTATTTCATCTCAAATTCAGCGTCAGTATTACTCTCAATAGATTCAGGCATTGCATAGCCTGTCCGATTTCAGTCTTAGTAATATAAATATTTGTAGACATTTCTCAGAACATTGAAACTAAATCTGGATTGTAGGAGGTCGTCCTACTGATTTCCGGCGAGTTGTTATTCAAGTATTCAATGCCTTTAATTACATCTGTTGAATAACAAATGACAGTCTGTATTGTTAATACGCAGCATTGAGGATAATGCTTGTTTAAATAGATAAGGCTCGTTTTAATTAACGTCTACACACCGGAGAATTGTTTTAGTAATCATTGACACCGTTAAGAATGTTCTAGATCTAGCTATTAGTATAAGGCATTATATTTAAGGATTGTTATAATTCTGAGAATTGAATTTAGGCCAACTAAAAGTGTTGTTATTCGAGATAAAGCTAATTAGAAACACAATAGCCTATAGTTAAGTTGATAGAATGAGTATGTAAGAGTTGGCGTAATTATTCAAATAAAGCTAATGAACTAACTAGCGCATCTGTTACGGATCAATTTCAATTATCAAGAATTCTCATATGACACGAGTAATGTTTGTGTTTTGACGAACCAAGCGATTTTAATGCTCTATTGAATTCTGTTTTGAGAATCGCACAGTGTATTAAACAATTCTTGGAATTCTTTTTTTTTCGCACTGGACAGGTAAAATACTTTAGTGCCAATGTGACATTTACCTGTTGTTTGTCAACTAACAAAAACTGTAGGGCCCCAATAAGTCTATTCTCTCGCTCATAATAATCTATGTTCTTTCTGGGCAAGGGGCACTAAAGTTAATTGATATGAAAGTATTTTTTACGGGTTTTTAGTCCGCCCCTAGACTACAAAAGCTATAAAGTAATCAAAACGTCGTTAAGTTGAAAAACGTAAAAATTAAACTAAATCCCCGAGAAAGTCCGTAAATATTAGTTATATTTAAATGTATTACATTTTCGTAATTCTATGAAACCGTATCCCTTTACTTAATATCAGACGAAATGCAGATATTCTTTCAAGAATTTGATTTTTTACTTTGAATGCGTCTGATGGTACATGCAGTGTAATCTGATTATGGTGTAGACTGGCGAGTCAACCGCATTATAATTCATTAGCAATTATAATCAGGGGTATATTGAATACATTTTTATAATTGTCTTATTCCAGATGCTCTCCTTTACACTATCAGTGGGAGTACTTCTCGTAGTGGCAGCGAAACGTGGTCTACTCAGGGTGGGCGCCACTCATAAGAACTCGAAACTTGGCGCTGTTCTACTCCTACCTCCGAACACACCTGCAGCACCGACCGTCAAATCAGTGGAAATGACTCCATTAGCGACGTACACTGTATAGACGAAGAATTGAAGACTATTGATGAAGGGAATTCTATGGGAATTAATTGTTATGAATGAGAAATTGTTAATGGTTCTATTTTAGTGCTGTTGAGTACCAGTGTAGGGTATAAAGTACTGGCTAATACAAACTGGATTGAAAGATAATAAATATGATTCCCGGTACTTAAAACTTATAAATATTACTTTGTGTATTTTAAAATCTAGTAGGAGCTAAACTTTGTGACAGAAAAAAGTCTCACGTAGTTTCTGATACAAAAACGCTTGTTACATTGATGACTTGGTAAGACATACAAATCCAAATTTACACATATAACACAATATGCACAAAAATACGTGTTCCAAAGTTGTGGGTATCAGAAACAAGAAATGTCTGCGGGCTCCAACACTTAGATCCTAAACAAATATTTGAGGATCACATAAATATTTGTCGTGTTGTAGGGATAATGGATCGAACCAGCCTCGTTATGACTATACTCCATCGGTTTAGGTACTTAATTAATGTAAACAAACCATAAAAAAGGTTATTCAACATTGCCATTTCTCATTTCTAAATTAATTGAAGACAAAAAAATGTTTACGTAAATGTAAAACTACATTTGCATGTTCAAATTTATTATAGCGATTATAATTATGAATGTATGAGCTTGGAAACAATTAAATTATGTAAGATCATAATTAAATTAACTAAATTAAGATAATGCGTTAGGTCGGATAACTAAGCATCATCATATACATACTATTTTCGTGAAGCGGTGAAGTGTTTGGAAGTGTTCATCGTTGTTCTTTACTCTGTTTTAGTTATTATTTGTTATAATATATAAGCTGCTGTTGTAAATACTTGTTACTTGATTGACTAAGAAAATATTCGTAAATTGGACATTGCAATAAAATGTTGAACAATCATGCGTCACGTGTTCTGGTTTGTTTACATTTAGTTAAATACCTAAACCGATGGAGTATAGCTGTATAGTTTTTTCATCAACGTTTATATTACTGCAAAATTTTGTCGAGTTGACCACGTAATTTGTACATCATCTAACCAACTTTAAATAAATATACCCAACAATCGATTACATAGCCCTTCTCGGCTCCTAATATCGAGTCTTGTGTCGTGGGTGTCAGAAACAACGAGAGACTTTTCGGTAACACCTAGACCCTAAACAAATACCTACTATGAGACGCACAAATATTTGTTCCGGTGCGGGGATCGCGAAACCTGTTTTACAACGGACGTCTAACCAACTGCGCCACGGAGGCTGTCAAAAAGAATAACTCCTGTATCAGATAAACAACTTAATCGTCTATCATTCTCACTATAAAGTAATGTTTCCTAACAATTCAGTCCTTCAACGTGCCATACCGCATGCGGACACCGAAAGTCACAATTAACACGTCCAAAATAACATGTGATACGTAATGTGTAACTCGAATGTATGAATAAGGATGTAGATTTAAGTTTGTACCGATGTACTTAGACATATTCTTTTATAACATAAATTAGAATATCAAGAAATAAAAGGGCATTTTCATTAATGTTTTCCGTCTTAAGTGCTTCTTTTATGATATCTACATATTTTCCTAAACGAACTGTTATTGCTAAACTATAAATTACCGTCTTCTTATTATTCATCAAGTTGAATATTACATACTCGATAATTTTGTACTCAAAGTTTTTTTTTTCTTTTTTCTATCTGACTTACTTATCAAAATTTAAGTCTTCACAGCCAATATCTCAGCCAAACAGTTTTTACATTAATGGAATTGGCATCCATTTGTATAACTTCATATATCTCATACACGATAGAGATTCTATCTTTGATTAATGCAAAACCAAAATTGAATGGACACATCAACAATAAATGACAAGTCATCCCTCCCCTTTTCCTTTCCCACTACTTAAAGACTTGGCAACTTATTTACCACACGTATTTACCGTTACAGGATATTATAATATCTATATTTCATACCCGATCACTCAAAAACACAATGAATATTGCAGGAAGAATTTAGATGCGGGTTGCTTTCAATATATCGCTGTAGAAATTCTTAACAAGGCTTACGTTCTGCAGTATGATTACTGTATCCCAAAATAATAATGAACTGGTACAATCTAAAGAATCTCTAGTGCGTCGCCGTGGTGGAAATAAAGATAGATAATTTTAATACTATCCATACAAATTATACGACTGTCTTGGTGGCGTAGTTGTACTACGGTACGGCTACAAAACTGGGTCTCGGGTTTAAATCCCGGGTGGGACAAAGTTTTATTAGATTTTTCTATTCATTATCACCCAGGAGTCAGGAGTTTGTGCCTGATAGACAATAGGCTCGTCCCCTATCACATCGTGGGATGGAACTTACAAGGCGAAATGTGGGTGACCCGGTATCACCTCTGCCTACCCCTTCTGGCAAAAAGGCGTGAATTTATGTATATATGTATACCCATAAAAGTTTGTAATGGATGCCTTGATTACTAATCGATATCACTCAATTTACTTTCGATTATAAAATCACTTTCTAAAATTGAAAGTAAGTGTCTCACTAAGCTATTTTTTGCGAATGAACGGTAAACGAATTTTATGTAAACGTCGGCACAAGCAATCATATTACGATTACTGCTTATTAAAGAATATAAATTATTTATTCTTGTTTTATATTCGCTTGTGAAAGTATATTTGAAAGCTTTAATATTGCCTTGGTTGGATGCCTTATCATTTCATACTCAGCCTCTTGCCGTCAATTCCTGGACATAGGCATCTTCAAGAAAGCGCCAATTATCCATCCATGTTGAGCAGCCTTAAGCCATCTGCTACCCACCGCTCTTTTCAAATTGTCGAGCCATCTTGCACCAGGACGTCCTACACTACATTTCGCTAAGCTCGGTCTCCACTCTAATACTTGTCTGTTCCACCGTCCATCTATCTTGCGGCAGACGTGGCCCCCCTATTTCCACTACAGCATGCTAATTCTTCGAGCAATATCCAGACCACTGATCAAAGTAATTGTATCAAAAGTACCCTGAACCGACGAGAATGCGTGAAAAGTTTGATGAAAGTGGATGAAGCCAAAGTAAAATGTAAGGAACGAGCAAAATACCGGAGTGACGATTATGTATGTAATTGTACTCTTTGTCTTTGGTATAATTAATGGGATTTTTTTTTGTTGAAGGATTTCACTGTAGACCCTTCATAAGTATAATTCTTCTATAAGTTTATTCTTCGTAGTTGAAGATCTTAACTGTCTTTTCAAAGATGAAAGAAAGATGATCAAACTACTAATTTAATTAAACTATTAATTTCACTGTTTTCGCTCGTTTCAAAGCATATGTGAAAAAACAGCTTTTAATCAAATCGAATGTTAAAATGATATTTATTTCAAATTAAAATTGTGTCAGTTAACTGCCAACTCTAGTAGTCGCCACCCAATTACCAATCCAATCTGCTCCAGATTTGTAAGATTTAAAAGCTTTCGCTCATTCAATAAAACAACAAATTGCCGCTAATTCCGCAAGCCGGCACCTAATAAAGTAAATTCCCACTGCATCTAAAAACATCGGGGCGAATCCGACCGCGGCAAATTCGATTTCGCGTCGTTTTCGCAAAGACTAGAGTCGAGACCGTTTGATTTTATTATTGGCGAATGTCGTAGATTCGTTTACGCGGCCTCCGCGCTTTAGACCGAATGAAAAGCTGTCCCGGCAGTTTCCTTTCGTTGAGTGAATGGAAATAGGGACAGCGAGGTTTCCTCCTCGACCGGGGTTTTTTCTCGCTCGGCTTGTTTACCCGGAGCGCTGGAAAAATGTTCGACTTTATAATGTTATAAGGCGAGCGCTGGACGGCAGGTTGTCGAATTGAATTTTATCGCGTTTTATACCGTTCGAAATTAGATGATGTTGGGAAAACAGAAATGTAAATTTGTTAAGTGCTTGGTGACTTGTTGGTAACGGACCAGCCCAGCAGCCAATATACTCAAGGTGGTCGCGGGTTCCAATCCCCGAGCACAACTATGAATTTTCGAAGTTTTAAGCACGTGTCGATTATAATCAATAACCACACACTACAACTGTGAAAAAAACTCATAAAAACCTACATATCATAGACCGATTTATAATAATTTCTACATACATACACAATATTCACGCCTTTTTCCCAGATGGGTTAGGCAGAGGTGCTACTAGGACACCCACATTTCGCCATCCCATGATGTAATAGGGGCGTGCCTATAGCCACATCAGGCACAAATTCCTGACTCCGGGCTGATAATGAATAAAAAAATCCAATATCAATTTACCCGACCCGGGATTCGAACCCGAGACCTCAGCTTTATAACCGTACCGTATTACAACTGCGTCACCGAGGCACTCCTGCACACCCCTAGTAAAATATGTCGTCGACAGATGGTCACCAATGTCTCTCACTTCATTTGACATTTAATTTAGTTCTCGGCCCTAAGAATCAATTAAGAGCTATCAAGTCATCTGATCTGAGTGTCATAACTGCGTGGGTGGTATAGATGTGCTAGGGTCAAGGGACGGCGATCTGGGGTCAAAGGTCTCGATTATAACAAAGCATAGCTTAATTAACTCGCAGAGAAAGTCTTTTATAGAGACGTACAGACGAGCGTTTAATGCTGTTTAAATCGTTGCTGTTGTAGCGTTTTGTTCAGTGAGTGAGATTGTCTGATACCCAAAACCCTTCCCGCTCCCCTCCCAATTTCACGGTCCCACAACACATTCATAATCCAAGCATTATGTTTGTTCATGGGCCGCAGTGATCACTTACCATTAGGTGATCTATTTGCTCGTTTGCTGGGCCTATGCAAACAAGATATTAGCTTTTTGTTACATTTCTACTCTCGTAGTGGGGGAAGCAGTCGTCCGAGAACAAAATCCTCAAAGCATACATTATGAGGTTGATAATTCCACAGTACGTAGTAAATATTAAAACCCAGTAGTCACATAATATGTGACATATATATACATATTATGTACATACATAGTCCTGACCCCCACACTAAGATTTAATCTTGTGTCATGGGTATCAGGAACTACGAGAGACTTTTCGGCTTCACTTACATTCCCAGACCCGAAAGAAATATTTGTGGGCTGCACAAATATTTCTCTCGGCGCGGCGTGGAGATCGAACTCGCGGCCTCTTGGTTCACAGGCGGCGTCTAACCGACTGTGCCACTGATACTGTCCAAATATATGATTTACCACTACCATTACCATACCAGTTATATGGCGATTTTATAAGAATTGTTTTGCACACACCACACGCACTACTCAAAATATGAATATTAAGCGAGGAAACCAATGTATACGATAAATACATGGATATAAGTTCAATTAATGGTTAAATAAGTTAAATTAACGGTATACGATACATGGATATAAGTTAAATTAATGGGAAAAAAGAGGAAGGTAATTCATATTTAATAGATCCAATTCGGGTCGCCGTGTCTCCTTACGGTACAGCCTTGGAGTACTTAAGCGACTGGGAAACATGTGAATCTGAATTATGAAGTTGAACAATTCATAGTTGTAATTATGAAACCCTAGACCGATGGGTACATCGAAAATACGTTGAAAATAAAACTAAATAAGTCAATACTCAATAGACAATTTTAAAAATAACATATTGCGAGTTTGAACGCTCGTCTGCAGAACACGAAGACGTCATCGAATCTTGAGAGGGTCTTCATTCAGCAGTCGGCACCCGCCTCAATTTAAGACCAGACTTTTGACAACCTTAATTCAATATCTAGACAAAAATGATAAATCAACTCAGAACATTCTGTCTCAACTCATGTCTATTTTTTTTGTTAATTAACTCAACCTCTGGAGTAAAAATATTTTAGTTATTTCAACCTAAATATTTTCATAGTTCGTTTGCCGAGATATTGTAGAAATCTCGAGAAAACTGGACCATTAATATTAGATTTCTATTTTTTATCTAAAGACGAACCACGGACTTCAACTTTATATATACTTTATAAATTATTTGTTTGGATTCTTGGTGATAATTGCATTGTGAAAAGTTGCTCATTTCCACGATATGATTAGATACCAATATGGCAAATATGTCACATCTTTATTGAAAGATTATTATTAGTGTAGTATATGTATGTATGTATGTACTAGTAAATGGAATCTTTGAAGTCGATTTTCGAGTACTTGAAAATGTCGGATTGGCTTGGTCTCTCATATGTGATACCACCTGGGTAGGTTACCACCGCAATGTCTATTTCTCCTGCCAAGAAGCTGTGTAGCTGCACTGTGGTGTTCCGGCTTCAAGGACATTGCAGCCAGAGTAACTAATGGACATATTGAAACTTAGCATCGTATGTCTCATGATGGCGAGCACAGTGGAATGCCAAGCAAGCATTGCTTTATAATTCATGGTGTAATTTGGTTTTGTCACTGCCACGAGCAGTCAAATCGTTTAGCATCAGGTGAATAGCATTCTCGTTTCGTGGGTATGGCAATGAAAAAATAATACTCAACACCTATGAAAATACATTTTAAAAGTATGTAATTATCATAACCTTCAGAAAATTTCAATTTTTTTAATAACCTACGAAATCTGCAAACTACCATACAATTTCACAAGACTGTGTTTACTTGGGAAGTATAAACTTTACCATCTATTAAGTATAAGCCTATGTATAGTTAAGACTTACCTCAGGTATGCTCTGACATAGAGAATCAAGTTGACTGCTCAAATATTGGCCGAGGTTGAGATCAGCGCATACATTATTCATGCGGCCGGGTGTCGGTTTATCTTGGAATATTCGCGCTGCACCCATTTTTAGGCTATAACATCGTTTAGAAATTGTTGTTATAATGTGAAAATAATATTTTGTAAAGTCTAATTATGTAGTATTTGTAAGCGATTTTCGTGCGTGAAATAAATAACAATTGACCAATGCAATTAACTATTTTAAAGCAAAAAATGTGGTTTATACCTTCATATTTTATGATTTATTGTGTCTGCCTACCCCAGTGATTCTCAACCTTTTTTTTGTTGCGGCACATATTTAACGATTTCAAAATTTGGCGGCACACATTTAACGATTTCAAAATTTGGCGGCACACAAAGAAAAAGATAAAAGTTATTTACTTACTACAACACACTGCATAAATAGTTTATGCCAAAATATTTAAATATACGAAATAAACTAATATATACTACAATAATAACTAAACGTTTATTAAGGGTTAAATTACAAGCTAATAATAAAAATATTTTTAATGCGAAATTTGAGCTTGATTTTTTTTGATAATTTGATTTATATTTGGTCGTAAAAATGACAATGCTACTCTCATATCGTAAAGAAAAGGTGCAGTAACTACTATGCAACACCTTGTGAATCCCAACTATCACTAAAATAACACGTTTTGTACGCAGAAGTGGCAAGTGTGCGCCGACTTGAGACATATTCCTATTGCTATGCACGCCGCTTCATCATAATTTGGCACTAAGAAAAAACGCGTTGCAAAGCAAATAATAAAATAATTAACTTTTATGTGGATTTAAATATATATTCATGTTAAAAATATTTTTCTTTTTAAATGATATAATTTAATAATATTAACATTATTATATATTTGCAAAATTTGGCGGCACACTTTTGAAATTTGGCGGCACACAAAAGTGCCGCGGCACAGTGGTTGAGAATCACTGGCCTACCCCATACAACAAAACCAAAAATAACTATGATTCCTATGCCTATTTTTGAGTAAAATATACTAAAATATCTATATGTCTATTTCCCAGTCAAACAATATTTATATCAACTATAGATTTAATTTCTGTTTTAGACAATGTCAGATAACAATTCAAATCCTTTGTTTAGTTGGTCAGTTTTGCTTTCAACTAAGTTATTGCCTCTTAAAAGCCGAACCATTCTCCGAATTAATAATTGATTGTAAAAAGTTGGGGCAAATCAAAAACTAAGTAAATGATGTTATAAATCAACATTCGTAGAACAAAAGTTAATTATTATTCCGTAGTACAGAATCAGAATTTAATCCCGGATTCAGAAGTCGTACTTGTTCCATTCATCAAATATTTAACTTCTCTTTGAGTTATTTTATTATTAAAGAAATATTTTCAATTAATTTTCGTTGGATGTAACCGAATTTTTTTTAAAAGGTATGTCAGGCCGCTGTTCATATGTACTGTGCTGTATCATTTACGTCCTACTGCAGGGCACGGACCTCTTCTACAATCGAGAGTACGATTGACAGTGGTTAGGCCATGTATTCCACCACGCTAGCCGAATGCACTACACATAAGGATATGTATAACCATGTCACAATATGCAATTACTGTACTGAATTTATAAAATTTAAAATCTTGGAAACGAATTTCTATAGAAGCTTTAAAATACAGTAATTTCACTAAAGCGAAGCCAGGCCATACCGCTATTAAAAACACACATAAAATAAAATCCATTCACCCTAAGGCCTTATTACATCTAAAACCACAGCAACATCCCATAACAATCGCAGTTACCATTAACTCAAAATTGTTTTAAGACCATAAAAAATTTAAACAAAAAATATTGCCAGTAAAAAAATATTCTCCTCGTAAAGCCAGCGCGGGTGTCTTTAATAACACGGCAACATTATAACAATAACGTATTGTTTACGAACTGTTTTGGGGAATTCCGCACTGCCGGCAACACTCGTTGGTAATCACCGACACGATTATAAAACGCTGGTATTATAAACGGTTTGGTGTTGACACTTGACGTACAATAGTAGTTGACACATATTTTACGAAGGGTCACCGTAATACAAAATATTTTAAGAATAAAAATGTAAAGAGAATTTAAAAAACATACCCCTTCTTTCGCAGTCGGGTAAAAATTAGATTATAGCAAGATATTGAAATTGGAAATCTGTTAGCGGTGATTGTAGTAACAAAAAGTTGTACAACATGAATTATTAAATCTACATTGCCCCGGCTTCACAAGACGTTATTTATAAGATGGAATCAGAACACAGTAACTTACATATAGATATCAGAAACTACGAGAAACTTATCGATCTCACAAAACCCACTCTCGAATCAACACAAGATTTATTCTACCGCGGGAAATGAAGCCGTGACCTTTAATTTGAGTTAATTTTTCCGCGCACTACATCACAGCCCCTCCTATTTAGGCGCTTAATCCCGACATCCAATTAAAACATTTCACACCATTCCATACAAGTCGAGAGCAGCCGAAATTTTTCCTCAGAAATATCCTTCGAGGAACAAAGCACCGCGCCGTCGCTTCGTGTCGTTAACGACGCGATTGTCATCGACCACAATCGCCTGCCTTCGTTAGCTTTCAAAGCTCACAAAAAGCTCCATGCAAAAAGCTCTACGTAAATAATTTGCGCGTATTCAAATTGATTTCGTTGTTAATTCGGCCATTTTATTTTCGGACACTTAATTACGGATCAATTTTCATTACACGGGACGTTTTAATTTGATTTTCCAGTTTAATCTCGTTCGTTGCGCTTCGTTGTATTGATATGTGGAAATTCGCATTGCCGCTTCGGGAATTGTGTTATAAATACATCAGCTTGTAGCAGTTAATACAGTGTACTATTTGTTGGTTTGACGTACGTTTTGGGCTACCTGATGAAATTATCCTATTTTTTGTGGAGTATGCCGTAGCTTAATATTAATTACTCATTCATCATCAGTCCATTCGCGTCCACTGCTGGACACAGGGATCGCCTATAACACACCACTGGACTCGATCTTCAGCCCATCGTCTACAACCATTCCATCTGGTTGGAAATCCTACACTAACATTTTTTCATCCATTTACCAAGTAACAAATAAGCATTTCATGGTAGATTCTCGGTCATGCCTCTCCTCTTCACACGTGGCTTTAAATATCATGATGTTCCTTTATTAACTAGAATAAGATGCGAACAAATCATTTGCCTGAAGATAAGCGGCACTCCTGTCAAAAAACAATCGCAGCACCCTTTCCCTTCCGTTTCCCTTCCTGGTCCTCCTCCCGATTTGATGTGTCGACAACAAATAAATAAATAAATAACACCCAACAGTCACATACATAGTCCTGACCCCACACTAAGATCGAGTCTTGTGTCGTGGGTATCAGGAACAACGAGAGACTTTTCGGTCTCACAAACACCCAGACCCGAAAGAAATATTTGTGGGCCGCACAAACATTTCTCTCGGTGCGGGGATCGAACCCGCGGCCTCTTGTTTCACAGGCGGCGTCTAACCGCCTGCGCCACGGAGGCTGTCCATTTAATCCAAAATCCAACCATTATGCGTATGTTTATGGGCGGCAGTGATCACTGCCAGGTGATCTATTTGCTCATTTGTTGACTAAACCTGACTGTAGTATATTTCAGTCATATAAAGTTATGTATGACATTCCAATAAAAATCAAGAACCAATTCCTTTTATAAACCCACAAAGCCCCGTCAACAAACATCGTCAATTTTATTATTCAATGAAACCCCGATTGAATTTATTATAGCAACATGATTATCGTATGAGGAAATGAAAAACTCCCACGCATTATTTCTTTATGGAACTCTCCACGATCAAATAAAATTTAATAAGCGGGCCTGAGTACTTCGGTTTGGAAATTAAATTGGATCCTTATTCGGCTGTTTTGATGTGTTATTCGTTTTAAATATAAAATATAAACAACAATGATGCTTGTGTAAGAAAATATGCTAAGAAGTTACGTGAAATATGAGGGACAAAGGATTATATTATTAACATGTTTTATTTGGCTATTTTCGAACTTGGTTTACGACCGGACATTAAAAGACTTCTTAGATTTTGATAAGATCATTATTTTTAAGATACAAATCTTTAGTATGGTTTTTTAGCCGAATTCATGGTGTTGTTTGGTTTTGCTACTGTAAATGAGCGGTCATATCGCTTACCATCAGGTGTATTTCATGCTCATTTCGCCATTCATTGCAATAAAAAATCTAGTCATATCTATATCAGCCCATATATGTCCCACGTGCAGGCCTCCTCTACAATAGACAGTACGATTGAGAGTGGTTAGGCCATATAGTCCACCACGCTAGCCTATTGTAGGCTGGCATATTAATATGCAAGTTGTAATTAGCATAAAACCCCACGCAGCAAGAAGTATAACACTTAATATTAGTGAGTAAACAGGGTGTTATAATGACAGTTCGTCGGAAACCTCGTTGTCCACAAAGAGTGGTTTCAACAAAAATATCCGTTTCGCGACTCACTGAGCCGCGTCGAGGCATTACTTCAGTCTGCGGTGTGAGTTACAAGAGGAAGAATCTTCAAAATTTTCTTAACTTTAGGGCCGCTTTTAAACTCGGATAAGCTAATACCTACTCATATTAACTTTAGACCAAGACTTTAGAATTGACTCGATAATTTTGAATAGCGAGGTATTCATGGTTTTATTAATAATCACGAATCTAATTTACCTGACATGACAAACTTGTTATGGTAAACCACTGATATTAAAATTAAAAAGATTGAACAAAGAAATGGAGTAATTCTAAGTTAATTAAGATGTGGGTTAAAGTTAATCCCTCGCTCATTCGAGTTTATTAATAATCCCCAAGAGTTGTAATGGGTTTGACATCTTGAAAAAAATTTTGTGGGATGTTTCTGATAGGTTGATATGACCATGGATGTATAGATGGTAAATAAAGTGTCATCTAAGTAGTGTATGCACCAGCGAGAGGTGTTACAAGTTAATACTAACATCCGATTTATACCGAATATTTACTTTCTTTCATGTCCATCCAAATTATGCCGGAGCAGATCGCCTTATGCAATAAAGTCGCCGATTAGCATCAAAACCTCTCACTTTTAGCCTGATTTATTTATTTAATTCTTTTTTGCGCTGTACAGAGAAACAACAAAGAAATCGCATAATAATAATAATAGTACAAGTGGCGGCCTTATCACACTAGTTAATTTCTAACAGGCAACCATAGGATGGATATTAAAAAGGAGAAAGAAAGGGCAGTCAAGGGCATAAATGAAATAATGATAACTCTTCTGCAGTAAGTCAAAATCTTCTGCTTTGTACCACGTAAGTATTATTTCATCTGACTTGAAACTGGTGGCAAAAGTTGACAATTTCAACGGGATCCCGACCCCTGTCTTTTGCTATCGATTTTGATTCATTGCTCCGTTGCCAATGTCCCTCTGCTGATTGTGGTAACTAACTTTGATATCTCTTACTTACTTTGCTAGAAAATCAAGCTCATTATTTTCTATTTTGAGAATGTTTTCTGTATTATATGTGAAAATAATAGAATAAAAAATAAAATATCTATACATTTAATCTTCTCACAGACAGAAAACATAACAATGTAAAAATAAAATAAAGTACAATATGGATTCTTATCGCTAATAAGCGATCTCTATCAGACAACCTTTGGATGGACAAAGGAGGAGAAAAAAAGAGCACTGTAAAACAGGGATAAGAAAAGTGCCAAAAGATATAATTAAATAGATGATCATAAAATAATAAAAATTAACAAAAATATTTTAAGAGTATCCAGATGAATACAAGAACAGCAGCAAAATATAAAGAAAACTTGCTTAGTTCAATGTTTGTAATAAAGCATAAGAAGGGGCCAATAAAATATCCAAAAGCACTGAAAGTGTCAAAAAGAAAATAATACTAATTACACTCACTACTTGATACAATATTAATATTTACATAAAAATCACTTCCATTCAATATAAAAGAGAAACAAAAAAGTTCCAAACAGAAACCCGAATAAAAACACAGACACATTTCAGATTTCCGAAGATAATGGTGCGCCGTTGAAACAAATATTTCAGCTTTATTTCTGTTTATTTTGCATTTGGCGTATAAATGGCCGACGTTTTTGTAACTCGACCGTTTTCTTGCTCTTCAGAAGCGCGATATCAGCGGGAAAAAGAAATCGAAAGAATCATTCAATGAGCTTCGTATCGCGGTCGGTTGCGGAATATATCTGGAATTTGAATAAATAATGTAGATTTTTGTATTTGTTATATGAAATAGTGTAGTTGAATATTGTAATATATAGCCCCTCTAAAGACTTTTTCAGCAGCTAAAATATACTTTAATTAATCGCATTTTATATTTTCACAGCCTCCGTGACGCAGATATTTAGAGGCAGGTGTGAACGAGGGGCCGCGGCGGGTTCGATCCCCGCAACAAGACCAACATTTGTGTGATCTGTAAGTTTGTTATCATGCTGGGTGTATGCTCGTCATTATGCTTCACAGCTAGTTATAGCTTAGTATTGTGGGCGTATGTGGGGATGTGTCAGATCAAATGGTAGGAAATCATAATCTTACTCACGGAACGCGAGACAGTCTCCGCGCTCTTACAGCACTATTTTCAGATGATAATATTTACTCTCTTGGTCTCAACAAACCGCACTGCTTGCTTGCAGACCGTTGAGATCATAGGTTTCGGGTCTGGGTATTTGTGAGACCAAGTCTGTCGTAGTTTCTCATACAAACAACAACTGACTCGATCTTAGTGTGGGGTCGAGGCTATGTATATAACTATTGGGTGTATTTTTTTATTTTATTATAAGTATCATTGGTAAATATAAGCCACTAGTGCGGTAGTTTCTGAAACCTACGAAACAAAACTTATCCTAAAGTGGAGACAGAACTACGTACGTGACTGTTTAAAGAAGTGTCTGGAGAATTTTATAATTTATTTAAAAACCAATTATTATACACGGTGATCAATCAAAAAATGTAAATAAAAATGTAATATGTATAAAAGAGTACAATGACAACCTAACAAAGGATGGATAAGACCGAACCACAATTTGGGGGTACCGGGAGGTGTACGAAAAAATATAGATATGTTGCATTCTATACTAGTTAAAGCGATTAAAACTAATTTGAGTGCGGTTTTTCTTTTATAATTTTGGTTAATTAGTGCTCCTTTCACCAGTGTAAGACAAATTGGTGAGTAAACCTCTACAAGAATTTCCAACATATGTAAAGTCCACGGACACAAACTGAATAGAAATACCTCATAATCTTTAAAATATACCTTAGTTTTTTCCCATCTAGAAGATCTTGTAGTTGTTTCCAGTAGTTTTTTAGTTGATGAATAGATGATACGACGTTTCATAATCGTAAATGGACTCAAAAGAGTATAAAAAAATGCCGTTCCGAGCAATTCATTAGGTTTCCTTGTTATTGTGTCTAGATTTAGTGTAACCGAGTATTTTGTCACACTATTACTATTTTAGATTACATGAAAAAACAGATACAAAATAACCAATTTAAAGTCGAGATTTCTCTTCTCTTTCTCTCTCTCAATCTTCATTTACTTCTCTTTTTGTATTCATGTTTTACTGTGTTATAATACCAGTACATCATAATTTCTTGTTTATCATCAGTCGTGATCACCATCTAGTGATCTGCTTATTAGCCAAAAGTGTAATCAAACGTCACCATTCTCTGAGACATTCAACAACATCGTCCCCAAAAAATCCTATAATCTAAAGTCGAAATGCGCCAAATCGCCCAAGCCCAGCGCGGTGGACTATAATAATATGACCCAACGACTCTCAATCGTACTGTCGATTGTAGAGGAGGCACGTGCCCTGCAGTGGGACTTAATGTATTGATACAGAAAGTCCAACTCCCTCTAAAATTGTAATTGCCTGCCACACGTATACTGTAAAAAATGTAAAGACTAGCAATGTTACTATAAAATTTAAATATGCAAGCAATTATTTGTCGATTGTTGTCGTACATATTTACAATATTGCGAATAAAAACAATATGTTGGAACAAAACGCATTGCGGCCTTTGCGTTGATTGCTCTCGTATTGTTTGACGCACGTAGATTCATTGCCACTGGATTGGTGTATCCTTTGCATAAATTGTAAACGCATTGTAATTAGTCTAAAATAGAATATTTGAGCCGGAAAGTATCAGTCAATACTGATCAGGGAGTGCCCAAAATATTCTTCAAGAGATTTAATGTCAAGAGACAAGATGGTCTTCTTGATTCGATACGTAGACCTCATATTGTGTCTGTTACATAAAAAAGGCCGTACCAAGTAAGGTCACGAATATATTAATTAATAGCTTTACGGTCGCGTTCCTTTCAGTCTCTTACCGTCGACTAATGGTAGGTCCCTCATAAGTGAGAGGCCACCTGGGTAGATACCACCGCAATGTCTTTTCTCCGGCCAATCAGCAGTGTAAATGCACTGTTGTGCTATAGTTTGAAGGTTATATTGTAGCCAGAGTAACTACTAGACGTATTGAAATTTAACATCTCATTGTCTCAGGATGGCGAAGTCAGTGAAATGCCGAAAATTGTTTTGTAAGTCAAGGTTGTTTGGTTTTGCTACTCTTCATAAGCATTCGTAGATATTACCATCAGGCGAACGGCATGCTCGTCTCACCATTCAGTGCAGTCAAAAAATCTGAAGCGAATGCCTTGTATATTTAACCCACAAAAAATAGTGTACTGGAAAAACCGCCCAAAATAAATAAGATACGAAAAAAGATTTCCCCGCATGGAAATACCGGAATTCCATTCCAGTATTTACCATAAATTTGGGTGATGCGCGTGTGGTTTGCTTAACGACGAGCTTTCATCAAGAGCTTTTCACACGCCAGCACTGACACTTACAGAAATAGCCTTCAACTATATTACTATTTTGGGGAAGGCAAAATCAATATTAAATGAAAATAAATTATTTTATTTAGAGAAAATAATAATTTCATGTTGGTATTCCTACTTACTACACTTGATGTTATATTTAATTTAATTTAAGGAAGCAGAACTACTGGTTTTTGTACAAAATTACCAAAGTACTGAACCTGCATGAAATGAAAATATTTATTGAACCCATAAAACGTCATACATTATTTAGATTCAGTCACTTTTTTCCACTACCACCCGATTCACAAGGCTGTTTTCGCCAGAGAAGAACGGGCAAGAAACTCTAACGTTGCTCTTTTCAAAATAAGTTTACTATAAAGTGATCATACAGGAGTTGAAATGCAGAATTTGTTTGTTTAACAAAATGTATTAACAATCGCATGATAATAATAGAAGATATTCTTTCGTCTTTTCAGCCCATATCAACCCACTGCTGAATATAGGCCTCTCTATGACGCCACTCTGTTTTACATCGCAACAACATATCCTACTAATATTATAAATGCGAAAGTTTGTGTGTATGTTACCTTTTTACGCTCAAACCACTGGACCAATTTTGATGAAATTTTGCATGGAGCTAGCTGACACCCTGGATTAACACTTAAGCTACTTTTTATCCCGACAAAATTTAGTGTTCCCGTGGGATGTGCAAGGAATGCAAATATATTCGATACTCTTTCAAACTCAAAGGGATGGGTTGGGCAGAGTTTGAATATGTTAATTGTTTAATGTTTTTTTAATTATCATGCGCAATATTTCCTATGTTTCTAAATTCGACTCAAAAAGTATCTGCACCCGGGCGAAGCCGGGCCGGACCGCCAGTTAAAAATAAGTTCAAGTTCATCAAAATCTCAAACGATAGTACAACAGAATTTTGCTTACTGAATTTAGTAGTCAATCAATGGTATCTTTAAAATATAATAAAAGTGAGTCAAACCTCCAGAGTAGACTCACAAGATCAGCAAATATTGTGCTCGTTCAAATACTTTCACAACATGTTAACGACATACAAATAGGTCCAATAATATTTTTAGAACATCCTTAAATAGCATTGAATAGGTACTCAAACAGCAGAACCTAAATTAAACCAGTTCAAAAATAATCTAACGTTTATTTCATGCATAATTAACGTAATTCATCATTCATACATTGAAAAACTCTTCAAATAAAATATTATATCCTTAATTTGTCCATTTCAACGCCATTATAATTCCCAACAGCGATTGCCCGTATAAAAAGGTCAGGGGGATATAATTCATGTCCAATTACGTACCTCGACGTCCATTGTGCCAACATTTCGCGAAATTGGCACAAACGTTTCCCTTGAAGTCGGGGCAATTCCCTTAGAAGAAAAACTCATCAAATTGACGAAAGTGGATCATAATTGAGCGTCTCTTCACATCGGAAAACTTGGGAATTGCTGATACGAAATAAAAATTTATTTTTAAACTCTTTTTGTACATTTCGTAGGGTGTTTTGTATGTGTTTGGTTAGAAATTGCTTTGCTTTTGTTGAGTATTTGTTGAGTGCTTGTATATTGAATATCATGTGAGGTTTTATTTTTAAGAATATGTCTTAATAGTTCCGTCTCGGGTCAAATCAAACAACGATTGTTCTGAAAATTGTTATGTAATTGTCTTTTTTATTCATGTTAAAAAGCGTCTTCATTAGTCGTCTTCCAGCCTGTTCTCTACTATTCCGTCCTTCCGTACTTCAACATCTTTCTCATTCATTCCCTAACTTTTTCTATCTGAAGTACTTTTATTCGTCATCTCTTTACAAAAACCACGTTCCATGTTCCATTCATCTAACGTTTCATTCTAATCATCTATCTTCATAAGTTCCCAATCACGTGTATTTCAGTTGATGTCTGTATGCCAAAAAGCGACAACTTTGGCGGTTTTTACCGTTCCCAATATTCAAGTTTATATGAAATAAAAATTAACGTCCAACGCTCAACGTCGAAAATCCAACAGCGCTCGATAAGAAAACGTCGCGTTCTAAAATCGCCTTCGTGTGAACAAATTAATAATAAAGGATAATTATAATGACTTTAAATTGGTTTCTTTGCAAAAAAAATGAACATACGCTGAAATAACGCTCGTGCGAATGGCGCCTTACCCCATTTCACCTTCATTTTATTAAATCACTTGCTCATATCCATAGATCAGTGAAATAATACCAAACAATCCCGAAATTCTCCACAGTAAATAGGTACTCATAACCTCTAAATTTTAATAAAAATATGCATAAAAGAACAATTTTATGATACATTAAGATAAACTCCTGGGTCCGGTCCGAAGCGTACCCTTATTTTTTACCGGGTGAAAAACGCGCACCATTCCCTTTATTAAGGGTTGGAATGCAAAATATCATATAACAGGGGGTTGTAATGTGAGTTCCCTTGGGTGAGCTACCCTTCATTATTTAAGTCCGAAGTGAAATTTGCAATCAAAAGTTACAATCATTAGATCCCGCGGTAATTATATAATCCAGGAAGGATTCTAATTTGCCGAGTGTAATTAATGTGAAAATGTTAATTTCGATTTCCAGTGTTTCTAAATGAAATGTCTGTTGCAGATAGAATACACTAGAATTGAATTTAAATGGGAGATCCTTTATCATCGGTAATAATGGGAATTATTGCTATTTCGAATTAACATCAACACCTTTTTATTATTTAAGCCTTAGCATGCTTATTTTATGATGACCCAATTATATTTCTTTGATATCTTTAAGTTGTATCGAAAAAGAACTGTTTTCTTTTTAGTTGATATATTTTTGTGGAATCATGATGTATAATTTCCTTACAAAAACTTACTAGTTTCGCACAAAAAAAGTGTAGAAATTCACACCACCTGTCTTTGTTTTCGAGAGCATTTACAACCTCCTGTATGGGGTGAGTTGTGCCCAAACCCACATCATGAGTTAAACAACCTGGGGGTCATTAATCTGTCGACTAATTAAAACTTTCTCGATCGCAAAAGCGGTATAATGCTACTGAATACAATGGACTATGGGCGCCACGATTCATTTGAATTTCAGTGAGATTTTCATTTGGTTTTTGGGAAATGTGTATCTATAAAATATACGTGTTTTTAAATAATTTAAACAATATTTAATAATTAGCTGTGGAAATAATATGTCAGCAATTGATCCCTCATTAGATTGTTTATATTTTATGAGATACTAGCGGCCCGGCCCAGCTTCGCCCGGGTACAAATAGATTTCTGTACAATAATATGTATGTATTATACATATAAACCTTCCTCTTGAATCACTCTATCTATTAAAAAAACCGCATCAAATCCGTTGCGTAGTTTTAAAGATTTAAACATACAAAGGGACATAGGGACAGAGAAAGCGACTTTGTTTTATACTATGTAGTGATATATGTATATATCGACGCTAGAAAGCAAACACGTAGTAACCCGCAAAACTGAAATTGTTCACCAGAGCCGAAAAACATTTTGATTTTTCAAAAAAAAATCATAACTCGCGTGTTTATGGGGCTAGAGTTACCTATTTTGGACACTATATTTATATTTTCATGCAGAATAAGTTTTCGAGGACGGCATTATCCTAAAGTTTGTTGAAAGGATTATTTTGTGGGTTACGACATATTACAACATTTTTTTCAATCCATTAAAACGTAGTAAGCGACGAGAGCAAATGTATGCAACAAAGCAAACCACACTTATTTACGGAAAACAAAAATGTAGTAACGAACATTAACTTCACAATATTTTGCCATCAGTATGTCGTTATTAACATTACTATTCGTATACTGAAAAAAGAGATTGTTTTAAGTGACAATCTGTTAAATTAAGGTTACTAATTAAACTGCTGTAAGATTCAAAGGAACAAAATTTAGTCTAACTTTAAAATGTTTATTAAATTCAATCCAAACTATTTTTTACCAATATGTTCTGTATTGTATTTTTTTATTTGGACCAAAATTACAACCATATACCACCGATAACCGACTGCCTCGGTGGCGTCATTGTACTACGGTACCGCTACAAAGCTGAAGTTGGGTTCGAATCCCGAGTCGGACAAACTTATATTGGATTTTTCTATTCATAATCAGGAGTCAGGAATTTATGCCCAACGTGGCGATAGGCTTGCCTCCTATCATATCGTGGAACAAAACATACATAGCGAAATGTGTGTGTCGTGGTTGCACCTCTGCCTACCCCTTCTCGGAAAAAAGGCGTGAGTTTATCTTTATAGGTGGCGGCATTGCACCTGATGGTAAGTGCTAATGCCGCCCAGGCAGAGTATCCATTGGCATCGGACGGCAGTCCCATGCCAATGGAAACAATTATGCCGGCCTGCTAAGGTGCCTCTTCACACTACGGCGGAAGGACCCAGGATTGTAGGAAGGAGGGAACACGCGAGAAGGCAAACAATTCCACAGCCTGACGGTGCGGCATAAAAAAGAATTTGAGAACCGTTTGGTTCGCGCCCGGATGGTGTGGACCGTCAAGCCATGACTTCGCAAGCCAGCACGCGTGGTTCTGGGTAGGAATGGAGAGGAGGGAATGAAGTTGAACAATTCTTCAGAGCACTCACCGTGATACAGGCGTTAGAACACGCTTAGAGAGGCGATATCTCTCCGGAGTTGTAGCGACTCTAAGTTGCTCGTAACGTCTGCATCATTCATGATCATTCACAACGCAGATGGCCCGCCACTGCAATCCATCCAAGGCATCGAGCAGGTACTCGGCGGATCCATCCCAGAGGTGCGAGCAGTACTCCATACCCGGCCGGACCTGCGCTTTATATAAGCGACAAAGCTGACCGGGCGTGAAAAACCGACGCACCCTGTTCAGGACTCTTGGCAATGTCGAGGCTCACAGCAAGAGCCTCGCCACGCCGGTCAATCGCCTCACCCCAGCGATGCAGGACAAACGCTAGAAGATCACCCGTCGATCGATTATGACGGAATCCGTATTGTCGGGCACTGATCAACGATTGATCCTCCAGGTAGCGGACCAATTGAGCGTTTATGATCCGCTCCATGACCTTATACATCACTGAGGTGATAGCGATAGGGTGGTAATTGGTAGAGTCTGACCGATCACCCTTTTTGGGGATCGGTTGCACATTGGCCTCCCTCCAAGATTCCGGCACAACACCTGTGCGGTAGGACGCTCGGTAGAGGCGAGTCAGTGCAGGAGACAACTCGGTTGCACAAGCTCTTAAAACGACCGCTGGTATCGCCATCCGGACCACTGGCTTTCCGCACATCGAGAGACACGAGACTCACGCAGCACATCACACTGCCTGATGCGAATATCCGCCATTGAGAAACCGCAATCAGGTAGTGTGGGCAGCATCTGGGAACCACGGTCTTCGAGGCGGGAATTAGCCGCAAAGAGATTTGCCAGCAAGGCAGCCTTCTCTTGCCGCTTGTGGGCCAGCGACCCTTCTGGGTACCTCAGCGGTGGCAACGCTGGACGGCAGAAGTTAGATTGAAGAAGGATCCCAATATCAACCTAAGAAAGAACCTTCAAAAAAGCCTATAACCGAGCCACCAAAGCCTGCAAAAAGACCTATGTTCGTAGCGGATGCCCAGCGTGTTAGCAGGATTGGGCGTGCGTTGGCCAATGACCCAACTGGCAGTCTAGTCTAACTTTTGCCATCTAGCACTACCACCGCTAGGGTATTCAGAAGGTTTGCTAGCTAACAAGCTGCAAGAGACAGCCGCCTTACTGGCAAATTTATTTACGGCTAATTCCCATTTTGAGGTCCATGGTTCACTGACGTTGCCTATACTGCCTGGTTGCGGTTTCTCAAAGGTGGATTTCCGCATTAGGCAGTGTGATATACAGCGTGAAATACGATCTCTTAATGTGCGGGAATCGGTTCCGATGGAATACCGGCAGTGAATTTAAGTGCTTGTGCAGGGGAGTTGCCTCCTAACTCGCGTCTTACCGCACATGAATTAGCCTGAATCTCGCAGGGAGTTGAGATGTTCAACTGATCCCCAAAAAGGGATCGATCAGACCCTACTAATTACCGCCCTATCATGATCACCTAAGGTCATGAAGCAGATCAGAAACGCACAACTGATACGTTACCCGGAGGATCACTCGTTGAATAGTGACAGACAATACGGATTGCATCACAATCGATCAATGAGTGATCTTCTAGCATTTGATGAGGCAATTGAGCGTCGTAGTGAGGCTCTTGCTGTGAGCCTCGACATAGCTAAGAAGTTTGATAAAGCCTGGCACAATGGTCTCCTCTCCAAACTTCCGACATAGACCGTATGCCTTACAACCTGTGTTCGTGAATTTCCGGATTTTTGGATGGGCGTAGAACGCGCGACGTTGAAGGACACGCTTCGGTACTCATACCAGTAAATGCCGAAGTTCCTCAGGGCTCGGTGCTATCGCCCACCCTGTTTATTCTGCATATCGATGATATGTTGTCACTTAGAAATAAAGAAGAATAGCCTGAAGAAGAGCAGAGGTCCTGCTCCAGACACGACGACGGTAAGAGAACCGTCGCGTTGGAAGACTGGGATGTTAGTCCTGCTCAGGAAGGAGGGACGGCCCGCAGAGTCGCAATCGGCCTAACGGCCTATTGTGTTGCTCGGCAAAGTGGCTAAGCTATTCGAGACTGTCGTCCACAATCGCCTTGTCGAGCACCTCGAGATGGTCGGTCTAGACCTGGCGGGTTCTGGAGAAGTCGATCCACAATACCCGCGATTTTACGGGTGAAGGTATATGCGGATGAGATAGTGGCCCGAGGCAATTGCATCGTGGCAGTGTCACTTGACATCGCCACCGCATTCAACACCTCGTCCTAGCCCTGCATCGTAGAGGCACTGCGGTACCACGAGGTGCCACCTTATCTGGTCTAGTACATTCGTTCCTATCCAAAAGGTACATAGTTTATCCCAGTGCTGACGGATGGCACCGACGAGCGGTTTCCCACAGGGGTGGAACCTCGGACCTCATCTGTGAAACATCGGCTACGACTGGAAGCTCCGTGGTAACATGCCGATATAATGCTAATGTTACATAAATGCACAAGTCATTAAAAAGTCGGACTTTTATTAATATTGAATACATTGTACTGAATTTCATGTTATTGCGCGTTTTTTTCAATAAATCAATATTTACTACAAAACGTCCGATCACTTTTGTTACTCAACCCGCACTGAAGCCGGGGCGTAAGCATCAAATAAATGCCGCCGTTCGCGCTGATCATTAGGCATAAAACCGCGATGTGTTGTAGCTACAATCTTCAGTAATGATGTAAATGAAAGTAACTTGTTAAATTGGATACTTGTAAATGTTGTAAAGATCACGACCATAAGTACTTAATATCGTGCAAAGTGTCGCGAACACTACCATTTATAACAATATCGCCCTCTAAATGGTGTAAACGCAAATAATCAAAATTGTCGAGCAGCAAAAATGCAGTAACCTGCTCTAGAGATGAAATTAGTGGTGATGTAAGTGATAGGCTTATTTTTTTACGGCAAATGAATTGTTGTAATCAACATAGCTAAAGAAAATACCAGATTTTTTGTAAGTTGCAGCGTTTCAAGGTACAAAAAAAGAAAAATTAGGCAAATTTTGAAAATCCTATTTTTGTTATTATTAATCGTACAGTTACGAGGCCAAGACCATTCGACGTATAAAAATTCGCTGATTCCAATGACGCTATAAAAGAAAAATGTGCTATGTGTCAGTTACTACGTGTTTGCTTTCCAGCGTCGAATTATATATATACTGTCGAACATTTTTTTGTCCTATCATTAATACAGCGTATGCGATGAAAGACATTTTATGGCTAATTTTTTTACACCTTCGGTTGGTTTTAATAGGAATTTCTAAAGATTTCTATAGTAATCTAGTACTAAATATAGCCTATGTTACTCAGTGATAATGTAGCTTTCTAATGAAAAAAGAATTATTAAAATCGGTCCAGTACTTTTTAAGTTTATTCTTTATATACAAAAATACAAATCTTTCCTCTTTATAATATAAGTGTAGATTTAATATCACTACGAAGTTGCAGCTTTACTGAAACTAGTCGTACCTCGGAACGATTTTGAAAATGCTTGCTTGTATCATAACATAAAGATTAATAAATTTAAAGATAGTATTTCTTATCACCGTTTAGACGAAATCTATTAAATTAAGTTAATTTAATATTAATTTTAGCGCGATTTTCACGTAAATCTTTTTGAAACACTAAATGTACCGAAGGGCCTATCTATCCCTTAGTTTCTAAATCAATTCCAGAAATAAAAATAATTTCAGAGGTCATACATATTTGCTTGACCCCCAAGTGATAGTGTTGATCAATAAGTATATTTGGATGGTGTTATGCGGTAGCCACAACTGAAAGTAGGTCGAGAAGCCATCCCGTAGGAGGTAGACGGCGCGACACTGCTGGCGCCAGGCGCCGAAAATACTCAAAGATTATGTGTATGCGACAGATGGTAGCGTAGGTAGAATTAGTCAAGACATTTTTAATACGAGAATGTAGTCAGAAGTCAGCATTATCAGCTCTGATTCTTTGGTATCGATATAAATTTGTACGTGCTACGGCTCTTTAAAAAATTAGGCCTAATTTCAAATGTAATGAAGGATTCTGACTCGCAAAACCAGTCTCAATATTTAAGAAGAAAGTGTAATAACCAGGGACTGAACGTCTATCACTGTATCGTGAACTGGTTTCGCAGAGCAATACTAGAGTTTCCTGCCCGTTCTTGTATGACCAGATAACGTCTCTCTCTCTTTCTCTTTCTATTCAACCTATGTCTCAACGGCATTTGCATTTACCACCAGGTGCAATACAGTCACAGTGCCATGCCAGATAAACAAAAATAGCCACAGGAAATCCACAGCTGAACATAGGCCTCCCTCAATTAGGGCTGTGGCTGGCTATGACAAGCCGCTAATACTTAACGTAAACGTATTATAACATGGAATATTTTTTTAATCTATGTCATGGCTTCTCCAGACTATCAGCCTTCGTTCATAGTCTCACCTGATTGGTCTACACAATCGAACACTCCATACCCACCAATCACAACACACAGTATATTTTTTTAACCAATCAGCAACGAGAAAAATATTTCACATACCAATCAGAACTGATGCAAGTGTTCTCATAGAAACACCATGGGATCTGGATTTTTGTGTGTATTGTTTAAAAAAGTGTATTTTTAGTGTAAATAATGAACAAAATAATATATTTTTAGTGTCCAGTGCTGTGATAAATAAATAATGATTATAATCTATATAGATATTGTGCTTCTTATCATTTTGGTAAGTTTTTGCTCCATATTGTTGTGATCTAAAAATAAAGTGCTTTGTGTAGGTAGTCTTGTTGGCAAAAGACCGGGTATCCTGAGGTCCCAGGTTCGTCTAAGAACTGACTTCTTACATTTTGAAAACCATGTGTGTATTCGTTCTTAAACATTAAATTGGACAAAGGAATACAAAAGAATCCTGAATACCAATCTGCACAATAATTTTTCTTTTTAAACCATCCCATGGTTGTCTATAAGACATTACTACAGAGCGATATGTTCGCTTTTTTTTATTGATTGTTTTTGCATAGTGTTTTAGTTTATTTACAATAAAGTTTTAAATAAATAAATAATAATTGCAAGGGCATTTGAAGTCCGCTAACCCATTATAGGACAGTGCAGCGTGGTGGTCTAAAACCTATTTCTTCTCAGTTGAGGGTAGTGCAGGAGTGGAACAATAGGCTGATATATTTTCTTTGTGTGTTGCAGCTATGTCTAACAGTGTTTACATGTGGTTATTGCTTCTACAGAGTTCATAGATTGCAACAAAATGGACAGGTGAGTCCTAGTGTGTTTTATTATTTATTTATTTATATACAAATCTGTATACAGGTGGGGCTTACACTAATATTTTCATTTATACATTTTTAAGTATCTGAATGTATTTTTTGTAAAGTATCGCGGATTGCATTCTTAGCTATCATTCGGAAGCTCATGCTTACATAAGCATGTTACTACCGCCATCATGTGACAAAGACTGAGCCCATTGCTGCTGTACAAAAAATATAAGTTTCAAAGAACACAAATTATCAAACGGAAGTCCCAAGAATCAAACCCACATGGCCTCACAGTTCACAGCCTACTTTTAAACCACCAGAGATCATTTTAATAACCCCAATTGTAATAAAACAATAAAAATATTTCACTTTTTGTATTCCAATTACTTCAGTTGAGTTTTCAAATTCTTAGTCATTTCAGTTCAAAGATTCTGTTATGAACAACTTTTTGTCAAGATTTGATGTTATTGGAAAATTACTCGGGTCATTAGCTCCGTAATTTCTAAATGGCCGTTTACATTTATAATGAATTCCTTAAATATTAAACTGAAAAGTTGTTCAATTTGAAATTTCATAATCTTATTTGGCATTTTTATTTATTTGTTCAGCATTTATAGCTAAAAGAAGCGTCATAAATATATATTTTTTTACGAACAATAAACAGGATTATCGTTATTCCTTTAGTTTCTTCTTTGTGAGAGACCTCATATTTCACCTTTATAGGACGTAACCGATGTTCTGTCATACTTCCATTAAAGTTTATTTCCAACTCCTAATTAACTAACTGATTTCGATGCGGATTAAAGACAAGTTAGACATTCCCGGAGACTCGCCGAGCTTCATTGCTCGGTGTCATTACAATGTGTGCTACTGTTGATCCTGGCTTACAAGAGTTACAGTGGTGGGTGTGAGGGCGGGACAGTCTACCAGTAAACTGTCTTCATTAATTTATCTAATGTTCCAGATTGCTATATTACTGCGACCTACAAAAGTGCTCTTCTCACACAAGAAAGAAGGCAGATCGAATCAAGAGCTAAGGTAAATCCTGCTCAAGTGTTTTTATTGCCTGACTTAGGTACCTGTTTACCGTACGTGAAAGAGTTGGGCCTTTACGACTCGACTATTCCTAGATCGTTTAATAAGTTAGAATTTCAGTTTTTCTACTTTTAAATGGACAAGTTATTAATTGAAATTTAAAATAAGAATATTATGTATGTTTTATGAATGATCGAAAAACATCTTATTTTTTATACAATTTTAGATAGAAAATCATTGGATGCCAAAGTTGCGTTCAACGCTATACCGTAACAGTACAGCTTAAGAATAAATAACTGCTGTTTCTCTCCTACAAGACCAAGGGTCTCTACCCTACCCTTATATGTACATTCAATACGTTCATCCCGATGGGAATGTGTTCAGAAAACTATCTCATGACATGAGATAATCGTCATTGCCAATGAATACCTCACCTGAACTTTCCTTCCTTCTACCTGTAATTATCCCGACCCGTGCCAATGTCCGCCTTCCGGCTTATTCTCCTCCATTTCGCCCGATCTTCGGCATCTTCAATACTAAGGCCATTGACAATCATATCTGCCTTGACGACATCTAGAATATCTCACCTGAACCTTACTGCAGTAATAATTATCAATCATAATTTTGATTATGTCAGTAAGAGTTAAAAAGAGGACTCAAACACGTAGAAAATTACTAATCGCTCAGCATATTAACAAAAGCACAAACCCATGCAAAAACGTCTTTCAAAACCACGTTTCAAAAGTACATTTGGAGTTCTGAAAGTAAAGCAAAGAAGGTAACAAGTGGGTTGGAGTCGATGTCGACATTATTGTAGAACCGACGAATGGAACAAATGGATTCTTGATAGGACGCGCGGTGGTTAGTGCCGGGGAAACCGCTAATGTATTTTAAAGAAATTATCCGGATTTAGCTTTGTACTTAATTACCTTATTATAGAATGAGGATGTTATTTTTACTGGTTTGTAGTACTCTATTAATCGGTAGAACCATAATGGATTTTTAGATTGACGCGAATGTTACACATTCAAATCCACCCCGTGACCACGAAAGAATGTCAATAAGTTATAAATTTAAAAAAATAATTTAATTCGCGATAAATCCGTAAAAGTTTTATTTCAATCTGTAGAACCACTCACAATCGCATTATATGTTGCGGTATTTTAGGTATCACTGAGAGAGGCTGCAATACTTCAATAAATCCCAATAGTTTTCCTCATCCTGTTTTGATATCTATTCTCTGTCCATATCGAACAGCAATCCACGTACATCTTTTTCATAGATATTCTTCTAGGAAGAGTTATATTGACTGAGAATATTGAATGAGAATATATCTATTCTGTGTCAATAACCGGAATAACATAATAACCTTGTCTTTTTTTCTTTTTCGCTCGTCATCTGGGGGCGCGGCCGAGCCCCCGTCCATGTCGAGCTATAGGCCGTAACATCCTTTTCTCGAAGCAATTCAGACCATTTTCAACCCCCTATAACTTCGTTGTGGTTAAAGCAAGAAGCCTGAATTTTCAGTTACTAAGCAGGCATTGTGTAAACACGGTATATTTAAAATTTCATTCAATTTGAACCAGTAGTTTAAGAATTGTAACTAGTCAAACTTTCTTAATTTTGTCTCTCACTGACTGACTGACCGATCATCAAAAGTCTAAGGCACTTCTAGCAGACATAGAACCTTCAAATTTAGAATATAATTAGTGTTTAGTGTCTAAAGTAAGGGAAAATTCAAACATTTCATAATTTGTGTCTAGTTTTCTAGATAGACCAACTGTCAACTAGTAGTTGACATGACGTGGCGCGTTTGGATGCATTAGAAATCCGTTAAATATGGCCATTTCGGTCGCACTAAGGGCAATTTGTATTACTATTTTAACCTTGACGGGCATGAGCGGCGGTGCGTATAACTTTGTAATCCCATATAAATGTATAGGATTACAAAGTTACATTTGCAGTTAATGAATCATTGTACCCGTATATAATGGAATAATAGTTGTAGATATATATCTATATATATGAGGCATAACAGGAGGGGATATAGAGAAGGAAATGGTGTATTCAGCATGTCACATGCCCTTGCAAATAAATAGACTAAATAGCTCGAAAATATCAATTACAATGAAAGAAAGAACATTAATAATCAAATCCGCTATAATTGTGATAAATTGATGCCTACAAAAATAAGAAAAATCCATAAGACAGAGGCTTTAAGAAAAATCGTTAGTGATATTCTAGAAGTAAGAAGTACCGAAAAGGAAAAAAGTAGGACTCTACAAAAAGACGTGAGATCCCATTAAAAACATCCTGTAAAAAAATTCCAAGTCTCGCAGCTCAGGTTTTCTACCGCAAAAAGTTGTGAGATGCATGTAATACCAAGTCGATTAATTTATTTAGTCCTTGCTTAAGGGACCTTCTGTATAAAGTTATTACGTAAGTTATTACCATATCAATCTTAAAAATTCTTTACGATTTAAATAAATAGATCGACTTGGCCTGCAGCATTATGTATAAATTGTACGATACATTATGTTTTCATGCGATGGCCAAGTCGATCCATTTATTTAAATCGTAAAGAATTTTTAAGATTGATATGGTAATAACTTACGTAATAACTTTATACAGAAGGTCCCTTAAGCAAGGACTAAATAAATTAATCGACTTGGTATTACATGCATCTCACAACTTTTTGCGGTAGAAAACCTGAGCTGCGAGACTTGGAATTTTTTTACAGGATGTTTTTAATGGGATTTTAGTATTTCCGCTACCTAGAACTAAAGCTTATGTTTGGTCGTGAAACAAACCATTAATTTTATTAAACCGCCTAGGTTTAATAAAAACTAATAGCTCATTTAAAATCTAAGACCTAGAATTTAATTTAGGATAAAAATGTTTTTAGTTTTTTTGCCAGACTCCTTAAAACGACAGTTTAAAGTTTAAGTCGACCCATATCTGAATACAATCCATCATCTCATTCTTTTCAGAACCGTGGTGGCTTACCAGAACCCATTCACCGGCGATTACTGTATCCACAAAAGCCGTGTTGGTCCCAAAGGGTACGTGAATGAAGTCCACGTCCCTGACTCTCCCGACAGTGGCGTTTCTGACGAGTACGAACCGCTGAATCTGGACGCGATAGGACCCCAGCAGCCATTGAACTTGGACCCAATTGGATTCCGTCCGCCGATGAATTCGGACCCAATTGGAACCCACCAGCCGGTGAACTTAGACCGAATTGGATTCCATCCGCCGGTGCCTCCGTTAACTGAGATGCCGAGCAACATTCCACATGGATTGTCTACTTCTATGCCTCATGTGAGTAAGTTAACTTATGAAATACATATGTCACAATCTCTTGGCCATATTTCCAGGCGGTAGACAGAAATACCACGCGCTGTTTGCCTAACATATTTCCGTCCTAAAAGGTGATTTAGTCCAAGCATATAAACCATGTGAAATACATATTCATATCACTAGCGAGGCATATGAGACTTTTCAAGCATTTTTCAAATAGTTTACAAAAATTGACTGTATCTTCAAATATTAAATGATAAATAAGTACAGAGTTAATAGTCACTTTATCCCAAAATAGCAGTACAAAAGAAAGAATAAAGTTGAAAGCCGTATCATCGATAAAGCGCTCTCCAACCCTACAATCAGTGTGAGCGAAGGAGTTTTCGCCAGATTTTTTTGCCGCTCACAAATTTAAATTTCAAATAAGAAGGATTAGTTTTAAATGGAAGCAAAGTGCTCGAGTTTTTGTTAACAAAATTGACTTTTAACACAGATTACTCAGGTACTTGGCCACGGTGTCTCGGGAGTCATATTTTATTCACGAAAAATAATATTTCAAGTTCGCTTCGGAGTGGCGGAGCTGCTTAACTTATGCATCTATACTTAAGTAAATTGTGTAGTGGTTTTGTAAGATATTATAAAAGTTAAGGGGTATGTAATGGAGGCATTCAGCTATCTAGTTTATTGGAATAAAAAACAAATAATAAATTTACTATATTATGTAATTTGGAAATAAAATATTTAGCTAAGTTTACAGCAAAATGAACGCGTATAATTAACATGTTAAATATGAATATGTTAAAAATCAAGCTCATTGATGTAATGAAACAAAACAGTGAGTTTTAGTTCATCAAATTTTTCTTTAACCCGGCGTCATGGGGGTTGGGTCTGTGCGACCCACCTCATTTTATTTCGCTTGTAGTTCGGTTACTATGCGTGCGACGTTGCCGCTCTTCTCAATAGCTGGAGCTGTTGAGTTGTCCTACGCGTCGCAAGCTACACGTTAGTCGTGCCACGGCCGCAGTGGGAGATACAGGTGCACAAAGTTAAAAAAGGTACGTGAGACCCATCCCCGCAGTCGGTGTAACAATTTCGCGCCATTTTGTATACATATTGTTGTACTTATTATCTGTGTTTTTATCATTTTTATCTTTGATTTTTTATTGTTATTTAAAATTGTAGCTGGTTATATATAGTTCAATGTATTTTATTTGTATTTTTTGTAGGTACTTAGTAAAAAATGGACCGTGAAGAGGCTGAACGACGACGACGGTACGTTTGTTGGTGAACCTTCAGAGGAACCTCCAGCAAAAAAGCCTAACGTTCGCAAAAGGTGCCAAGTGTGTTCAGCCAAGAAAGACCGTAAAACTAATTACACTTGCGAGAGTTGCAACAAATATCTGCGTAGAACATATAGTACCTTTCTGTGCTGACTGTACCAAAGACAATGATTCCAAATGATTAATTGTTCATTTTTTAAATTTACTTAGTTACCTACAAAAAAGTGCCATTAAATGTTAAGACTGATTGTTAATTAATAATCATATAATTACATTTAAGTAAAAGAGAAAAAATTTGTTGATAGTTTTAGTTCTTTTTTTTAAATTTTATTATATATAATTAAAACATAATATAACATAATATTTGTGTTTTATTTAATCACAAAAATACCCAAAAATATAAACACGAATAAATATAGTCTTTGTTATTTATAAATTTATTGAAATAATTTCGACATTATGAACGGGTCGGTGAGACCCACCCCAACGTCCGTGTAACACTTTTCCACCCCCATGACGCCGGGTTAAGATAATAAATATGCTACTCTACAATCCGAAACTTGAGTGTTCGAACTTTGTACGAAAAACTAGGTACAACAATATGTTTGAATCTGAAACAAATATTTGTGTTTACGACAGGTATTCGGTTCTGGGTGTTTGTGAGACCGAAAAGTCTCTCGTAGTTCCTGATGCCCACGATACAACACTCGATCATAGTGTGGGGTCAGGACTATGTATGTGAGTGTTGGGTATATATTACTTAATATATATAATTCACGTGTCACGTTGTTTGTCCGCGATGGACTCCTAAACCACTCAACTGATTATAATGAAATTTTGTAGATATATGTTATTTGTTCCAACTTAAAGGTGGGATAGTTTTTATCTCGATTGAATTGACGAAAGTATAAAAAAAAGGAAAAAACATTTTGCCATACAAAATGTTCATGGGTTTATAACTGTCAAAGATTTAATGTTCATAGCGTCGATACGGTAAACGCTTCCCTAAAATTAAATAACGTATTTAAATAAAGGTTTCGAATCGACAACATATAGCCAC